>CM067537.1:5032500-5577500 GCA_034509925.1 Hirudinaria manillensis
GGTCACGTGCAAAATCATATCGCTCTAATTTCACCCATCCGCTCAGTAGCCAATGGCAATCAGTCTCCCAATAAAGGTGAGGCAACAGGCGAACTGTGCACGTTCATTCAACCGTGAAATTACCTGCGACCCTATAAAAGGATTAGCCTTTCTATCTCATGATATGGTTCGTTAACAAATTGATCCAATTAGAGATATTTTACTATTTAAATGTTATTTTCAATTTTTTATTTGTTTGTTTTTATTTTTATTTTTAAAATCATTTTCTGTTTTATACAAACAAATTAGAATTAGTTTTTAATAACTGGACGTTTTTTTTTGTTTTTTTAGAGTTTTAAGTTTTAAATTTTAAATTTTACTGTAACAGTTGGTTCCTACTTTCCCCTTAATGTAATATGTTATTTTGTTTTCCTACGATGACAAACAACGTACAACAACACCAGCAACTTCGACAACTGCAACAACTACAAGTGCAACAACCACATCAACAGTCATTGGAACAAGCAGGAGTACAACTAGCGATCATTCAACAACAAGAGCAACAACAGTCCAATCATCCTAATATGCCCATCAGAGCCAACAGAATACAACAAAACACGGCCTTCCTTACGACTGGCAACTTCTCTGATGAAACCGTCAAAGAGAAGGAAAATAATTTCTTTGGTTCTGGTTTGATATTTTACGACAACCACGTTTCTGGAGTCGATGCTCTCAATGGAAACAACAACAACAACAATAATAGCAACAGCAACAACAACAGCAGCAATAGCAACAGCAACAACTATTTCATGTCGTCCGAAAACTCCGAGGATGTCGCTGCGATTTCAGGCGGAAGTCATGATTTCATGGACTTCAACTTTTTCAGCGATTCGTCCGAAAAAGAAGTCGTATTCCCCAAGCAGACGAGTTTGAGAATGGCGCCAAGCGACGGGAATATGACTGACGGCGACTCGACGGACCAGCGACATAGAAGAGTCAAGAGGGCGTCAGAAACGTGCAGCATGTCACCGCGTCAAGCCGCGAACTTCAGAGAACGGCGTCGCATGCAGACGCTAAACGTGGCCTTTGAGAAACTCCGTTGTAGGATTCCCATCGGAGCCGACAAGAGACTGACGAAAGTCGACACTTTGAGAGTTGCGGTCGACTACATCAAGCAGCTCTTGCTGCTGCTCGACGGTGACGCCGTTGTGGTAGCTTCAGGAACCGCAAGTAACCGACTACATCAACTTCAGAGATGACTTCGCAAAGAGTCGATAAAGTCGGTTTTAATGGAGCACGTGATTTCAAGGTTCAACGACCAGCGACCCAGAGTGGGGTAAAGTTGAAAGATCATGGATGGGTGCAAAGCCATCATTCATGTTTGCGGCGTATTGACATGTCTAGTCCTTTATCGCTCGGGTGATTTTTATTTAGAAATTTAAAAAAAAAATTTTTTTTTCTTATTTTCTTACGTAGGATTGTTTCGGAAAAGTATTCATTTGTATTTCATTACATTTGGTTCTTGTGAAATTGACAATTTCAATGGATTTGATTTTATTCGATTATCACTCCATGTTTGTCAATAAATGGTGATAAAAACTTCAGTTTTTCAGTATCACCATGTTATCTGGACCTGGAACACTTATTTGTTCCAGCTGTAGAACACATATCTGGACTCAAATGTAGAACTTAGTGAAGGTTATTACACGACTTATTAAATTATTATTAAATTTGAGGATGAATCCATAACAAGTTTTTTTTCTTGATTGTGCGAGACCATATCCTCCTTACCCCAGATCATCCAATCTTCCTCATCATCATCGTCTGTTTTTGATTTCCATGTTGATAAACATAATGTATGAACAGAAAGAAAGATTAATTCGTAACAGCGACAACTTTTGTTGCTACTTCAGAGCAACTTACAAGCAAATGAATGTAGAAAAATCTGAGTGCAACGAACAGAGGTTTGAATTTTAGAAAATTTCTAAAAAAAAAAGTCCTCGCGACATCTGTGTTTTAAACTGCGTTATCGTGTGCCACAACATCCATGCGTTAAAAATTTGTAACATTTACATTGTTTTGTATTTGGGCCTCATTTCAAAATAATCTGCCGATATTCATTCTCACAAACTGATAAACTTTTTTCACCATAAGCGACGTCAAACCAATGTTTGGATGAAGGAAAATTGTATGAAATATCATTTCAGAGGACAAACATTGCGAAAAATCGTTATTTGCTAAGTTTGAAAATGAGGATTTTTAAAAGTTTGCTTTCGTATACAAATACATTGCGATCATTTTCGACGGAGAATTTTAATTGTAGAGATTATGCACGTTAACTTTGTGGTTAATTTTTGTCACTTTCCAAATTAATTAATCTGGAATATTTAAAACGTTCTATACATTTATTTTGTAATTTAACTACTTTTAAGTTATAATTAACTCATTAAATGCTTAAACTTATTAAACATTCTAAGAATAAGTTCTCAGAATAATTCGTAGTCTCATAAAAATTCAATGAGTAAACAAATATCACGCACAACGCTATCAAATCTTTGGTGTGAGCAGACGACATAAGGGGCTTCGTGTCTTGTTTCCCGATCGGATGTTTGCCGAATAACGGATCTCTTTGTGAATTCTCTCCTTATATCTCGGATGAGATTTCTTAGAAGTATGGGGAACATTTACATTGATTACAATGAAATTAAATTATTTTTTTCATTCGTTTCTATCGTGCACAATTAAGGTGTAAACAAGGATTTCATTGTTGCTCGCGTTTTGTATTCGATTTCTCGTCGCTTGGAACTCAAACGAAATAAAGCTTTGTCGTTCTTTTTCGGTCTTCGTAGCAAGCGTGTCGTAGACCGTGGTTGCGTGTGCCGATCGCCATCTTAGTTCTAAATAAGCTGCCGATATTCATACTCAGCAACTGATCTTCTTATTAGTAGTTCGAGTGAATCGTTTTTGTGAAGTCCTTTTTTGTCAGATCCGCACACACTTTGAAAATCTTTTGATGCGATCTATGATCGCGAAGCTTTGATTTCGTATTTCACCGGATAGCCACGAGAACTGCTTTGTTTTATGAACAATAGAGAATTTGTATTGAAGTATTTCAAGGTTACGACCCGATATGACCGACCGGTACAATCGGTTCAATCGTGTACGATTGTTGCACAATAAAACAAAGGAATGAAACGCCTTCTGTCTGGCGGGCAGCCGTGGCCCATTATGCTCACGTGAAGTGCCGAGATAGTAGAGATTTTTTTTATTTCAGCTCATAATTAAATGAGATAGCTAACAGCGACAGAAAAACTCATAAAATGCAAACAAATCTGTCTTGAACGAGCAAGATCCGACCATCATAAATGTAATTAATCCATCTGCAAATATGGGAGCTAACAAAGATTAGTACCGAGATGTTTAATAATTGGAGAGGCCGGATTTGCGATCGATGCCAGGTGTACAATGTGGGGGTACCAGTGCAATCCATTCGAACATGTGGCAGAGCCCTAGGGGTTTGCAGGAGGATTAACGATTGTCCCCATCCTTAAACATAAGGCTAATACTTGATCACCAGTCCAACCTCCCCCTCAAATTAACATCGAACATAAAAAACGAACGCTATAAACACTAACGAGCTAAAAAGAATTTGCTGTAAATTCTAGCTTAGGATGCGTGGCGATGCCCACTAAAAGATTGCCAGTGAGTGATAAGATCGTGCTCACTCACTTGATGATAAACGATTTCACTCACTCGTTACCCAACGACATTTATTTCCACTCCAGCAACTTTCTTTCCAATTCCCGCGTTTTTCCCTCAGCGCTGTTCCAATCTCCGTGCAGAACTCTAACCCTCGCTTCAGTTGATTGTTAATCGTTTAGCTATTGAAAAGCCGCACATGTTCATTTCGGGCGATCATGCAGAGCAAGGTTCCCCAAAAAGTTGTGAGGTCTCTTTATTCCCCCTTCCCCAATGAGGGCAATGCTTGAAATACAAGACATAAAGTTCGTTGGAACCCGAACCACAGTGCACAACAATCCACAAGTATGCAAGAGCTTAGTATTGGTTTTGGGAGATTTCTTTAGGGCCTGACTTCTGTCTTGCAGCTTTGCAATCAACCTGTTGATTTCAGACAATAAAACACAAAGGAATGCATCTTTTACTGACTATAAAACCGAATTCAAAACAATAGCGGTGTAAAAATACACCTAATTGCATGCTCTAATTGGGTGGAATGTGTTTCAAACAGAACAACATCTCGGTGTGCCAGAAGTTGTAGAAGAGTCTAGAAAGAAATGCTTGTTCAATCCAAATTCAAATAATTAAAACAATCCAAACAAAAACACAAAAGGATAAAAAAAAGGAAGATAATTGTGATGCAAATCATTAATTGAATGAATGAATGAATGAATGAATGAATGAATGAATGAATGAATGAATGAATGAATGAATGAATGAATGAATGAATGAATGAATGAATGAATGAATGAATGAATGAATGAATGAATGAATGAATGAATGAATGAATGAATGAATGAATGAATGAATGAATGAATGAATGAATGAATGAATGAATGAATGAATGAATGAATGAATGAATGAATGAATGAATGAATGAATGAATGAATGAATGAATGAATGAATGAATGAATGAATGAATGAATGAATGAATGAATGAATGAATGAATGTGAACAATATAAATACTAATGAGAAGAATATTAATAATAATAATATCATTATTAATAAAATCCCCTGGCCCTAGGACAACACCCACACGCTCGAAACCGTGCCTAGCCCCAAAAATCAAGCCCTCCACATCACCTACCAATGCTAACAGAATTGGCATCCATTGCAAGAAAATGCACCTACATAAGTAACAAAAATATCCAAAAACACCAAAAAAAATGACTCATCAATGATATTAATATCAATTATAATTAATATTAATTATTATTAATATCAATTCAATTACCAATTAAAAATTCCCTTTGAATTCATAAGGGATGCAACTGATCATTGGTACAAAGAGGAACATGTAATCCGTAAGGATGCTCAATTAAATTAAAACTGACAAATGCAGAACAAAGCAAATATCCTTCCAAAGGTAGAGAAGAATTCAAAGATGACTGAAATCAATAAAACAAATGAAACATCTTGAACTTCAAATGTTACTTAAAAACCCGCTGCCATCGAATGCAGCTTCCAAACCCCGACCTCGACCTTTCTCTCAGCAGACTGGTAATACCTAGATTATTGTACGGACATAATCAAAGCATGACTGAGTAAAGCTGTCAATTTAGATTTTAAAAAATTAAAAAAAAAATTAAAACAGAAATATGGAAATAAGATAATTAAAGATGGCGTACAATTCCCTTTCGAGAAGAGTTTATGTTTGCAAATGACATCATCATCATCATCATCGCTTTCTATTTTCGTCGAGAAGAACTCAAAATAATACAAAGAAACGAGTCTCGTCGCCGTGGCAACCTTCGTTCGTCCGACCTCGACCTTCAGAAAGGTTTCCCTCGTCGACGGACGAAGTCTTCGCAGGGGAAACGACGCCCGCTCAGGTCGCCGTTGGAGATCTTCGCGAGGTTCCCGAGTCTCGATCCATTTTTCTGCATCGACAAAGAACGAGATAAAAAATTTCAATTTTGAAAGTAAATGCAAAACCTTAATAGTTCGACAAACGACCACTAGTAGCGGAACCGTCATCCGTTCGTGCACGACGGCGGACGACGCGGCCTCAGAATGCCGAGACTTTAATAAAACGAACGCGACTATAAATTCGGCAAAGATAAAAACGATCGTCTGTCGTTACCAGTTTTCCGTTCGTGAAAATCCCCGACTCCTCTTCGAGCTTCTTCGCGGCAAGCGTCCGATCGCAAGTCGTTTTTCTCTTGCAAGGCTTCACGTAAGCGTGAAGGTAGAAGTTGACGAACAATGCGAAGATGCTGATGCCGTAGACGATGAGAGCCCAGTGCATCCACAAAGGGAAGGGACAACCTATGTACAGGGACTGAGCAGCATGGGACATTCCTACCACGAACTGGACCTGTGCAATGTCGTTCTCGTCATCATTTCCATTAACGACAGGCGTTTTTAATTGAATTTCCTTTATTTAACCATTACAACATCTGCCCAATTACAATTTTAGTTATCTGCAATCATATAATACTAAGGGTTATGATAACTCAAATGATGATAATAGTATCGTTCTTCTGCACTATCGTAGAATGTGCAGCAATCATTGAAAGTATTTCAACAAGAAGTCATTCAAGTTAAAGTTGGTTTCTTTGAACTTGAAAACTTGTGACAATCTGAAACGGCACGAGTCTCCACTCGAGCGACTCCTTCGGTCACCTATTGATCTAGTGACTTAATTAAAGGTCGCGTCGTATTACGGGGCCGAGGAGAAGGCAAACTTATCATTAAATAGCATTTTGTTGTTCCTCAAATAATATTATTATAATATTATCAATTTAATTTAATTAATAAGAATTTAATTAACTACCAGTTGTAAGATGGTGAGATATTTCTTCCACCAGAGATACTTTTGAACTGAGGGACCAAGAGCAGAAAGGCAATAGTACAAGTACATGATGATGTGTACGAACGAATTTATAGTGGCTCCAAAAACAGCTGAAAATTGTAGGAAAAAAAAATGAAATTTAGTTTGAAATGCAACCACTTGACAAATTACATTAAATTAATAAGTAACAACAACACCACCAACAACAACAACAGCAATTGCATTGATAACATCCCCCATAATCAACTCAAATACATTAAATTAATAAGTAACAACAACACCACCAACAACAACAACTGCATTGATAACATCCCCCATAATCAACTCAAATAAATGTTGGAATCTAATCTCCTAATAATAATAATAACTTTATCAGATTCTATATCATTTTTTAATCACAAAAACTTACATTGCCCTCCAGGCACCCATTTGACTCCAATCCACCAGAGTGGAAACATGGTGGCATGGTGGTAGACGTGCAGGAAGGTGACCTGGTTGTTTTTCTTCCGAGCTATGAAGAGCATCGTGTCCAGGAATTCGATCAACTTGCTGATATAGTACCACCACAGTGCCTTTGCAATCTGGAAAAGAAAAATATTTAATATTAATAAATATTTTCTATTAATAAATATTTTCCATTAAGAAATATTTTCTTAAGAAATCGAACCAGATTCAAATCACTTCGAAAAGTAAATCGTGGAAAGCAAGTTTACATCAGAATATGTGGCAGACCATTTAAAGTAATGTTTAAAGTATAAGTTACTAATGCAACAACAAACCTTCAGTTCGTCTGGATTGTCGCCATAGTCGACAGGTTGGCAACTCCAGCGATATCCCAATCTTCTCGAAGTGGTGAACAACTTTTCAGAAAAATTGCTATGTTGTCAACAGTGTTACTGATAATGATACGATTCATTGATGATCGTCAATCACCCTTTGGGACCTCGTTTGTTTGTCATAATAAGCAACAAACACGAGTTTGGGCGAGAGTTGCATCATCGATTTTTAGTATTTTATGGAGGCTTAAGTTTGTAAACTGGCTGAAGTGTTTTTTTGAGATTATAACTTTGAACCAAAGCAATGCAACATTACATTGGTCTTAGGTCTTATATTGTGATTAATTTATCAAATGAGATTTTATTAAAAGGTAACTTAATAAAATGAACATTAGGTAGGGTCAGTGAATATTACCCAATTTGGCTAAGGTTGTATTTTATATGCAGGCCTTTGGATAATTTACACTTGTTGCTGATGGGGTGTGTAATTAATTTTACTGCTTATTCTTGACTTGCATATGTAAATAACTAGGTTATTAAAAAAAACCCAATTGACACAAACCATTCACACATAAATGATCTATTGATTATTAAATTTAGTATTATTTAGTGTGGTATTAAACACCTACAATGTAGTTAAGAATTGCATGAACTCAACTGACTAGTTATGACTCAATCTTCTCATGATTAACAATCTCTGAGCCAAGTTCAAATATTAGGAAATAAATCTCATTTGAGGCTCCACTTGAAACAAGTGACGAACAGGGAAGTATTTTAAAAGAGTTTATCAAGAATCCTGACTTGTGAATCCTTCTTCAAAGCTACCAATTGAGGATAATTGCTCAAGAAGCAATTAATAAAAAATAATTTTTTGCACACAGTACATTTGCTAAGTGGGACATAGCTCAGGACAGCCAAGGGCAATGTCCCCCCCCCCCCCCCCAACTGAGTTTCCCAACCCCAGGATGGATGTTCCCTCCCTAACTATTGATGAAAATAAACTAAAAAGGTCATTGGGGCTATCAGAAGCTAACAGTGAAGATCAATTACAGGCTTTAAAGATATTGGTTCTTTGCTACTGATTTAAAGAAGTAATTACAAAGTCATTATTAAGGCCTTGCTGCTTAAGAATTTGAATGAATATTTTGTTTTGGAAATATTGTAGGGCCAGAGAAACCAAAAGAAGAGGTTTCTATAACCTTGAAAGGTCTCAAATCAATCACAGAAAAAGCTGGATGGGAGGAATATCATTCAAATGAAGATCTTCTTAACCCCATAAAAACCACTTAACTCAGCATTAAGGAATGTGGTAACCACTCGAGACCGAGATATGTCGAGCAGTGAAGGCAAAGGTGCTTCATTAATGTAATATAACTATAGTGCAATGAAATAGGTTCCTTCACATCCCATTTCAATACTAGAGGCACTCAAAAGATTGGCAAACAGCACTAAGTGGATGTCAGTTTAGAGAGAATCCAAGAGTTCAAATTGTTTGACTAAAATTAACTGCTCAAGAAACAAATCTGAGAATAAAGAGCATCTCAATGCTCCTTAATATCTCAGTTGTTTTCATTTAAAATCATTAAAATGTAAATGCAAGAAGCTAAGCATATAAATCTCATAATTTGAATAAGTTTTGGATTGGAATTTTTTTCTCTGATGTTTTTAATTTCCATGTCACATTTCCTGGGAAGACTATCAAATTGAAAATGAAAAGTCATTGTTATGATCCAAGATCTACATTCCCAGTTTGTAATCAATTAAATATTGCTTTTAAATTACTATTTACTTGCAAATTATTTTGGTTTTAGTTTCAAATAATCACTTATGATTACAAAATAATTTCAAGTGGTTAACACTTTCTCAATTAGTTTCATGTTCACCTAGTCTTTGCATTGTACAAACTGATGCTTTCATATACTTTTGAATGCATAAACCGAAACCAAATCCTTGTTTTATTGAATTTAAAATAAATCAGCCCCATTTTCCTCAACTAGTTGGCTTTGGCATCTTCATCTTAACCAGTAAGCAGTCCTTAGCTGCAGTTTAATTAAAATATTTCAATAATAACCGTTAGCATGTTACCTGGTAACATATGTGAACGTTCAGTGCCATGAGTGACACATTATAAGTCAGCATCAACCAGTAACAGGGCAACGGATCCCTGTCTCTCATGAACCTTTTGCCGGCAAGAACCATGAATAGGTACAGGGCTGTCAACAGCAGTGTTGGCCAGTAGGCCTGCATGAGAGGCCAGGCTGCCACTCTGGGATCTGCAAGCATTTCACAAAGACTACAAATAAAATTAACAAATCCATGAAGCAGATTCCTAAGTAAATTTTACAATGTACAATGATTGTGATTAACTAGAAATAATTTTCAGTTTCAGGCCAACAAAAGATGGAGTGAATGGTCATTTTGAGCAGTGGAAAATGTTCTACTGTCAGATGCTTGCAAAGAAAATAAAAATATTCAAACTTCTTAATGCTCTGCTTCCTAAAACATGTATATGATTTGCAGACTATTTTATAAACCTAACTGACAATTCTGTCATATATTCTCAATCCTGAAATAATTTCTTTGCCATGTAGTAGACATTTCCCATCAATAGATGTAAAGTAGCAATTAGTCAAGTAATTATACATAATAGCCATAAACAAAACTAAACATTAATGCTTGCACGCCAATAGACCACTTTGCGCGAAAATGTTACGCCATAAACCAAAACGTCAAAACTTATCAAAAAAATTATCAACGACAATGCCAAGGGTATCCAAACTCAAAATCTGAAATTCAATTAATTCTCAACCAGAACTTAATTTATAAAAAATATGATCGAACCTACCGGCCCGGTCCAAATAATAGAGATATCCGTCCCAAAGATGGTAGACATAATGAAGTGCAAGATCCATGTCGTCTGCTGATCGGAACCGAACCCCAATTCAAACGACGGAAATGCGAATTCGAGAAGTAGCAGGGATGCTATGAAATCTTAACTTCCTCGGAAATGTTGCTAAGCATGTGTTTGGCTTCGAAAATGAAGCCGCTAAAGCGCTTTGGCATTCATTATTTGCAAAATAAAATTGTTTAAAAATCAAAAATAAAATATGCGAATTTTAAAGACAATCATATCCAATTAATTTCGACGGACACGTTTGCAAGAAAACTCCGATGTAAATGATGATTTTAGCATCTCTAGTTTTTTCTAATCTAGATAGTTTTCGAGGTAATTAGATGAACAAGTGTTTAAATGTAATTTATTATTCCCTCCTGAATTTGCAATCCGATCACGCCTTATCCAGCGGAAGAGCATATCGGACTTCCAGCTAATCAAATCATTCATGTCAGTTATTTTGTTCGTGCTCTTGGTTTCATAGCTTTTACATCTGATCGACAGATTCTGTTTTATCAACCACCTGAAAGATCATTCATATTGATCGGTCAGTTAAATAACCAACCGAAAACAGTTTTAATCAGAGATTTTCTCGTGCGGCCTCTTCCTGTTCTGCGTACTTTCTCTGGTTTCGTGAATGTTTTTTTTTTTATTGAACTATTCTTATGACCCATTCCGCTAATCTCACAAAATTAACAATTTCGATCAATTTCAAATAATTTGTTTTATTTTTTTTTCAGATTGGTAGATAATGATAATAATCGCTAGCGTTAACTCATGTTTTAAAAACCGAAGCACAAATTAGAATAAAAACGAGCCACAAATTGATAAAAAACAGCGTCACATAAATTCAATCAAATTGAGTGACTCCTGAAAGAAGGTTCTAATCTCGGTTTTTTATGAGAACATTTAAGCATTTGTAAAGAAGTCTCCGTTGGCATCGTTGTAATCAAAACTTACGGCGCCATTTTTCAAGGTCATTGTTATCCGAGGTCTCGATTCGAGATTAAAAGTGAAATGAGACTTTAAAAATATAATTTCTTTCTGATGCCAATAAAAACTTAAGATGAAAACCGAGATAAGAAGTTGCAGGCGAATTGGAAAACAACAAGCAATTTCATTAAAACACCAAACAAGTCCTTTGCCAATTCACGATTACCGATTAATTCTGATTACCTGTTTAATTACTAATTAGCCGTAAATTAGTTAAATAATAATTACTCCTGGAGTTAAAATAAGGAATTCTTCATTTTTTTAGTGAATTGCCATCTGTCGACATTAATAAAACTTTGGATGGAAGAATTATCATGAGGGAACTGGTTGGATGGGGTTTACGGACGGATAGATGGATAAATGGATGATTTCTGGATAAATAAATCAATTCATGAATGCATCAATTAATTAGGTAATTAATTAATTAACTTTTAAATTGTAACAGTAATAAGGTTATAATATCAGTAATTTATCGAATCAATTACACGGTCGATTATTAAAAATACCAAAAATGCATTTCGTCACCATGACAACACGTCTCCAAGGAGAAAGTGATGATGATTCGAGTTCCTCTTTTGCTCAGGACTCCGTAAGGAAGGAAGGAAGGAAATAATTTTTTAAACGAATTTAAAATTTATAATTAATTATTATTTAATAATAATATTTGCTGTGAAATCAGTTTTATAATTTATAAAATTTGTGATAGATTTGTAATTGTTAGACTCATCCATCTCCTAATTAATAACTTGCCTTTAAATACCCATCATTGGTTCCATCTTTCATCCATCTTTTATTCATCTCCATCTCTAAGCATCTCATTTATTCATTCATCTTGCGATCCATCCTTCCATCAATATTCATGCATATTCAATGGGGTAATAATTAGCTGATTATGGATGCAAAAATATGCTTGACTACGTACATATGGTAGGAGGCTTTAGACTTTGTTATTTCAGAAAAGAAAGCTTTGATAAATGAACTCATATTTCCTAACGTGGATTGTTGAAGAAATAATTGGGTGTCTGAAGTCTCATGAATGAATGTAAGAACTCAACAAAAGTTGTCAAGCAACAGGAGAGGCAAACATCCATCCGACCATCCATCCATCCGTCCATCCATCCATCCATCCATCCGACCATCCAAATTATATTATCCATTAAATCTTCAATATCCACTATATATGCCAATCAAATTAAACTAATCGTTACCAATAACTGATATTTATGAATTTACTAGTAAATAACAAACTATTGGCAACAACTGATTTATTAATCAATAATTTAACATCCTGAAAACAAACAAATCAATTTCTGACCACGCAAAAGCAAGAGGTTCTTTCGAACAATTTCAACAAATTGAACCACGGAATGGTGTCGACACCTGTTTTTTGGTTGCAAGCAGACGTTTTCAGGAGTTTAGGCGGGCTCGGATGTTTGTGACCCCATTGTGACCCAATTTTGACCCCGTTGTGACCTCATTGCGACCCAATTTTGACCCCGTTGTGACCCCATTGTGACCCCATTTGCTTCATTTTGAAAATATGTAAAACGAGTGTCATGTTGAGTTCAAAAATTAAATTTGTTTAAACTTTTAATTTCGCATTGAAATCAAAACGCACCCCACGTTGTTATGCAGAACCTCTCGGTGAGAAGATGGCATGAAACTAGATCCACGAATGGAATCTTCTGATGTAATCCTGTCCATCAATCTCTCGATTTTATGAACAAATTTCGAGGATTTGATTTTGGAATAATTTTTTTTATAAAACAAATCTATTTATTTCAGCGTCAAGAAAATCCCGGCCAATTTGTAAGGAACATTCCACGGAAATTCCCATCTGGACGTTGAAGTTTCGCTCTCACTTTCGTTTTTATTACCATCTGCTGAATGATGTTTCATATTTCTTCAATTTAACTTTTAATTCAAAGATGTTTCGCTTTTAAAATTGCTTCCTTAATTATAATTATCCACTTTAATTATAATTAATTTTTTTATCAGTTAATTAATATTATTAATTACGTTAAACATGATTTTGTAGACGTATTTAAATGAAGACGATGATGATGATGATGATGATGTTTGATTAATAACAATGATTTTATAGATGTGATAATGATTGTGTTCATCAAAATGATTTTGTTTTTCATCATAAATTATCGATTTTCAAATTACAATTCAATTAAAATTTTCATTTGATAAATAAATTTAGTGTTTATCAACGCCGTAATGATTGTACAAATATTATTATATTTGATAATATTAATAATAATAATAATAATAATAATAATAATAACGTAATGACAATTATTATGTCATTGCACAAAAGTCACAAAAAAGTCAAGGTGTACTATTTCCAATGTCTTAAAATAAGTGACTTGAGTGATTGACACCATTTAATTGTGTTGAATTGATTGACTGACTGAATGTTTGATTGATTGAATGATTGATTGATTGATTGATTGATTGATTGATTGATTGATTGATTGATTGATTGATTGATTGACTGATTGACTGACTGATTGATTGATTGATTGATTGACTGATTGATTGATTAATTGATTGAGATAAATGATGCCTTTTGATCAATTGAGATGAATTGTTTGATTGCCGTTCATTTATTGATTGATAGGACCTAGTCACTGAATGGTTCTTTTGAATGATTGGAAGTCGTTTCCAGGTCACGGGGTTATAGATGACGTTGGACGGAATGTGACACGTGACTTGGAATGTGACGCGTGAGAGATATCGAATGAAAGATGGAGAGGATTCAGTTTACACAATTCGAATCTTCACAACCATGAATCAATGACGATTTGTTTATTTCCGTTCTCGGCTAACATGTCTATGGTCCCCTGAACAGAGAATTGAGAATGATTTCTGAATTGATTTATCGCCCAGATGAGCGATAACTTGGGCATCGATGTATCAATGTTGGGTCGGATGACTTTAAGTTTTAGTTTATGACTTACAGTTCAAGATAAATGACATTTGACAACAGCAACGACAACCACGACGACACCGTCACCGACACCGTAGTTTCACCGTGACAGACCTAAACAGCCAATTTACAAGCAATCAACGCATGATTTGCAAAAAATAAAAAAATTGTCGACAATTAATTAAAAAAAACACCCAAAGACGAAGACACCCTCAACAATTATCTCCAGTCGGTGAGTATTCGCACGTGGTTGATGATTGATTTGATTACATTGATTGATTGATTGACTGATTGATTCATTGATTGATTGACTGACTGATTGATTGATTGATTGATGGATGGATATATTGATTGATTGATTGGTAGCAAAGTCCAGAAATTGTTGTCACCGTTGAAGCAATTGTCCTTTTATTATAATATAGTTTGACCGAGAGATTATGTGATTCATTAATTAAATATTCAAACATCTAATTAATAATAATTAATAACCAAGGCCTTAAATTGATCAACAAAGACATATACAGACTGTTGAACAAGAGTTCAACGGGTGCATTCAAAGTCCGATTACAATGCATTTACGAAGCCGGTACTAAAAGAACTTTTTAAAAATTTTTTTTTGCTGTAAAAATGCAATTGAATTGAATTAGTCACGACGCAGGCATGAGACAATGGATGAGTGAATTAAGCGGAAAATTTTCCACAAGTTCAACAGGTGCAAATGTTTGCTTGGGAAAAGTACTTTGAAGTCTCATCCCTTGATTGGTGAATCACCTGCGATTTCATTTTGTCCTCATTGTTGTTGTTGTTGTTGATGGCATTGTTGTTGTAGGTATTGTAATTAGGAGGTCAAGTCATAGGTTAAATTGATCTTATTAAGTGATGAAATGATAACAATTAACTAGCTTCTGCAATAACATCATCATCATCATCTTCATCGTCGCCGACATCGCATCGTCATCATCATTATCATCGTCATCGTCTGTAGAGGAAGTTGAGCTGAAGAACTATCAGGAAGAAAAAAAGACAAGTGTTGGACAGACATGGATTCGCATTGAATTCGAATCAACGTCGTGGAAGGACTGCAGACAACATGATCATCACCATCATCAATAACAGCAGCAGCAACAACAACAACAACAAAACGTCATCATCATCATCATCATCGCCATCATCATCATCGCCATCGTCGTCATCATCACGATCATCATCATCATCTCCGGTAAAGTTCGAAGGAGCTACTGATAAAAGACAAGGACAACCTGAATAGTAACTCATAAAAATAGAATAATCATTTATTTATGCGTGGAAATCTTTCAACTTTTTTTTATATTCAATCAGATAAGAAACATTCAGAAATATTTCAGCAATTCGAGACAAATTGATGCTTTAAATTTAATTAAATTAAACGTGAGTAAAACATATTATTTATAACTTAAAAAGTTAATATTCCTAATATTTATCTTTATAATAATAATAATAATAATAATAATAATAATAATAATAATAATAATAATAATAATAATAATAATAATAATTATAATAATAATAATAATAATAATTATAATTATAATTATAATTATATCTATTATAATATATAATAATAATTATTATAATAATAATATTTATTATAATTTATAATAATAATTATTATTATTACTTCATAATACTAATATTATAGATTACAAATTATAAACAATTTATAAATATTTTCATAATTATAATATAAATTTAATACATTCATAACATTACTTGAAGGACTTAATTATATAAAATAATGAATCACATTCCGAATAAATAATTTTAAATTATTATTCTTTGGATGACGTCATTAATTTAACAAAATGTTTATAAGTTGATGACCTTGTCAGTAGGTCCTAGCGCTTTAACTTTATTATCGTCTGTTCCTGATGTAATTTCAAACACCCTGCTTAGAAACTGTGCTGCCGGTATCTGTCTGCCACTCTTCCACATTTTTAGCTTCTCTCTCATTACACACGAACTACCCCTTGACTGGAGATCAGCCCATGTAATCCCCTACATAAAAAAGGTGCCACCTCTGACACTGGTAACTACCGGCCAATATCGCTGACATCCTCTCGCTGCCGAGCTATGGAACGAATGATCAACAAAGACATCTTAAAACATCTTCGAGCAAACAACCTTACATTCCCTGAACAACATGGCTTTCTGAACTCCAGATCAACATGTACAAACCTTATCGAGTGCACAAATGATTGGTCAATGCACCACGGTACAGACATCATATAATTTGACTTTAAGAAAGCCTTCGACTCGGTGTCCCACCAGAAGATTATGGAATCTCAGGCAACCTGCTTTCATAGCTTGAGGCATTTTTATCCAATCGAACTCAGGCAGTCAAAGTGAATGATCACCTGTCCAATAACGGTGAAGTAGTCAGCGGTGTGCCTCAAGGGAGTGTCTCGGGCCTGCACTCTTCCTCATTTATACTAACGTTGTTACTAACTATTTACTGATAACTACGTCAGATTTAAATTATTTGCACATGAAAAACAAAAATGTCTTCACCAGAGCTTATTGCACCTATGTCCAACCAATCCTCGAATACTGCTCCCCAGTCTGGAAGCTACATTCTAAGCAGCTTAAGATGAAAATTGAAAGAGTACAAAAATATTTCACAAGATCCATCCTCGACTTCAGAGCACTGCCATACCATAGCAGACTACAACAACTTGAACTTAAAACACTCGAACATCGACGTCTCATCTACGACTTATGCCTATGCTACAAAATGGTCCATGGTCAAATTAAATGCAGCAATTCCCTAACTTTCTAGCTTCCAGAACCCGTGGTCACCACCTTAGCTTACACCTACAGAAATGCTCCACCAGTCACAGGCAGCCTTTCTTCATCAACCGCATTATTAAAACCTGGAACTCACCACCATATGATGTCAGTAAATCCTAAATTCTAATTTTCTAAATCCTAATTTTCTCGCTTCAAATCGTGCGTGTCATCCTTAAACCTCAACAACCACCTCTCCATTAAGTGAACTTAATTGACTTCTGTTGACAATGTTGTTTGTTTCCTGTTTCACTCTATTTTCTGTTGTCCAATGCTATTACAAAATTGTGTAAGTGGTCATCGGATGACCCTTCATTTTGTTTAGAAAAATAAATAAAAATAAATAAGAGCAACACCAATGATACTGATGATGATGATGATGATGACGATATGATATCATTATGATGGTTATATGTTAATAGTTGCTATAACAACAATAACAAAATCATACAAGTATTTTAATAATATTATTATTAACAATAATAATAACAATAATCTGATTTGTAAATTTATCCAAAATGACTCCAAGATTTATATTTATTTCTCAAAATAATATTAGGATATTATTTATTTAAAAGTAATGTCGACATTTTTGCTATTCAGTCAAGCATGACGGTCACGGATTAGTTGCGTCAACATCAACAAAGATGGACTCAAGAATGAAACGGCACAAGTTCTTCCAAGAAACTGTCAATTCTATAAGCCCCTCACTCTCGTTCACCATATCTCAATCTTTCCTTGAATGAATCATCATCGTTATCATCACCGTCGTCATCGTCATCCTCGTCTTTATGATCATCCAAATAATCACCATACACAATAATTGTAACTGGGTATGGGTTGGGATGAATTATTGAAAGAGGGAATACGATGGACGGACGGACGGATGGATGGATGGATGGACGGATGGATGGACGGACGGACGGATGGATGGATGGATGGATGGATGGATGGATGGATGGATGGATGGATGGATGGATGGATGGATGGATGGATGGATGGATGGATGGATGGATGGATGGATGGATGGATGGATGGATGGATGGATGGATGGATGGATGGATGGATGGATGGATGGATGGATGGATGGATGGATGGATGGATGGATGGATGGATGGATGGATGGATGGATGGATGGATGGATTGATGATGGATGGATGGATGGATGGATGGATGGATGGATGGATGGATGGATGGATGGATGGATGGATGGATGGATGGATGGATGGATGGATGGATGGATGGATGGATGGATGGATGGATGGATGGATGGATGGATGGATGGATGGATGGATGGATGGATGGATGGATGGATGGATGGATGGATGGATGGATGGATGGATGGATGGATGGATGAATGGATGGATGGACAAAAAGTATTTCGATGGATTGACGGGTGGACAGATGTGAAGTTGAAATAAATGATTCACATCAAGAAATGTCAAAAGGTGATTCTTTGCGATTCATGCCCTATTATTTTTCGCCTGTTTAATAACATGTTATTGCATCAATATATTTTTGTTCAGAATATTTATAATAATCTTTTATTTATTAAAACATTTTATTTTAATGCCAATATTAGTTAAATATCAATTATATTGAAGTTAAATGTTCATTAATTAGGTATTTTGGGATGAATTGCTCTCATGTGCGTGCGTCAATTAATATGAATTAAAAAAATAAATTATAAAATTAAAATAAAATCATAATTATCAATGTTGTTGTTTTATAAAGCCTCATTTTTAATTGTTTAACATCGTAAGTCCTTGATGGTTGTCAAGTGACATTCGATAATTGTTAACAGTTGTTGGAAAAATCGTGAAAAATAATTATTCAGTACATATTATAATGCAATGCAGAAGATATTATATAACTTGTGCCTTATTATATACACTGTGTTGTATTAACTAGATTGAAGTCTATAATGTAAATTACGAGTCATTACGTAAATAAAGACATCGATTAACTATTACTCCGATCCAATTCCTAAGGTTGGAGTCAGGACTTGAACTCGGGACCTCTGCATCAACCAAGCAAGGTGTCCAAGCCAAGGAGAATGAATTAATTCAATCTCAAGTCTTCATTGCGTCGATGGTTCTTCTACTTTGTGCCAATTTTCTCCTCTTAAATTCGATCAATTGTCGAATTAAATTGATTAAATCGACTTAAATTGTTGGGTTAAATTTTTTATAAAAGTTTTGCGAAATGTTTTTATTTTATTTTTAGGTTATTTGCAAAATATTTCATTATTCTGGACATAAAAAATGATCATCATCAAACTTTATAATTACATCGTGGCGTGAAATCCCATCAACAACAACAACATCGTCGTCGTCGTCATCAACACCATCGTCATCATCATCATCATCATCATCCTGTCCATAAATAGCTTCTTACTTATTCGGTCCAACCTGCTTCGAACTTTCAATTCGATCAGGGACTCAGAAAAATGTTTAAAGTTAAAAGGAAATCTCCTGAAATTATTTGGCCATAATTTTTTGTCGTTCGTGTGAGTGACCATAAATTATTTCGGACGTAAAATGAAGACCGGTGGGGCGGTTAAGTCGGGTTTATCGTGTTGCTATAAAAGAAGCATTTTGCAGTCATTTGTTGACAATTTCAATTACTTTTATCTCGAGGTGGGTTCACGTTTTTCTTTATTTGTTTTATTTGTTTTTTTATTTTATTTCTTTAAAATTCGATTTGTTTGAACGTTATTAATAATAATAATAATTACCTGATTGCATATTATAATTATTTCGAGTCATATTTTGCAAATTTATACCAATGGAGTTGTTTTGGTCCTTCGTCGTCGTCTTCGTCACCATTTCCGGAAAATTTTATTTCAAAATATTTAAATGTCCGTTAATTTATAGCTTTATTTAATTAATTAATTTATTTATATCTACGAGTATTAAAAAATGTGTAAGAGTTTAATTTTAAAATGATTTCAATAATTTGCAATAATTATGCAATAATTACTTGTTAATGAGAATTATTAATAACAAATATATATATATATTTAATTTGTTATTTACGTTCGAAACCTTTCAATACAGAAAATAATGGTAATACGGCAATTAAAATAATATCTTTACTTAATAATATTTAATAATAACATTAATTTTAATTTTAATAATGAAATTAAAGAATAATTGAAGACAATGTTTAATTCATCAGGGGTGTGCAGTGGGGCTGTTGGATCGATTCGAGCTTGTAATTTGATTTCAGCTCGGTTGAGGTGGTCAGAGTGATGATGATGATGATGAGGATGATGGCGATCATGATGACGATGACGATCATGATGGCCCAACATTTCTAGGAAAACGTGAATTTGTAATCAATCAATTATTATCATTTATTATCAATTATTATATCATATGATTATTAATTTATATTTACTTTATTTTGACATATTATCTTGATATTGATTGATATTACCTTTATCACTGATTGATTATCTTTATTATTAATATATTTTTAATATATTATAATTTTATGTTGTTATTAAATAATAATAATTTTATTTTGGTTCATTATTGTCATCATTATCATCTCGTTAATGAAATTCAGATTCGTATCCTAGCAAAAGACTCTGATTAATCTTGCAGGCAAAAGTCCTTGATTTTGCATTCGAATAAAATTAATTAATCAACTAATTAATTAAAAATGAAAAGAAATAAAAAACGTTTTTTAAAATCTTAAATAAAGGTTTATCTTTTTTTAAGTTTTATCGTTTCGTCAGAAATATAATTAACCACTGTCAAACATAATTAGCCAACAGACCAACCGCCACCACATCATCGTCATCATCATCATCATCATCATCATCTTCGTCATATTCAGTATTATTTACGATGTTGATGATGATTGCGATAGTGACGATGACTTTTATTACTTCGACGTGAACTAGCTTGTCAGATGATATATAAGGTTTTCTGATAGGTTCCTATTATCGTCCGTTCACACAGGACATGCAGTACACTTACATTCTTTTGTTTACAGTCTCCTCATTAATACATTTCATTACGACTGTGCTATCGATAGATTATCATCATCATTATCATCATCATCCTCGTCGTCATCATCACCATCCGGATCATCATCGTCGTCGTCATCATTATCATCCGGATCATCATCATCATCGTCGTCGTCATCATCACCATCCGGATCATCATCGTCGTCGTCATCATTATCATCCGGATCATCATCATCATCGTCGTCGTCATCATCACCATCCGGATCATCATCGTCGTCGTCATCATTATCATCCGGATCATCATCATCGTCGTCGTCATCATCGCCGTCATTAAATTGCTTCCATTTGTTTCCT
This sequence comes from Hirudinaria manillensis, assembly GCA_034509925.1. Lineage (NCBI taxonomy): Eukaryota > Metazoa > Annelida > Clitellata > Hirudinida > Hirudinidae > Hirudinaria > Hirudinaria manillensis. The sequence goes on from CM067537.1 coordinate 5,053,769, forward strand.
GAAGCAATTATGCACCTTCGCGACCCTTTAAAGCCCTGGAAGGTGACGATTGCGTCACATCAACGTTATTAACAAGTTTTATAGTCATCGTCATCATCACCACCTTCATCATCGTTATCATCATCGCCATCGTCATCGTCATCATCAGCGGCAGCAGCGAGTTTTCTTCAGGAGCATCAGATTCAGGTGTGAGGTTCGTGTTTGCAATGCAAATTGTACGTGACTTTACAATTTACCACGTCAAGTCCCAGAAACAGTGGTGGGCTTTGTTCCATTTCCTTTGCTTCTGATTGGTTGATTGTTGTGCCACGTTTTCTGCGTGCGATCAAATGCGTGAGTGCAGTTTTTAACTGCTTGTCCACAATACATATTTCATACGTTGTTGATACGTATTGTATATCTCCACCAATCAAGATTCTATTAACAGGGTTAACAATTAAATAAATAATGCTTTAATTAATAATAATAATAATAATATTAATAACTGATGAAATTTCATGTGACACAACAAGTGTATAATGCTTATAAACCCTATAACCCTTTACCACATCTCGGGTCATTAACTTGAACTCAGCTGGGGTGTTATTGAACCAATTGACCCCACTTGGGGTTAAAAGTGATTGATGGTTTGGTTGAAAGGTCATTATGAAAAGGACATCCATCTTAGAAACAATTGCTGTGGCCATAAATAATGGATATTTTGTGTCATCATATGGCACGAGGCAAAGAGTCAATCGTTGGTTATCAATCAATTAACAACCTCATTAGAAATGCTTCAATCATCATTCGAATATAACTATTGCCCTCCATCTTGTTTGCATTGCCTGGAATAACAATAGTAATAATAATAATAATAATAATAATAATAATAAATATTTGATTTGTTTATGAATATGTGTTTAGTACAATTGCCGGCACTAAATTACAATTATTATGATTAGTAGGTAGTTATATTATAGGAAACAGTTTTGCATTTAATAATTGTAATAATATACACAGCGTTGGAGTTGCTGGTTAAGCTGATCAGAATATTAATGAATATTTTTATTAAATATTCACGTAAATGTGGTAATAGAAAAATAATATAATATAATAAAATAATAAAAATAAATTAAACCATCAATATTAATGCATTATTAATAATATTGTTTATTATGCTTATTATTAATGTTATTAAAGACCAGCTGCAAATTATGGACAATGTGTCGAAAAATTAAAAACGATTTAAAAAAAAATAATATTTCATAAATATTTTATATCTTCCAGGGCCACGTGGACTATCAATCAATCAACAATCCTAATTGATATTCCTATCTCTGTTCAACCGGCTCTATGAATAATAGTTCAATCATTTGTAACAATTAATAATAATAATAGCAATAATAACAACTAATATAAGTACCATTCCATTTCATTTATGTTTTTTTAAACATAAATAAAGGCAATATAATTAAATAAATAATATCACTAATATCAATAGATGCTAAAACATTTAAACATATTAAACAGCTAAAACATTGCATAATATTAATATATTTAACATCAATAATAATGATAATAATATTGATAATTTATACCTTAAATGCACTTTAAAAACTTAATTTAATATGTTAATATTTAATATAATATAATATAATATATAATAAGTTTATTAACTTTACCAAAATAATTAATTAATATATTATATTAATCAAATTATTTATAATTATAATTATATAACTATATTAATATAATATTATAATAGTCAGATAATTATATTATTGGTAATATATCCTAATTAATAAATAATATTATTGATAACATTAAAGAACAAATACAGTAATTCAGTAATGGGCTTGAAATAATATTACTTCCTTTGACGTCAGCTTAAATAATTAGATAAAACAATGTAATTGCTTCGTTAAATAAATTGTTATTAACATAAATAATTACTTTGCATAAGTAATTATAATAAAACCAATTACGTCATACGGTTTTAAGGTCACCGAAACTATAAATATCTTTTTTACAAATGAAAAAAAATCCAAAAGTGTTCAACTGAATCTCCAATTCCTAGAATTTCCTGGGAATTTATTTTTAGAGGTTTAACTTTATTTTACTAATCTTGAAAAAAGATTCAGAAATTTTCATAAAATAATCATAGATATTATAAATAAATAAATATTATAATATAATATTGTATTTGGTTATCACGAATCATAAAAATGACTAAAAACCTATGGAGAAAAATCGTATCATCATCACCATCATTAAAACACGAGTTGCACATTAAGCAAATATACATAATACTTGTAAGCGTCTTAATTAAGAAAGATGGGCGCCACATAAATTTTAACGTCGTCGTCGTCATCATCCTCGTCAACGTCGCCCCGTTTTAAGTTTTGTCTCGCAAAACATAAAATGTATTGTACGATTCACGAGCAACAAAGACAACAATGTTTTTGCAACATCCACAATTAGCATCTGACACTGATAGCATGAAATGGCTTAAATCTTATATTATATTATATTATATTATATTATATTATATTATATTATATTATATTATATTATATTATATTATATTATATTATATTATATTATATTATATTATATTATATTATATTATATTATATTATATTATATTATATTATATTATATTATATTATATTATATTATATTATATTATATTATATTATATTATATTATGAATGCTTCAATCTCAATAACCATAATTATAATAATGTAATGATAATAATTATGTTATTATTATAAAATATTAATTAACTAATTACATAGTAATAGTGATAATAATAATAATAATAATAATAATAATACGAAACGGAAACAACTTGAACCCTCAAAAGTAAAACACAAGGCTTCATAAATCACCGTCAGCAACCTCCACCAAATGTTCATCCATTCATCCACCATTTGTCTTTCTGATCGACAGCAAGGAGCCCCCCCCCCCCGTTGGACAAACCCCGGGCTAAAATGCCCCCATCTTTTACCAAACAAATGCTTCTCAATTTTTATTCCCCTAACCCCAGATGGTCATCGAATGACATTATTTTTTCTTAACGTGGTTTCATTGGTTGACATTATTTTTTTAATTTGATTTCATTGGTTGATATTATTCTAAATGAATAATGTGGTTTTATAAACAAGCTGTAGTTTAAGAAATGAAAGGGTGGCTTTTGCTTTGCCACGTGTATTTGCGTATTGTTTCATCACTAATCACGATTTCCCATTGGAGGATATTTTTTGTCTTTCGTTTCGGCGGATAATTTGTTTCGTCTGTGTTTACATATCCATGTTGGTTCTCTTGATTGGTTCTTCTTTGGGATCGGTTAGTAGGACATCATCGAATTATTATGTTAATACATTATGTTAATATATTATGTTAATATATTATGTTAATGTATTATGTTAATGTATTGTGTTAATATAACTGCAATGGATTTAAAGCCTGACGAGTTATCTGTAATATATAATTATACAGTTGCACAAGTTAGGAGTAACAAATAATAATAATCAAATAATAATAATAATAATAATAATAATAATAATAATAATAATAATAGTAACTGTTATAAAAATTAAGAGAGAGGTTGCACTTGAATGATACTCACGAGCTACGTGATTCAGAAAATACGAATATTAATTGTTACATTACAAAATTGAAACCTCCCAAATGTAATGCATTGTACCTGTACTGTATTGTAATGCACAATTCCTGTACTATGTTGTAATGCATTGTACCTTTCGTTCGTTCGTACGTGTGAATTGTTCAAAAGGTGAGTGTAATGAATTTGATAGCGTTGCCATTTTACATGGTTTTTACGAGATGTTTTGAAAAAGAAAAAGTTAAAAAATAAAAATTATAAAAATCGTTTTATATTAGGACCACACACACACATACACACACACACACATAGACACACGCACACTCACAGTTCGTAATGACTGAGATTTAATCATAAAACGATGGCACTGACTTGAACTCCATTGTGAGGGCAACACCCTGATTGCGCAACGTGCGCTTGTTTAACTTCGCAGTGTAATTGTAGTGTTGATGATAGTAGTAGTAATAGTAGTGGTAGTTTGACGTTTGGAAAACATTAATTTTTTAAGAAATATTTATTGAAGTTACTTAAGTCGATCTAAATTTATTTTAAGCAAATTTTCGTACGACTAACGCTATGGTCGGGTGATCCCTGACGCGAATGGGGACCTTAAATTACCTTAGGTGAGGACTTGTTTTTGCTGATGGCTTTAGAAAGTATTAGGGCTGAATAAAACGGTAAATAGTACTACAAGTAGTAGTAGGAGTTTCCCTCCGTTCCCTGAATGCTGCCGACATCGCAATTAGGAAATCGGTGCGGAGTTGGCTTCGACTGCCGAAAGATGCAACAAATGCATACTTCCACGCCGCTGTCCGATTCGGGGGTATAGGGGTTTTGCAGCTACGAAGCTGGATCCCCGAGGTCAGAATCAGAAGATTGTCAAAGGTTTTGCAGCAAGCAAAGCTGAACAAAGACGACTTCATTATAGACATGATGCATCAAAACACAACCGTCATGAGCGAAGTTAGGAAATTCGGAAGGCCGCAGCTGAAAAAAGACTACGAACTTGGGCCGGTGAAATCGCGTCGGGTGGCGGCTGCAGAGCAGTTATACAAAACAGTTGATGGCCACGGCTTGCGGTCCTTTGTTGACGGTGTGGTTCCCAGCGAGTGGTTGGTAGACGGCTTCAATAGGATGCCAACCCAGCAGTTTCTGCAATGCATGAAGGTCCGCGCCGTCGTCCTACACAATAAGCTGCGTTCGGCTAAGAAATGTCCAATTGCCGACACTACTTACGACGCCGCGTGCGGCGTAACGGAATCATTGGGCCATATCATGCAGAACTGTCACAGAACGGATGGCCCTCGTCACCACAGACACGATGCCTTGGTCCGAATGCTGACTGCTACTATTCAGAAAAGAGGCTACATCACCAAGCTGGAGCCAAGAATTCCGACAGCGAACGGAACAAGAATCCCTTAGCGACACCCTTGGATTGGACTATTTCCAGGCATTCAAAGTGGAAAAATACGATAAACCCGACATTCACACAGAATGATCCATTCGAGAAGGTCGGAAATCAAGAGGGACTGATCACGGCGTTTGTGTCCAATTGGAGGGGAGCAGTCTCATCGGAATCTTGGAAATTTTGGAGACAGAACGGCATGACAAAGCGACTCCTCGTATGGATGTCGATCAAAACACTGTCCGAATCCTACAAGATATGGAAGTTTTTTAAATCCAGCACCTGGAGGCGCGGCAGATGGGGCCTTAAACGACCGAAAAAAAAAAAGAAAAAAACAATAACTTAAATTCCTCGCGGACTCAAATATAGAAAACAATTAATTACCTTTTATTCAATTTTAGTTCGGCTAATAGTCACGTTAATTTATACTCATGTAATGGTCCCAGGGTGATCCCTGACCCGTCTGGGGACCTAAAATATTAGGAGAGGTCTTTAGGATGTCGGCTTTTGTTGATTGGTGCAGGGCTCAGTAAATATTTGGAATAGTAATAGTTGTGGTAGTTTGACGTTTGAAAAATATAATTTTTTAAAAAAAATATTTACTGAAGTTACTTAAGTCGATCTAAATTTATTTTAAGCAAATTTTCGTACGACTAACGCTATGGTCCCAGGGTCCTATGGGTGATCCCTGACCCGAATGGGGACCTTAAATTACCTTAGGTGAGGACTTGTTTTTGCTGATGGCTTTAGAAAGTATTAGGGCTGAATAAAACGTTAAATAGTAGAACTAATAATAGTAGTAGTTGTCGTTGTTTTGGTGTAAATGTGTTGAAAAGGCATTGTTGAGTAGTTGAAAAGAAGAGTAAACAATTCTAAATAGTTGTTAATAATTATAAAATTATTGTACATAATAATAATAATGACTATAATTATAAAATAATTATACGTAATAATTATTATAATTGTTATATATATTATGTGTGTAATTATAATTATTATGTAATCGTTTACAACGAAGTGGAACAATCATCAGGAAAAAGATTTATATTTAAATATTTAATTATCTTAAATATCCTTAACATATACAATAATAGTGTAAAATATAATTTAAAATAAGATTGTTGACAATTATAAACTAATTTTAAGATTTTTGATTAAATTAATTTTAGGCCTTTTTAAGTCATAAAATTCAAGTCAATAATAATAGTATTTTTCAAAATCAATTATTTAAGTTGTCCTATATATATATCCATCCATCCACCCGCCCATCCATCCATCAACCCATGCATCAATGCACCCACCCATCCATCCATATATTTATATATATAAACAAAAACACACTTTTTAACCCATTTTAATTTAAAATGTGCGTGGATTCAATTAGGTTGTTAATGGAAAGGATTCCATGCTTAAAACTTCGTTGAACCCGATGATGTTCAGAGTCTCACGTCACGGAGCTCATCACAGTCCACGTCTCCATGGTGACGATAATGGCGTCATCGTCATCATCACCTCCGACCTCATCGTCGTCATCTTCGCCGCATTTCGTGATGCTCATACACACAACAGATGGCGAACTTCATTTTCACTTGAATGTTTTTTTAAATTTTATTTTTTATTTTCGAGTTTAGACCTAATTTTGATTTCGATTTTATCGGATTTTTTTTTTTAGTTTTTAGGGGAAAACCTCGAGCATGACGAGCTTCTAAAAATAGCGACGAATGAGAAGCCTCGCCATTTTAAGAAACTTTATTGATTTATTACTCTTAATGTAGAAAATAAAAAAAAAATCAAGAACTTATGACGTGAAGAAAAATTTCGCTAAAAGTTTGGTGAGAAATGAAGATGGTGAGAAGCTGGTGAGGGTCTGGTGATTAATTGCACCGAAATTATGTTTGCTTACTTTTAATTATTGTTTGCCGCCAAACAATAATAACCGAATGAGGGAGGATTTAAAAATAAATATTCTTCCATATTCATCGTAATTCCTAATTAAATAAATAAATATTACAATTAGGTTGTTGTATTCAGTTGATGAAATGCATCATGTGGTTGTTAGTGATGACGACTATATAAGACGATCATCCAATTGTAATTATTTGAATTACGTCATAATTATTACATAATATATAATAAAAAACTATATATATAATAAATATAATTGCGTTACTGTTATTATAATAAGTATACATATAATCAATGAATATCCCCCACCCAAAAAAAAATTCCTCACGGCCTGACCCCAGCGTGACCCCATTTGAGGACCACCTTCTGTTGTTATTAAACCATTCCGCAGTCATGATGGACCACGTGACCAAAGAAATGAACCTTTAAAAAGCAACTAATGGAATCCTTTTATTTATTTTCTCTTTTCACCAATTTTATGCCCGCTCAGATAATTTATCGCCAATATTATGGCCGCCATCGCCGTCGTCGACATCGTCATCATCATCATCATCGTCGACGTCATCGTCATCATCATCATCGTCGTCGTCATCATCATCATCATCACCGCGACCTCGTCACCATCGTTGCAGTTGTTATTGTTTTTATTTTAACGGTCCTTCCGTGAGGAAGACGACGACGACGAGGACAGAACGATGAATAAAAGCGTTCATAACGACAGGAGACGATGACTCGACGGTGGTGCGTCGGGTGGAGTAAAAAATTCTGCCCTGTTCTGAGGAGGGTGGATGGATGGATGGGTAGATGGGTGGATGGTTAGATGGATGTATGGATGGACGGATGGGTGGGCTGATGGGTGGATGGATTGGTGGATGGATGGATGGGAAACATCCGATGGGACTGGTGATGCGCTCTTGGTTGCTACGCTGGTTGATAGGTTGCGTGGTTGAAGTGTTTGTATTTTAAGAGATCTGTTAAAGTTGATATAATTTTGCGAATAGATGATTGGTGATTGAGTGAATTGTTTGAGCGAGCGATTGAAATTTGATTGCGTCGCCAATCAATTCACCTCTTCGGATGAGGATGCGGGGATTTTCTGACGTTTAAATTCACGAAGGAGTTGTTTTATGAGGGTTAATTCCTCAGCGACTGAAACTCTTTATGATGGTGTTGCGTGCAGATAACAGTCGTCGAAGGCAATATGGCTTGATGGTCAGGCAGATGCATGGATGGATGCATCGATGAATGTGTGTATGAATGGATGGATTTATGGATTTATGGATGCATGGCTGGATGTATGGACGAATGCATGGATGGATGGAAATATGGGTGCCTGAATGAATGGATGAACGCATGTATATATGTATCGATTGATGCATTTATTAATGCATGGATGTATGCTTGGATGGATGGAAGGACGGACGGACGGACTGAAGAACGGGTATGTGGAAGAAGATGAACGCGCCTATATCATCATCAGCAACCACCAACCACACGGATGGACGTGTAAACGGATGTAAAAGTGGTTGACTGACCAGTTATTCTTCTGGTCTTCACGGACGATGACCACTCAATGTGTCATTGCAATCAATGACATTGCAATCAATATCATGTCAACAGGATGTACATGATGTACATGACAGGGAGTCCTATTATCTATGACCTGAAGGTTAATATTTATCTTAATAACCAATTATTATAATAATGACCCGGATATGATGTCAATGATATTGAACGATAGAACTTCTTATGAATGTAATTGATTGGTTAATTTAAATAATTTAATTAATTAATTATTAATTATTTATGAGTTAATTATTAATTATTAATAACGTCACAGCTGTTTGCCGAGAGAATGATTCATTAAAAGTCAAAAAACATCTGCGAACTAAGGGTTTGTTGAAAGCAATCAGATCAGGTATTTTCAAAGGTCTTGATGATGACGACGACGGCGATGATGGTGCTATTGATGATGATGATGATGGTGGTGCTGATGATGATGCTAGAAGTGGTTGTGATGATGATGATGCCCTCTGTTTACTTAAACTGTTAATGTGACAGTTTTAGAAAAATACAGATTAATAACTGTTTTTTTATTTAAAATATTATTAAAGTCGTTGTTGTTGTTGCGTTAACAAGTATTGTTGTTGAGTTGTTTAACCGCTTGTGGAATTTATCTTCGTTGTTGCTGTCAAAAACAAATACAACGTTCGAAGTTTAAGTTTGCAATAAAATTAAAATACAAAATAATTCCTGAAATAAAACTTGTGCCATAATAAGATGGAAATTTATTAAGAAAAATTAATCTGAATATTAAAATATTATTATTATTATTATTATTATTATTATTATTATTATTATTATATAATTATTATATAATATTGATAACAAGATTAAAAACAAATTATTAATTAATTGTTAAAATATCAATTAGGTATTTAATGACTGAAAATCAATTGTCACGTGATCGTTTCGAGCTGATATCGATTATAGGCATGTTCTATGTTATCACGACCTCTACATCATCGTCGTAGTCGTCATCGCTTGAGATATGTTATCAAGTTCTTAAGTGTTAATGACCTACTTTCTTGCAAGTACTTATCATGGTCATCATCAACATCATCATCATCATCATCATCATCATCATCATCATCATCATCATCATCATCATCATCATCATCATCATCATCATCATCATCATCATCATCATCATCATCATCATCATCATCATCATCATCATCATCATCATCATCATCATCATCATCATCATCATCATCATCATCACCATCATCATCATCATCATCATCATCATCATCATCATCATCATCATCATCATCATCATCATCATCATCATCATCATCATCATCATCATCATCATCATCATCATCATCATCATCATCATCATCATCATCATCATCAACATCATCAACATCATCGTCGTCATTACTACTCAGAAACACAGCAAAACACTGAGGAAGCACGAAATTATCTAAGAAATCAGTGATGGATGGATGGACGGACAGATGGACGAACGGATAGATGGATAAATGAATAAAAGGTCTGGTGGATGAGATGTTCATTTATTTATATGAATACAGCTTATAAATAAAGCGATAGTAAATAATATTTAAATATGAGAGGTTATTCAGAAATTGGTTGCAACTTAATTATTACTAAATAAGTAAATAAATGTGGGAATAAAATATTTAAATTTAAATTTTAAATCTAATTGCAGTCCAAAATAAAAAAAAAATTCTTTCACTAATTTTATCCACTTAAGCGACAAGACTTTTGTCTTCACTTTGAGAGCGAAGTTCACTTTTAGTTTCCACTTCCGTTCGAAACGAAATGTTGCAACTATTTCCTGCAACATTTTCCTCCAACATTTTGCTTCTGACAGCCATTTTAATTGAGGACTTTAGTTTTAACAGGCACAAATTGAGTGAATCTGAGTGACTTGTTGAAAGTTGTTGCGCGGGTAATGGTTACCTGTCTGGTGGTTGCATGGTTACCATTGGTTACCTGTCTGATGGACATAGTCTCGGAGAATAGAATTGATTTCTTCTTTTAATTTCAAAGCTGCAAAGCTCCTAAAATAAACAAATGTTTTGTCGAATATTCGATAAAAACATATGAATGTGATACAATACAAACACCAGCAACCCAATGTATACAGTCCAGTTCAATGTGTGCAGTGCAAAACAAACAAGAAAGGCTTGAATAAGCAATGTATATTGTTTAATTATATTATACAAAATCTGTATAATAACAATCTATTATTATTATTATTATTATTATTATTATTATTAAATAATTAATTAAATTAATAATTTCAATAACAGAATTGAACAACGTTTGCATTTTCATTTACATTTTCATCCGCAACGCTGAAAACCTCTTCTGACCTCCGGGGTCATTCGGTCCCGTTTTTATGACTCATCAGTTGACCTCTGACCCCTTGAGAGTTTCAGTTTTAATTTGATGCGAAATAAAATTCAATTCTGAGAATTATTTAAAAACTTTTATCGCGGAAGAAAATTCAAAATAATTTAAGGGCAACTTAATGATGCATTAATAATGCATTAATGCAATAATGCACGATAAATATCATAAATGTTATAATTTAATAATAATGCGTATTTCATCATAAAACCATTAATTGATATAAGCTGAATTGAATTTATTGAAAAAGTCGAATTGGAACTAATTAATTTATTAATTAGATAAATTTAAATTCGACTAAATTGAAATTAATTGTAATTGTTAATAATAATAATAATAATAATAATAACATAATAATAATATTATTATATTGAAGTGGTGGTTAGTTCCAATTGACCTCCTCTCCCATAATAGCTATGTAGCTAGTAATATAGAATAGTATAGTATTACAGTATTACAACGTCTATTTCCTATCTCTAGAGATCGTTCATTATGCGTGGCATAACAGGAACTTCTCAATCAACATGCCGATAGTCACTTCACAACCACACAACCATCCCAATCCCTAACTCCCCCACCACGGCTGCAGTGGGCTTCAAGGATACAAAAGGTTACAGCGGGTTATTACAGGCCCTGTAAAAAAGATTAATCAAAGTTTGCAAATCGAATTTAAAAAAAAAAAAAGTTGTGAATGAAATTTGTTCAAAACATCAACGAATTTATTTCCAATAACGAATAATTGACAAAATAAACTCATTTTTGCCAGGGATATTTAAGCAAAACTTTTATTTGCACCATTTGTATTGAATAATGTAATTGAGTAAATTACAATTAAAAAATAAACATTAATTAATGATTGTAATAATATTAATTTATATAATAAAATAATAATAGTATTAATAATAATAATAATAATAACGATAATAATAATATTATTAATAATAATAATAATAATAGAAACATAAAGATAATAAACCACGATGTTGCACTAAAACTTCCTGAACGTACCTCCTCGTTGCACCCAAAAAGATCCATGAAATGATAAGTATGGAAACAGATGAGTTTCAAAATAAATGAATTGTGGACATTTACAAAAAAAATTCTTTTCACTTAAAATAATCATTAATTAAAATATAATATTCATTAGAATATTAAATTGTCATAAAATGGAAAAACATGAATTGAATTTTATGTCACAGCAATTGGACAAATGATCTTTAATTATTATTAATTAATTAATTAATTAATAAACTGAAAACAACAAATTAAAATTTTTATTTTTATTTTTTATTTGATCAAATTGTCGAACATTGAAGATAAAATTGGAAAGCTTATCTTGGATCGCTTATGATGAAAATCATCATCATCATCAACATTGTTATCATCATTACCATGTTGTAAGTCGACATTGTCATCGTCATCATCAGCGACATCATCCAGAAGAATAATTATAATTATTAAATAATAATAATTATTATTATATTATAATAATATATTTATATTATAATATTAATTTCTTGGTTTCAGTATTTATTTATTCATTTATTTTTGGAAAATTTGTAATTTCTTAAAATAATAAATAATTAAATTAAACAATGAATTTATCTTTTCAAATGTTTTCATAATTTTTCAAATTTTCAATTTGTAATTTAATTTCAATTAAAAAATATTTTAAAAAGGACCCTAAAAGTCTAAAAAGTAAATATAGAAGTAATTTAATTAAATTAATTACTTATTTAAAATAATTAAATATTGGAATAATCATCATCATGACCTTTAAATGTATGACACTTTATCAATTGATAATTAAACTACTTAACAATTCATATATGGTTATAATATATGAATGGTTATAATACATAATATTATAAATGGTTATAATTTGTGGAATATTATTATAAATATAAATTATTATTATAAACGGTTATAAGAATAATAATAAAGAACGTGATTATAAATATAAATTATTATTATAAATGGTTATAAAAATAATAATAAAGAATTTTATTATAAATAAAACTTATTATTGTAAAGTTATTATTTATAAGATTAATAACAATAAAGGACATTATTATAAATAGTTATAACATCCAAATCGATTAACCAAATAAAAATTAATTAATTAATTAATTTAAAACGACGGATGTATTTCAAGAGAAGCACTCGAATCAATGAATAGTTTGATGGATTCATGAATAAATTAATACGTAATGAGCTAGCCACTCGAGGGTGGAGTCAGCCGATTGGCTGCCTCATCGAGTGAACAAACAAAGAACGAGTACAAATTTTCCTGTCGACAGATGTCGTCGACGAAAATCAGAAAAAATCATGTTTGCCTTGTCTGGAGTCGATTAACTCAAAGTCCATCAGACCAAATGGTTGATGCATTGCTAGGCGGGTGGATAGATTGATGGATGGATGGGTTGATAGATTGGTGGAATGGTGGCTGGGTGGATGGATGGACGGATGGATGGATGGGTGGATAAATGGATGGATGGATGGATCAACGAACAGATGGATAACATAAATGGCATCTATAAGATTTAATGTGCTATCAATTCGTTGCGAATCGATGAATTTTATTTGCCGATTCAATGGAGCGTGACGACGTGAACTATGAAACTAATAACGTGGTGCATGCATTCACCTGCGAAAGAATTGACGTTATAGCCGAAAGGGCGCCATCTTTCGGAATTGATGGTCGAAAATAGGAATGCATTGATTGTTAGAAAACCCCGCACGAAATGCATTTGCATTGACTCACTCCAACTATTATCCGAGCAAAATAATCGTTTCTCACTCGTCACTTTCTTCTGTGCATTCATTCATTCATTCATTCATTCTTCCGTCCATCCATCCATCCATCCGTCCGTCCGTCCATCCATTCATCAAACATGTATGCTGAGTTGCAGACACTTCGACGCTGTCAATAATAAATTATATATTTATTCTTCTATTTATTCGTAATTTACAATTTAATTCTAATTAAAATCAAATGTATACGAAATAAATTCTACTCCTCATTCACGCGATTATTTGAAGCATCGAATATTTAATTACTTGTTAATTCAATTTAATATATTTTATTTTATTTACTTATTTATTATTAGAAAATAATTAATAATTAATTCAAACTAAAAACGTTAATTGATCATTTAATAAATAATGGATTGTAAATAATTAATTAATAATTAAAATTAATTTTAATCGATTTATTTATATTTATATTTTAAAATAAAATTTAAAAAAAATTAACCGCAAAATATTTTTGTTGGAAGCCAATAAACTTCCTGCAACCAAGTTGAATTCATTATATTTTTCTTTTATAATATTATAATGCAAAAAATAATTATAGAAATATATGAAATTTATTGTATTAATTTTTTAAATAAATAAATAAAAACAAATAATATTATCATTTAGTTTTGTGTGATTTAAAATCGCAAAAACATTGCAATTCGTAAAATACTCTCGAAACGACAGAACCGACACTTCAGGTGAAGAGTTCAAGAGGTCAAAAAGTTCGTCCGACTCGGGGGTCAAAGTTCGACTGAGTTGAGGACAAGATACGTGCAGAGTCGGAACCTCTGAGATTCATTCGTTCTCGTTGCATTTGAAATGAAAATGAAGTTTTGGAGCTGAAATAATGACACGAAAGTTAACCTCAACATTGCCGTGTTGCGTGTTCAAAGCAGAGCAATGGTTGGTGTGGTGGTTGTGGGTGGATTGGGTGGTTGTGGGTGGATGTGGGTGTTGGTGGTGTTGGTGGTAGTGGTGGTTGGGGTGAAGCATCAAATCTCTCTGTGGATACAGAGGGAGAGCCGAGGCATCACATTGATGTTTTGGCTGTGATTTTTTTTTCTTTATGAATACGATGGGCCCAAATTTTGCGAGGAAAATTTGATTTAAGAACCGAAATAAATAATAATAATAATAAAAATATTAATAATAATAATATTTCAAATTAATTTTGTTTTAAATAATTTTTTTTCATCAAGCGATAACTTATTGGCCTCATAAAAAGCTCTATGTCGAAAATTATCGACTGGTTGTGAATCACCATCCCCAATATAAATTTCCATCATCATCGTCGTCGTCATCATCTTCGTTTTCATCATCATCGTCGTCATCATCTTCGTTTTCATCATCGTCGTCGTCGTCGTCATCCTCGCCATCAGCGTCGTTGTCGTCATCATTTCCTAGAAGATGTAATATTTCTTCCCTATTTAAAGAACCGCGGTAATTTATGTTCTCGAAATGTGGATGTAATTTAAGAAAGGCTGTCTTTTAATTTAACATTCAGCTCTTCCACTCATCCATCCGTCTATCCCATGTGACGTCCGTACTTTTATCCATCTATCCATCATTCCATCCATCCATCCATCCATCCATCCATCCATCCATCCATCCATCCATCCATCCATCCATCCATCCATCCATCCATCCGTCCGTCCGTCCGTTCATCCGTCTGTCCGTCCGTTCGTCCGTCCGTCCATCCATCCATCCATCCATCCATCCGTCCGTCCGTCCGTCCATCCATTCATCCATCCATCCATCCACCTCACATGAAGCTGTTGATAGCAGTTAAGGTGCAAACCAATAAAAGCAAAACTTCCTCAGCATTCCAGAATTTTTGAACAATTTTTTTTCCGTTCCAGCAGAGGCAACGTGTTTTGTATCTCTCAGTGCCCGTCTTAGTATGTTTGTTTTGTTGCTGGACTTTTTGTTTGCCTTTGATTGAAGACGTCCTTCAAAGCCTTGGCTTGGAGTAATTAATCATCGGAGTCAATCAATCATTGAAGATAATCAATCATTAGAGTCAATCAATCATTCGAATCAATCGATCATTCAAACAATGAACCATAATGTTTAGCAATTTAACGTGTGCATTACTTAAATATTCACGTTCATTTAACCTCATATCGTCTTCGAAAGGATTCACAAAAATTCCAATACAATGAAATAGAAAGCTTGCGTTGTACCCAATGAACGCTGTTGTTGTTGTCGTCGACTTCCTCGTCGTCGTCGTCGTTGTCGTTGTTGTTGTTGTTAACTCTAAGCAATCATAACCTTGTTATTTAAACTTTGTATGAAAGTGAATTTAGAAAAGCACAATGGGACTGACTATTCATCATGTATCAGGTATGAGGTCGTGTTTAGTAAACATTTACGTTTAGCGAGATTAGCTAGATTCATCCATCATCATCATCATCATCACCATCCTCGTCATCCTCGTCATCAACATCATCCTCGTCGTCGTCATCATCGTGATCGCGCTTGGAGTGCAAACACAGAACCCAAGCTGATAACAGCAAACAACGGAGTTTATTCGTTGGCATCCACGTTGTCTGATGCCGTTCTGCATCCGAGCAGCAATTTTTGGAACCCACGAAGATGTTGATGTCGCCTGTTGTTGCAGTCCCCAAAATATAAATAACATCGACCGAATGTAATCTGTAAAAATATAATCACCTGGTTTATTAATATCAAGTCATCAAGTTAAAATGGATTTAAAAATTAATTAATTAATTTCTTGACGATCAAATTAAAGAGATAAATGTGACAAGCGAGAAAGTAAAACGCAGTAAAATGTATGATTAAATATCTGACAGGCACACAGCACTTTCCATCCATCATCAAGCAATCACTACCATCATCATCATTAACGTAGTTGTCATCCTCCTCCTCCTCATCATCATCATCGTCATCATCATCATCATCATCGTTGATGGCGATTCGTGAAAGGGGACCATAAAATTGATGACTTCCTGGTTCTTGAAAGTTAACTTGAGAATTTATTAATATTTAATATTTATGTTATTATTATTATTGTTGTTATTATTATTATTATTATAATTATTGCTATTATTATAGTTGTTGTTGTTGGTGGTGTTGCTCTTGTTAATTTAATTAATGAGCATTTATTTAGTTTAAAATTTAAAAACACTTAAATAGTAAATTCAAATGATTTAAAAATGGAGGCAAAACAACTACGGATGGATGGATGGATGGTGAGTGAAAGTGTGGAGAGAGTTTAAGATAAGATGGAGATAACAAGGTGAACAATTGCATACCTGGGATCCATGCACATTCAGTCGCGATGATGATGATGATGATGATCAATTTAGTTGTAGTCGTCGCTGTTTTCGTCGTTGTCGTCGTCGTCATAGGCGTCGTTGTTGTCGTTGTTATTGTTTTCAATCAATTTCAATTGCATGCAGAATATAATGTCAATAAGTCTTATTATCGCTTACAACGTGTTCGATGGTTTGTTAACTTTGAATTTGATTGATTAAATAAATTCATCCATCCATCCATCCATCCAATCATCCAATCATTCATCCATGCATCCAATCATTCATCCATTAATTCATCCTTCCTTCCATCCATCCATAAATTTCAATACACAAAAAAATAAATAACAGAACGCGTGTGGCAAAACACGAGAAAAATGCAAACCAATTGGTGACTTGGTAACAAAATCACAAAGTCACAAAGTCACAACATTCCAGAATAAATAGTTGCAAGTTCATTGAGTGCATTACCATAACATATGCCGACATGGGGTTTATTTACGAAGCGATGGTATTCAAAATCAAATTTATCATAATTGTCGCTGACATCATCATCATGATCGTCATCGTCGTCGTCATCATCACCACCACCACCATCATCGTCATCGTCATCAACACCACCATCATCAGCATTGTCATCGTCGTCATCACCACCATAATCACTACAATCGTCATCATCGTCATCGTCACCACCACCACCACCACCACCACCACCATCATCATCGTCGTCGTCGTCGTCATTATCACATAATCATTTTGAGGAGTGATGGTGTGTCGTGGTCACCATTAACATCGTGATCAACGTCATCATTATCATCACCTTTTTCTTTTGCATGTGACGACACAGGTGAATTAACTTAAGTAGTTACGATTCAAATTAAATTATAATTACTTTGCAATTCAAAAACAAAATTGAAAATGAATCATTAAATCATTATATCATCATAATAAACCTTTTAATTAATTGTAATTTAAAACCTAAGTCACTTCATTTATTTATAAACAATAATAATCATAATCTCAATAAATAATAATAATAATAATAATAATAATAATAATAATCCCATAATTCTATGACTTTCAATATTTACTTAATTAATAATAGTAGTTGATATTATTATTATTAAATTGATTATTATTATGGTTATTATTACTATTATTACTATTATTATTATTTTTCTTCTTATTATTATTATTATTATTATTATTAAATTGTTAATAAACATCATCAGCAATAACATCGAACAACGAAGCAATCGCGTTACTTAGAACCTTTTTATACCTTTCAATTCTTAATCCCAAACATCTCCATAATTACAGCCACCATTATCATCGTCGTCGTCATCATCATCATCATCACATTCATCCTCGTACTCTTCATCACTAAAAGGAGCGCTCTTAAGATGTTAAGAAGAACTTTGAATTTCAAAGTACAACAAGAAAGTTAAACAGCAAAAGACAAACACAGAGAATTACTCACAAATACCGAGAATTATTGACAAATATTGGAAAAAAAACTGGAAGGAAAAATGGATGAATTCGAGAGAACGCATAGGTCTTCGTTATGTAAACAAACCGATCAAAAATAGCTTTTCGTTTTGACGGTTTCATCGGGTTGCGGTAACTTAAGTTTATAATCTATCCGTCAATCCATCAGTCCATCCGTCCGTCCATCCGTCCTTCAATCCATCCGTCCATCCATCCATCCAACCGTCCGTCCGTCCGCCCATCCGTCCATCCATCAGGTTTGAACTGCAATTATAAGGTAAAGTTGACCAAAGGGACTGAAATGCATCCTCCTGATGACAGTGTCCTATTTTTCTTATGAATCATTTGATTTATTCCTGATGTGAAGCCATTATTGTATCTCTTTTTATCATAATTTAAACATATACTTAATTAACATTTTTATAAATAAAATAAAATAAAATAAAATAATAAATAGAATATAATTACAATATTAATTTTATTTCTACTAATAGTTACTTGATAATCATTGCAATGTCGCTATTAAAGATTTTGATGAATTATTTGAAAATTTAAATTCAATAAAATTAATTATTAAATTATTAATTATTAAATGATAATTATAATTTTTAAATATTAATTATTAATTATTAGATAAATATAATTATTAAATAAATGATAATTATAATTTTTAAATGATAATAATAACCATTTTACTTTGTTGCTAATTTTGTATTAGTTTTTTTTTTTTTTATCGTGAAGCTAAAGTAATTTGCTTAAAAAATTGTTGTAACATCGACAGCAATGATGATGATCCTGATTTTGCCGATGACGATGACGACGACGATGATTTTGAAGAAGAAGAAGAAGATGATGATGATGATGATGTTGATGATGATTAATAAACATTAAACGTTTGAACGAATAACGCAGACAAAAACATTTGTTTTTCAAGCATTGTTTACATCCACAATGCACTTCCTCATTCATTCATTCATTCATTCATTCATTTATTCCTCCATCCATCCATCCAACCATTCACTCATTCATTCACTCAGTCGTTCAATCATTCAATCGATCCTAGGATAAATAAAATAATAACAATTTAATGACAATAATTGCTGTTTGATTTATTCGTCCTCATGAATATTCTATTAGTACCGGAACGTAATGGCATTGATTAATATTTTCATAAATTTATTAATCTATTCATTTTAATTATCAATTCATCAGTTTAACCGAATCCACAATTCGTTCATTCGTTCATTCCTCGTTCATTCATTCAGTCGATCATTCAAATCTGGCGTTGCTTTATACTCTCCTCTCACTTTCCTCTCAGCATCTCTCCCAAGCGGAAGTTGGTTTCCCTAAAAGGGCGCCCAAGAAGGCAGACGATTTGATGCCTCGACATTCAAAGTGTCAGACGCTCGAACATTTAATTCTTTTTTTCTTAACGATTTTCAATGAAAATGTTCATAAATCAGACTTTATAGTTTGCATAATTCTTGTAATTTTTGTAAATAATTCTTAATTCTACGGTTAACGAACTTTGGTCGGACGCTCGCTGGGCGAAAATAGGTGATTGATGCATCAGTTGAACAATAGGAGGTCAGTTGAACGATAATGGAATTTATTTTACATGCATTTTCTCTTTAAAACAAATTTCTATGGAAACGTGAATTTTTTAAAATATGTTAAACAATTTGTAATAACAAATTATTATTACTTATTATAAATATAAATATAAATACAAATAATCTGCTACAATCATTCAATTGATGGTGCAGATTGACTCTGAATTGTTAATAACATTTAAGATATTTAATAATAATTAATATTATTTTTATATATAATTTATTATTTTAATTATATTAATTTATTATTTATTATATATTAATATATATATTTAATAATAATTAATAATAATTTCCAATAAACTGTCGATAATAAAGTACCATTAAAGATTGTACTTATTTATTTTTTTCTACCTAAAAAGGTTATTCTATGTGCATATATTAATGTTTAATAATTCAAATTTATTCTAAGATTTCTTCCAGAGTTCTTGTGATCTTTAATTTAAGTTTTAATTCCAATATTATTCTTAACAATTATTCATTATTATTCTGTAAAGTTGGCGGTCTTCAGTCGAGGAATTTGGAACCTTCGTGTGTTTGATCCTGAACTTTGAGATTCTTCTGCGGTCTGGCGGGATGGATGGATGGATAGACGGACGGATGGACCGAGGTTTGGATGGATAGACAAATTGATGGACAAATGGAATGCTAGATGATTCATCTAGAAAAAACCTACCATCGACATTTATTGAATTCATGGATGAAAGCTATATCAGACTTTTGTCTGTAAATAAAAATGAAAAAAAATGAAAACAAAATAAACAAAAATTGCACGATAATTTTAAATTACTCGATAATGCGGAGATGATGACTTGCATCAATCAAAATAGAAGTTTAAGTTGTTCACACGATTTGGGAGGCACAGTAAGTACAGCATGTAATTGTTCAACAATTATCACACTTCAATCTGCTCTTGTTGTTCTTCCTGTTGCTATTGTTGTTGTTATTGTAGTTGCTGTTGTTATTGTTGTTGTTGCATAGTGATGATGTATTTAGTATCTGTAATGGGTTAAAAACTTCATATTATTATTATTATTATCACTATTATTATAATTTATTATCATATTTTTATCAGCATTATAAATTGCCACTAACAAAGAAAATATTAATTTTAATAAATAAACAAATAAATAACTTTAAATCGTTTTCCTTTAAATTGATGCCTGAGTGAAACGTGTTTAAAAAGTGCAACAACAAAATAAGGTCGCAGCCAATTGTGGGCCACTTTTCGGAATGTAAATGTAAATATAAATATTATTAATGAATGAATACTTTTACTATAAATATAATATAATTAATTAATTATAAATAATTAATACTAATAATTAATAATTAATTTAATGTAAATATAAATAATTTTAATTAATCAATAACTTAAATGTAAATATTATTATTTAATTAATTAATTTATTTATTATTAATTTCAATTAACATTTAATATTATTTATTATATTCTTCTCATTTATGGTTTCATGTATTTGATTTAATTATCCGAAACAAGATTTTATTTTTTGTTAATGAATAATATAAATAATTAATAATATTAATAATTAATTAGATAATATTAATTAATAATTCGAATATTATGTTTTAATTATTTTAATTATTAATATATTTGTAAACAATTAAATTAATTAAATAATTTATATATCGCAGTCTTTGTTTAGACCGTTGTAAGGTTTCACAAACTCTTTTTCAGCCTATTATGAAATTGGAAATACATGTTGAGGATGGGTGGAAGAGATGTATTGAGGACCGGATGAGCGCCTGGATGGATGGATGGATGGATGGATGGATGGATGGATGGATGGATGGATGGATGGATGGATGGATGGATGGATGGATGGATGGATGGATGGATGGATGGATGGATGGATGGATGGATGGATGGATGGATGGATGGATGGATGGATGGATGGATGGATGGATGGATGGATGGATGGATGGATGGATGGATGGATGGATGGATGGATGGATGGATGGATGGATGGATGGATGGATGGGTGGATTAATAAATGAGTCAGACATATATTTTCTGGGGGCTTATTTGAATTTATAGTTTCTTTGTAATTTGACCTGAACAAGGCCAGCTGAGGTCTCGGCTCAGGTCTCGAATGTAACTCTGAGTCTTGGAATCAAGATCAGAACCCTGGACTCAAGGATTGATGAAACAACAAACGTTGATAACCACACGTTGATAAGAACGTAGCGAGCAGTTGTTTATGTGTTCTTCTTGGCTTTTTCTTCCTGAGAAATCATTTCCAATATTTTTTAAATATCGCTCGAAACGTGATGCTATCACTCGATGTGATCAGAACGTAGTTACAACAATCGTTATCACATCGTTTAATCACATCTGTCGAATAATACATTATTAACATATGCATTGCTTCACTCACGTCACCAAAGCCTTATTTCAATCAATCATTCCATCAATCAATCATGAAGAAGTTCAATCCACTCACGAATGCAACACCCACGTGACCTTAAAGCCAACAACACAAACAAAACAATATTATGATCAACAACAACAACAACAGCAGAACAATCAATACAATACGTTGATCAGCAACATAAACAACACAATGCGATAATCAGAAACGACAACAACGTAGACAATACAACATGGAGATCAAAACATCAACATAAATAACAACAACAACAACAACATCAACATAAACAACACAAAAAAGAATTCTTCCATTGAAGTCTAATTACTTGCTTCCCACAGAAAGGCGGAAACAAAAGACGAAGGTTCCAATGGAAGGATGGACGCAAGGAAGAATGGATGAATGAAGGAATTACCGAATGAATCAATGAATGAATTAATGATTTAATAAATTATTATATTAATAGAATAATTAATTTTTTTTATGCCTCTCTGATTTCTTCAAAGAGTACTTATAATAAATCAAATCAATTAACTGATACAATAAAAATATAATAAGGAGGTTATAAATAGAATATAAACAATCCCAAAGGATTGACAGAAGGTGAGTAAACAAGACCAAGAGATCAATACAAAGCCGGTTACAAGGCTGTTGTTGAGATATAAAGAGGCATCTAAACATACAAAGACATACAAAGACAAAAAAAAAAACTCGCCCGGATATACAAAGATATACAAAGTGACACCCAGACATATAAATGATTTCGTTATTGCGATTAATTTTCACCGAAAAATCAGCAAATTCATTTCCATGGAAACCTTGGAAACCATGGAAATTTTCAATTTAATTTTTATTAATGACGTTTTAATTTATTTGAAAACTTTTAATCGTTTAAAATGAATTAATAACTCATTTAAAAATTGATTTGTTGAATTTAATTTCAATTACATTAGCTTAAGACCTTCTATCGTCAATATGTCATTGTCATCTTCATCACCATCACCGTCATCTTTGTCTTGAACATCGACATAGTCATCATCATCATAGTCACAGTCATCGTCACCGTCATCATCATTGTCGTCGTCGCAGTCATCGTCATCGTCACAGTCATCATCATCGTCACAGTCATCGTCATCGTCACAGTCATCATCATCGTCACAGTGATTATGAAGCACTTAAAAAAAAGTGAATAGGGTTTAAGTCTCAATTACCTCGTAAAGCACGAGTTACGAGTTCATGAAATCTTCAATGAATACAAATGAAGCATGGCCTTTGACATGACGTCGTGACGACGATGACGACGTTGAGGATGACGACGACGACGATGATGATGATCTGATACGGGTTTTTGGTTTGCTGGAATCTCTGCTTCTAATAATGATAGTAAGTCATGCGATATAAGTTGACGTTGTCACGTAGTGTCATGCAAAGTCATGCAATGTCATGCAAGGCCTTGCTCTTGCTGGTATGAATCGATGATTTGACCAATCCTACAACGCTTTACAAAGATAAGGAAAAAGATAACAACCTTCTTAATTGGGTTGAAGGGATTGAACACTTTTGAGAATTTATGATTGATTGAAGTCAGCGCCGCATAAATTAATTGGTCCACTTTTCTTTATTTTAAATGAAATTATGAAATGAAATGGAATTCTTAAGATACACATGATGCTAGCGCTGCTACCGCTGCTGCTGCTGCTGATGATGATGATGATTATGATGATGATAATATTGATGGTGATGAGTATTTCATAATTTAATAAATTCAAAACTCTAACTAATACAAATTTAATAATTATGTTCATGTATTCGAAAATTAGCAGATTTGTATTTTTTAAAGTTAAAATTTTAATTTTACCACCAAAAAATGAGTCACTTTTGCAAAATTTCAATAATTGACGTGTAATTAATTAAATAAATAATTATTTTTGTCTGGAAAAGGAAACATTTGATTGAATTTGTTCAAAATTCCTTTTTTTAAAGTACGAAATTCTTGTTTCCACGGTCAGTATGTAAGTAATATTTAAAACCTCCCGTAACCAATGACAACCGTCATCATGATTAATGACTGCTGACGTCATGACACATGACTTTCAACCGATGAAGTTGGATTTAAACGTTGATTGATTGACTGATTGACTGGAATAGTTGGTTTTAAACGTTGATTGATTGAGTTGAAATTGGCTTGAAGTTCTGACTGATTGACTTGAAGTTGCACATAAACATTAAATGACGTTATTGATGTGACCCTTTTAAAACGGAAATTATAACGAAGTTGAGCTTATCACGGTATCGTGGTTTACATGAGCGATAATTTGCTGATAAGTTGCTGATTGTATTTCATATTAATCACTGATTGTATCAACAGTAGTAGCAGCGGTAGTAGTACTGGCAGTACTTGTATTGTCGTTGTTGTTGCTGTTAAACTATATTTTTAATTACAATAACACAACAATAGTATGTGTTCTGAATGTTTTAACATTTGAATTTGAAACTGCAAAGGTCTTGTTAAGAAAGTGAAACACAAACGATGTTCAAACAACCTTTTTAGAACCTCATCATGTAGGCGTCACCTTCATAAACCTTAACACCATCATCATCATCACCATGATCTTCGCCGTCATCGTCGTCGTCATCATCATCAACATCATCGTCGTCGTCGTCATCGTCAGCATCGATGTCATCATCGTGCCTCCTTGTCAGACGTCTTGACGCATTGATGACTTCTGCGTCATCAACTTGTTCGGTGATGTTGGAAGATATTTGAGCGATGACAAATATTATCATTACAAATATCTCTTTGTTATTTATATTTTTAATCGATGTGACAGAAATCAAATAATAGCAAAAAATAAATAATTAATTAATTATTAAAATAAATAAATAAATAATTAATTATTAAATTAATTAATTAATTAATATTTTTAATCGATGTGACAGAAATCAAATAATAGCAAAAAATAATTAATTAATTAATTAATTATTAAAATAAATAATTAATTAAATAGACAAATAAATAAATACGAAGCCAATTCAACTGAATGCAGTTGTACGACAATGACATTAATCTTGTAAACATAATAATATTAATTCCTCAATCAATGTTTTTATTTTAAATAATTAAAATTAACGATTATTATCCTTAATAAAATTATTAAAAGCAGAAGCAACAAGTTAATAACTAACTTTATACTCAACAATTCGATCTTTGACTTCGAAATTGTGACCTTTGAACTTCGAACTTTTCACACGAGGACTCGAAAGTCCGGCGAAGAACACTTCATGACGTCATTTTGAAGGGGCTGTGGATAAACAGCTTCATGTTCTTCCTCCTCATCCTCTTCCTCATCATCATCATCATCATCATCGTCATCGTCATCATCATCACCACCATCACCACCATCATCATCATCAGCGCTATCGTCATCAGTAGCATCGCTATTATATTATTTTTCTCTCAACTGATCTTTTCATGAATATTTTAATTTTAATTTTTTATTAATTAAAAATTAATTCCGTAATTTCAAATTAATTCTGATTCATTAGGACGTTTTCAACTCTTCATCGATCAAAATGAAAGTCATGTGACACAATAGGATAAAAATAGAATGCATTTGTTACGTTGTGACGTGATTCATGCTTAGTCGATGATGATGATGATGATGACGACGACAACAACGATGACGACGACGACGATGATGATGGTGATGGTGATGACTAGCAATATAATTAAGTTTAAATAATATTAATAATGATATTAAATAAATAGTTTAATATTTGTTGTGTAATATCAATTAAATAATATTCTTAGCCTATGATCAACGTCGTCGTCATCATCATCATCATTGCCATTAAACTGCCGTAATAATACCGATTTAAAATAAAAATTAAAAAATTAAATTATTGTTAAAATTAAATTAATTAAATTGAATTTATAAAAAAAAACACGATAATGGATTAAAAACCTAATTCTAAGATGGAGTCAGTTGTAAATTTATCGCAGAGGTTTGCATGTCACCTTGTAATCACGTTAAATTAATGACGACGATAGAGTTGATGATGATGATGACGACGACGATGACGACGATGATGATGACGACGACGATGACGATGACGACAATGATGATGACGATGACGACGATGACTGTGATGACTCATCTTTCAGACCTGATATCATTTGACGACAATCAACCATGGCCCATTGGGAATGATGATGGATGGAAGAGAAAAAAAAGAATGAAAGAATAACATAAATTAAAATCATTTTTGCTTAAATAACAATAAAAAGAAAACATTACAAAAAGAACTGGATTTCCATTTCATCTCCATATGTCAATGATGACCTCCAGGTGAAACGATGATGATGACGACGACGACGACGACGAAGATAACGGTGGTGATAGTAATTATCATTACGGTGACGAAGATGTCGATGCTGGTAATGATCATTATGACGATAGTTAAATGTTTAAAGTCTTAGATCGATGACCTTGATGATGACGATGATGATGATTACGATGACGACGACGATGACGTTGATGTTTTTATAATGTTGATTTAATGTTTCTACTGTTGTTGTTGTTGTTGTTTGTTGTTGTTTGTTGTTGTTTGATACAAAATCTTTGAAGTGTCACGATCCATGTTCATTGAAAGAAAGGGACATTTTCCAAATTATCTTCGTACTTCTAATGATTGAATTTTATTATTATTATTATTATTATTATTATTATTATTATCATCATCATATTTTTTAAAATTATTATTATTACTATTTATCATTATTATTTATTATTATTATTATTATTATCATTATTATTATTTATCATAATCATTATTATTATTATTATTTATTATTATTATTATTATTATTTATCGTTATTATTATTATTATTATTATCATTATTATTACTATTTTTTTTTTTTAAATGTCGTAAACAACATTAAAATTATTATTATTTTAAAAATAATTATTAAATAAATAGATAATAATATTGATTCAATTGTTATAATTACGCAATTGGTTTTATATTTCAACATATGCAATATATCCATTTTGTAAATAAATAAATAAATGAATATTATTTCAATTATTGTAAATATTATCAGCTGAAATAGTTGGATAAAGGATCTTTATGAATGAATATTTTATTTATTCTTCCTGTCCGCTGCAAAATTATTTGAGTTATGGTAGGCTTGAATAATTAAAGATATTATAATATTCAGAGAGTAATTAAATATGCATGATGACATTAACATAATTTATAATTATATCTGTAATTCTTTTTTATCAGAAAATGAGCCCAAATAATACTTTTGAAATGTAATAAATTAAAAATGAAATTATTAAAATAATTAAAAATGATTAAAAATTAATAATTAAAAAATAATTGTAAATTCAACTTTGAGCAACCAGTTTGATCCAATTTGGCGCCTTTAACCTGCGCTTCTATGCACCGAAACATGTGTTAATTTTCCTACTTGGTTTCGTTTTCATTTTATTTTTAAGTTTTTTTTTATATATTTTTAAATTTCATTTTCTATTTTATTTATTTAAATCTTTGAAGTCCGTGTTTGGATTTAATAAAACTTATTTTTGAAGTTAAAAAATAAATTGTTTAAAGTCATTTTAATGGCCAATCACAGATATTAAATTCTCAGATTATTTGGTGGAAAGTATTTGGTTTCATGTTAAAAATAATAATAATAATAATAATAACAATAATACTAATAATACTAATAATACTACTACTAATAGTAATAATGATAATAATAAATTAATATATACAATAATAATATGGAATGAAATTATAACCATGCATTGAGAAAGCAGTTTTATCTGGTTTCGGTCTTTGTTCTGTTCTCAATCTCTGATTTGGGTGAAATTATTTTTATTTTATGACTTAATATTGATAAGCATTGTTGATGTTATGTTGATGTTATGTTAATGTAATGTTAATTTTATGTAAATGTTATGTCTTGTTAAAAATATCTGTAATTATGTGTTATCATCTAAGTAGATTATGTTCACGCGGTGATTGTTGCGTAGTTTGAAATATTTTTATTAATTAGAATTAGTTAATTAATTATAAACTTTATTAAACAGAAAAATAATATATTAATTAATTAAGTGAATGATTGATATCACAAGTTACTCGTTTGTTTATATTCCTCAATTAGATTTTACCCCTCAAGTTGACTCAAGTCAAATCAAATTTTCTGATTGTTGCGAGCAGTTAAGTAGCATCGGTCTTCTGTTAGTGCTGGAATAAATAAACAATAAAAATAAAATACGATATTGGTGCTAATAGTTAATATGCTAATTTGTGAATTAATAACAATGGTAAGCCTAGAAAATTACAAACATTTGCAATTACTCAATTGAGTTTTCTTTAAAAAAACTAATTGTTATAAAATATGAATATTGTTATTTTATTAAAAATTCGAACAAGATAAATTATTGGGTTCAATTTAATTTTCAACTTTCATTCTTAAGGAAACACTGCCTTTGCAACATCAGGGGGCAGGAAATAAGGAGGAAATTACTTCCTAAAGTTGAAAAGAAACTTAACACGTGAGCCCAGTTTAAGAGAGTTACGAACATTTTACTGACTGACCGAGTGAGCGAGTGAGCGAGTGAGCGAGTGAGCGAGTGAGTGAGTGAGCGAGTGAGTGAGTGAGTGAGTGAGTGAGTGAGTGAGTGAGTGAGTGAGTGAGTGAGTGAGTGAGTGAGTGAGTGAGTGAGTGAGTGAGTGAGCGAGCGAGTGAGTGAAAAATTCTGTAATTCACCTCCAACAATGCATCGGGAATCGTGAGGCTCTAACAATAGGTTTCCCGCCTCCTACGATCTCCATAGATTGGAACGAGATTGGTTTTGAACGCAGTAGCTCTGGGCCAACAACCACTCGTTATTTTGCTGAGTAACGGCCTCGGGGTGGTCTGGAAATTGATGAAACCTGTCACCAGTTTGGAGCGAATATTTACGAAGGATACCTGCTGCTCGAATTAGAAGTATCTTTGGGTAAAATGTTAGTTGGAAAAGAAATTAAAGTGTTTGATTCTTAATTCCAAAAGTAGACGAAAAAATCTTTCGTACCAGAAAAGGAATGGTTTATCCTGGTTTTAATGGTTCGCCCTGTTTTCTGCCCTTTAAATCTTCAAATTCAGAATCCTGTTTTTTGCTTTCGTTTTTGTTTCGACTTTCGACTCCGGACAATAAATACAGGCAAAGCAGATAAATACAACTTGGATAAACTTGGGCTAGAGCAGACAAATGGCTATTCAGATGAAGTCCATTCTTTCCATCAACTCGGATCCGAGAAGTTCGTGCAAACATTTGATGATGAAGAGCAGGAGGAGGAGGAGGAGGAGGAGTTGGTACTTTGCGGTCAGAACTTGGATTACTTTGGCCAGAAGATCCGATTGTGATTGATGCATCAACCCAGTTTCAACAAATAAATGACGAATTGTTCCAATTGTTTGCTCACCGTCGATGTTCAATTTGCACAATGGCAATCCGATGCTGTTGGTACAGGCTTGTGGTACAAATAAGTATTATAATTATAGTAATAATAATAATAA
Source organism: Hirudinaria manillensis (assembly GCA_034509925.1). Classification (NCBI taxonomy): domain Eukaryota; kingdom Metazoa; phylum Annelida; class Clitellata; order Hirudinida; family Hirudinidae; genus Hirudinaria; species Hirudinaria manillensis. The sequence goes on from CM067537.1 coordinate 5,083,769, forward strand.
TAATAATAATAATAATTACTCCCGCTGAACCTTTGACTAATAATAATAATTATTATTATATAAGAATAATAATATAATATAATAGTATTATAATAGTATAATATATAGTATAATATAATAGTATTAGTCTATAGTTGGAGATAAATGTGGTCCATTTTGGTACTTAGTGATGGCCTGACGAAGACTCTCAGGAGATGATTTTCCTTTCAATTGATTTCAATAATCAATTAATTATAAAATTATTTTGTTATTATCACGAATTATTAAACGAATTTTTCTCAAGAATTCTCCCATCTCCCAAAAAAATCTCTCGTTTTCTTGTAGAAAGTCGAAGTATACACAATCATCCTGATGTTGTGGGGTCAGTGTTAATCAACTTATAATTGTATAAATATTAAATGGATTATTTAATTATAATTGAATATCGAGATGGATGGATGGATGGACGGAAGGATAGATGGATGGGCGAAGGGATAAGAAGAAGGCTGGTACTTTGCATCTACAACTAGATGTACCCCGTGATTTTAAAATCAGTGATTGAAGAATTTCTTGGCAATCACTTTTCACTTCAACCAGGTTGCCATGGTCACATTAGTCGAGTGGTTGATGCGATCATGTGACCGCAGAAGTGCATTCCCATTGGCCCCCTCCCGTCCAATGAAAGTTTTCCTTTCAAATTAAACATTTGCCAAACAGATTTCAGGAGAAAATGATTCATTTTTAAGCATTAAAAGTGTTTTTCCCAAACTGCGAAAGTGACATCTGTTTCTTAATGGAGTTAAATTTTATAATTTAAATTTTTTTTTAAATCAAATTATTCGTTCTCTTAGAGTTACGAGTTAATTGTTATATTTGTTCCCTTTAATGGTAATTTCATATAATTTTCCGCTTAATTAAACAAACAATTGTTATTAAATCTTAAACGTTTCTTTTGACTCAGCATTTGGATTGTGAACAAGACTTAAAAAACACTTTGATTCAAACTTTTTGGAAAATAACTTCTAAATCATCTTGAAATAATTTTAAATTAATAAAATAATTACCTAGAAATAATTAATGATGAATTACGAATGTATTTCAGGACGAATATTTTGTTAAAATTTGATGCCAGCGATATTAAGAAATCTTTTTCGGATCAAGAATTCTTTGGTGCCAAGACAGCAATGTTTTCGCATTTGCTTATCTTCGCTCGCTTCATAAATAGAGGGTTTCTTGAAATACAGCATCATATTTCAAAACATTTTCGCTGATAAACACTTTTCGTTTTGGCAAAATAATCGATTTTATCATTTTTGGAATTATAAAATGGCATTTGTTTATTTTTTATTATTTAAAACGTCCGATTAAATGACCTTTTCTAGCAATTAAATTATTAAATCTGAAGTTTTGCAAAAATTTCATTTGGTTAAATAAGTATTTATTTGATGAATAACAAACCTTTTTTAACTCATGCGGAACCTGTTGAGCAGGTGGAAAAGATGAATTGAGGACGGGATGAACGAGTGGAAAGATGGATGGATGGGCGGACGCACAGACGGACGGACAGATGGATGGATGGATACTTGCATGCATACATGCATGCAGGGACAGATTGATGGTTGGCCTGTTGGATTGAGGGTCGAGGAATAAGCATTCGGACAAATGGTCAGAAAACGAGTTGATCTCAATTTTCGATAAGAAAGCATTTTTAAATTGTAAACGAAATTTGAAGGAATTCAGTGCACGTGGGAGTGTTGGCAAAATTATGTCTCTGAATCTGATGGGTGGGTGGATGGATTGCTGGATTGAAGGGCTGAAAATAGACTGATGGAACTGCGGATGTTGTTGACTCTTGATTGGGTTTTCATGAATGAGCGGATGGATTAAGAAACTGATGAGAATGCTTGTACTTTATAAATGGAAAGTTTGATGTCGCAACAAGATGGATGGATGGATGGATGGAGGGAGGGACGGACGGATGGACGCCAAGATGGATGGAGAAGCAGACGACATGGAAAGTACTTGGATGGAATAAGTTGTCAGAGAAGCAAATATTTGCCGACATTCTGTTTTGTTTTATAGCAACTCACCTTTCCAAGGTATTTTTGGTCAACATCACTATCATAATTACGCTGAACATCATTATCATGATTAAAATGAACATCACTATCATAATTGCACTGAACATGGCTATCATTAACAATATCTTCGAAAACACCAAAGATTTAAGGAATGTATGGTGGTTATCAACGCTTTAGGTTTCACTATCGATAGCTTAATGAATAATAAATTAATAATAAATTAATTCCATTTTAATATCTAATCCACTCAATGACCTCGTTGTGCATGCAATTAATTGCCTATTTTGATTTTATATTTTAATAATTTGTTGCAAAAATAGCGAAATTCTGCAACCACTTATGTTTTGCTTGATCTGCATTAAAATAACGTTTGAATTGTTCGTTACGTTTGCATATTTTGCATACAGAATTGATTTATATAGTTCTGATTGCGTAAGATGTGTCAGAGGCTTTTTCAATATCTTTACAGTCCGAGGAAGTGCAATGCAAGCCCATCTTCGAATATTATGACTTATTGGGATGTAAGGGCATTAATATTTTACATAGGAACACAACTTTCACATTTAGGTCTTCTCTTACAACTTTCGTAACCAAAAAAAAACGTATTCAGTTAAAGTTATCCACTCCTCGGTTAAAAACCATAAACTATTCACATTTTGTCAGGCCAGATGAGAGTTTCAGACGTTGTCATGTTAAATCGATAAGCTTAATAAACTGTTGCTTAAGAATAAGATCAGAACGGCATGGGGTCCCTTCCAGGGGTCTTCTCAGGGGGACTGTCCCTGAAGGTTTTTCTGGGGGCTCCGGTCCGTTGGTCGGTTCGAAAGGTGTTCGTATGAGTGAAGAATGATGCAGGGAAGGTTTAAAAATGAATGGAAAATTGTTTCATCCAATTATAAACACGTGACGTGAATTGGTGAATGAGAGGCTGAATGATTGACTGAATGAATGGATGAATTTGCACCTGATTGAACTTTTATTGACCTATCCCCAAATCTTAAACACAGGTCTCATTTAAATGACTCCAATTATGTGAATTTCACGGGAAATTTATGTGGACGATATTAGAGAGGTTGACAAAAGTAGTTTCGTTTTAGACAGGCACTATGTCTTGCGATTGTAATTTCTGTTCTTATCAAATTTATTTAAATATAATTACAGTATATTTTGGTTACGAAAGTTGTGATATAAATATGCTTATATATAAATTATATTTTACTATATAGTATTATATATATTATAATTTATAAGTATTACATAATATATATATATAATTAATATATATTAACAGAATATATATATATATATATATAAAATAACATAATTAGAATTATTTATATCAAAAATAATTTATTAAAGATATTTATGAAGTTAGTTGTTATTACACGGATTATTAATTATTAATGATTATGATTGTTTTTTATATTATTATTATTATTATTATTATTATTTAACAAGCCAGACTGCCTCATTCGTGTTTCCCCATTTCCTGGAGACTTCAACCAACCGGAAAAGTGGAAAACATTTCATGATTTCCTTCCTGACGTTGGTCAACAGAATTCTAAAAATAAATAAATTTAACTAAAAATTACTAAAAAAATTATTAAAGATTATTACAAATTATGTAAAATATTGTTTATAAAAATTTTTCCAAAACTTGAAGCAAATTTAAAATGCATTTTAACAACATTTCTGAGAAAGTAAACGAAAAACAGATGTCAGACGCTTGACATAATTTTTGAATGGTTTTCAGTTTTTTTTCACGTTTTTTTCTTTGCAACAAATTCATAGAAAATGGAACTGAAAATGAAAAACTAATGAATAAACATTTTAAGTGAATTATATTTTAAATAAATTAAATTTTAAATGAATTAAATTTTAATTGAATTATATTCTAAATGAATTAAAATTAAATTTATTTCTGAAGAACTTCAACTTGTGTCGTAGAGGTTCAAATTGTTATCAGTTTTACATATCTTTTGCACAATGATTGGGCATACGCATCATTATTGATAAACTGTAAACACACCGATATGAATAAACATTGACCCCTAATTAGGCTAATGATATTGATGCATAACATTAATTCATTTTTATGAATGTTTTTATACGATTAAAATCGCAAATAGCACCTTTTTCGTTGCACTTAGGTGTCTCACTTAGCAACCAATGCCATTTTCTCTACCTTGATTGGTAGAATAAAATAAAATGGAGGCTTCATTGTCCAATCAACTCCGTCCTATTCTCCTTCTCGACTTCATGACAGAAAGTCATGCTGATTGAAGCAACAGAAAGTGTCAAAATTTCGTTGGAAAGCCCTTCATTTCTCTCGAAACGCTGTCCAATGGGAAGCCACTTTCATTTTACATTTTCACTTCCGTTCGCAAAGGAATGGGGACCCTTGGACCCCGGCCATTGACAACCCACGACGACCAACCCGTGAGGAATCGTCGCCGTTGCTATCCAAGCTATCTTTTCCTGTTTCCCTGCCAATTGCTGATCCATCAAACACTTTCGTCGGAACTTTTCTCTGACGAATTCCAAAGTCACGTGGTCGGATCAACTTTGGTCCTTCGTTTTGGCTCTGATTTTTATCAGCGGATGATAAGATTTTTTTTTTGTTCATATATTTTTTTTTATTTTTCGAAGATTTTCAATCAACGTCGCCCAATTTATGGATCTTGTGATCACAGAAAATTACTAATGGATATTATATTTATTTACACTTTAACTAATAAATAATAATAATATCATATATTAACTAAAAATATATTAACCATTCATACTTTAGGATTCTAATAAACAGAATGAACTCTATATCACTCTTAATGCTAAAGAGGTGTGTTTGCTAAATATCTAAGAGGAATTGAAATTTTATTATAAATTTCAAAGTAATTTATAATAATAAACACTTAGATCAATATTATAATAAATACAATAAATATAAAGTCATCACAAACTATTATTACTTTTAAGAAATATAATTAGCGGTATTTTCTCTGATAGTACAAACTCACTACTCTCATCATCATCGTCGTCGTCATCATCATCACTATAACCTTTTATTATTATTATTATAATTGAAGCTATTTATAACCCTGAAAATGTTGAAAATAAAAGAGACAGTGGAAATTATGTTGGAAATATGCAAACGAAAGCATTTGTTTGATGAACATTTCCTGATAAAAACAAAAAAAAAACACAAAAAAAAAAAACAAGGAACATGTTTCGAGCCTTTTTATAGAGCAAAAAATATGCATTTTTCTAAAAATTCAGCGAAAACATTTGTTTATAAATTCCTAATTTTTAATATTTGCAGCCTCTCGAAAAGTGTTATGTTTGAAATACTGGCAAAAATAAATTTCAAGGAGAAGATTAAAAAATAAAAAGAATTATTTAAAAAAAATATATATTTAAAATTATTTTAAACGTTCATATATTCTTGAACTTGTGAGGCCTCCAATCACGTCGAGCCACGCAATCCTACGACATTTTTCTTTAAATGGAATTGTTAATCAACTTATTTATTTATTTTATCAAAAAGTTTATTTTATAAATTGTTTTTTGAGTTTAAACGATTTATTTATTAAATGAATTTTAATTTTTGAAATTTATCCATCCTTGTTAAGTTAATCTCTATCTATTAAATTACTCTTTATGGATGTATGGATGTTAAAGGGAAATATGGATGGGTGATAATATGGATATAGATATGTTGTTGAATTTGTAAATATATTGAAATGATGAATATTTTTTTTTGTTTAAAAATGATATAAATATGTGAATATTTTAAAAAAGATATTTAAGGAATCAAGTGATCTTCGATATCATCGCTAAGCAATCACCATGGTTACATCATTTCATCATCGTCGTCATCATCATCATCACGATTTAAGAAAGTTTACTCACTCACATCATTCATTTAGCGTCAATTATCTCAATTTGCCTGGGCGCAAATATATTTCTGATTTGCTTAGAAAATAATTTATTCATAATTTCCTTTTTCATAATTAGAATTTCTTATTAAAAAGAAGCCATTATACGCTCAAAGAATTTTATTGTTTGTAAATTGTTTTTTTTATAAAATAAAAAATAATTAAAAATAAATAAATACCTGTTTGTGATTTAAAATGAATTTCGAATTTTTTTATTAGATTCACTTTCTAAATGTTTTGAACAGAAAAACCTGGATGCCAGGATGACGATGACGATGATGATGACGATGACGATGACGACGACGACGATGACGATGATGATGACGATGTGAGATTCCTTTCTTGGATGATGAAGACTTGACATTAAGATACAACATTAGATGCTCTGAATGTAATGTTCTGAATAAAACACGGTTTTTAATTCTATAAACGTCATTAAATAAGAAATTTATTATATTTATTATTATTTTTTTTATTATTATTATTGTTATTAAAATTTCATTAACCTCATAATAGGTTTAATTAATTATTAATTAATTAATAAATTAAGTGGATTAACTTGATTTATCAGATACTTTTGCATTTAAAAGAAATGGTCATGATAAAATTGGGATTTATTGGTGATGACGTGTTGGTAAGCAGAGAGATCGTCGGTGAGGTGAGAGATTTGGTTGATCATGTAATCACTTGGATATGTTTATATGAGTTGTGTAATGTTTGTATGAGTTAACCATTTTATCATCTAGATGTTTTATTTTTAAATTATTTCTTAACTAATAATAGCTATTAAATTGTTATTTGTAGAATAAAATAATATTTTGTAAATAATAATAAATAATAAATTAAAATCTTATTTTGTAAATAATAATAAATTGTAAATAATAATAAAATTAATATTAAAAATAATATTTTTTTTAGAAATTTGTCAAGTACTTACGTCGCTTTCTAAACTTTTCAGAGGCTTTAAATATTTTTATTTTTATTTATAAAAAATAAAGAAGTTAATTACTCGAAATATAACTGAAAATAATGAAAAATTAGCGATGAAATTGGAGTGAAACAAAACATTTGTTTAAATTCTTCAGGATGAGATTTCATTTTATTTTATCAGAAATCCTAAAATGTGTTGCTGTTGTTGTGTTGTTGTTGTTGATGTTTACGTTGTTGTTGTTGTTGTTTATGTTGTTTATGTTGTTGTTCTTGTTGATGCCAAACTGTTTCTTTGTTCGGACATATTTGTTTAATTATGAAACAATCCTAAAAATTTATTTTTAAATATTTAAAAATTGAAAAATATTTAAATGTTATTTTGTAATGAAATTTGAAATAAAATAATTATAAGAATAATTTGATCCAAATGCAGATTAATAAACCAGAAAATGGGTTTAATTAACACAAATAATTCAATTTCTCTTTAAAAACATTATAACCTCAGTTTAAATAATTATGATTTCCTCGTAATTAATAACCATACATAAAGGATATTTATCATATTTGTAATCAAATCAAATCTAAAAAAAAATTAAATATTGAATTAATTACTAATTAATGTGTAATAACATTTAATTTCAGTCACCACAGGTATCATTATCATCATCGTGGTCGTCATCATCATCATCTTCATGATCTTCACCATCGTCATCGGCTCAACGGAAATTTCCAAATTTTTCGAGGATTTTTTAAATCCTCCACGAAGCAGACGTTTAAACACGATTCTCGAGTTTTGGCGCCAACAGGATTTGAACATGATTCATAAACGACCCTTCATTCAGATGTTAGCGTTATCATCATCATCATCATCACCATTACTTGCTTAGTCATCAACATCGTTATCAGCACCGGAATATCAATCAATGGAGCATGATATCCTCATAATGACCATCGTCATCATGACCGTCATATTTACTTTGTAACTTGCACCCGTTCGACCCCTGCCTCGTTGTGAGAAAATGCTGTCCTGGGCATTTACAATCACTTATCAATATCTCGAGATATAATTATTGAAGCTTATATTGAGATATTAATAATATTATTTATAATAATAATTATTATTAACTATTATTATTATTATTGTTGTTGTTATTACCACTTATTCTTTTTCTATTTGTTCTTCTTCTTCTTCTTATTATTATTATTATTATTATTATTATTATTATTATTATTATTATTATTATTATTATTATTATTATTATTATTATTACTATTATTATTATTACTATTAATCATTTACTGACAATAACTTTAATGATGTAATTAGCGCTGTACAACAGTTATAATTGAAACTAAGCGCTACATATTTTGCGATGACGACGACGATGATATGAAATATATAAAAAAAAATAATTTAAAAAAATGCAATCATAAATAGAATAATATAAGCATTCATAATATTAATGTTCGTGCAGAACTTAATAGCTTGCAATTTATCAAGTCATGCAAATAACTTCCATTGAATAGTTCACCAAACACAGACGACAAATAGTGAAATAAAGCACATTAAATTGAAAAACGAACAAATAATGCAACAATACGTGTTAATATTGCAGTTATAATAAATAATAATATGTAATAATAATATTAATAATAATAATAATAATAATAATAATAATGATAATAATAACATCTAACATGTTTATATATTATTGTGCAATTATATCATAAAAATAATAATAATAATATTATTATTATGTAATATTATATATTATTATTGTTATTACGTAGTGATGTTATTGATATAACGTAATACATATCAATACATGCATTAAGTGTTACATTATCACATATGTAAAATATAACAGCAATTAGCAATTTCCGATTGTTAATTTATTGTGATAATTAATAATAATCTATTATTATTATTATTATTATTATTATTATTATTTTGAAAACTATTAAAAACTTAACTTGAATATTCATGAATATTTATGATAGCTTCAAATCAACGGTTTGAATATTTGATTTGCAGAATCGTCATCCATCCATCAGAAAATACAAGGAGATCGATCTGCTCTCGGAATCTGAGCCATCGTCGTCGTCGTCGTCATCGCCATCATCGTCGTAGTCATCATCATCAATAATTGTAATTATTTCATTCCTAAAGTCTTAGGTTTTTGACCTATTTATTTTCATATATTTGAACAATTTATTATTATTATTATTTTATTTCTTTGGAAATTTTAGCGGCAATTTGACAATATTTGGCAGACGTGATTAAATCGATTATATAATTAAATAATTAAATTCTCTGCCGAAATTAATTTCCTAATTTCTTTTTATTTAATGTAAAACATTTAAATTAAAGTTTTTCTTTGGAAAATGTTTCTTCCTGTTGTGGAGAAATATTCAATGGCGAATTAATTTGTAATTATTTGTAATATATTCGTAATTATTTGCAATATATTCGTAATTATTTGTAATATATTAGTAACTATTTGTAATATATTAGTAACTATTTGTAATATATTAGTAATTATTTGTAATATATTAGTAATTATTTGTCCACGTGATGCTATTAAATGGTTTCGACGACATTTTAAAGATTTTTTTTAAAAAACACTAAAAATTTGCGGATTCGAAATTAATTTCTTTTTGAGTAAAACAATTTTAATTTCAAGTTTAAGATTATGTTTATAGTATCGAAAGCGCAATTCATTAAAGTAATCAGTTAATTATTAATAACTAAATTAATCAGTTAATTATTTAATAATATTTAAATTATTTTATTTATTTATTTAATAATAATTAAATGCATGGGTTTTAAGTGAATCTGTAAACAACGTCTGTCTAATTTCGTTATCCTTTCCAATTTCCTATTATCGTCATCTGGAATCATTTTTATTGCGACATTTTAAAGTTCTTTATCGTCCTGCCTCGCTAGAAAATCAAGATGACGACGTTGTTTCTATGAAAGGGGATCTGATTTCATTTAAAACAACTTCTCTTGCATTGTTTGGCTTTTTCCAATCTCTAATCTTTAATCTGTTTTACGGCAAAGAATTTGCTGGTCACTTTTCTCTGACTTATTTAAATTTATTCATTTGTTGCAAATCGCTTTCGGTATAAATAAGTTCTTTTACACACCTAATACCGATGCTTACCTAGCATCCACATCCGCCATCTTTTTCAACAACGTCATCATCATCGATACTTCGTCACCATGGAAACGTACTTCCTAAACGAAACGACTGAAGTTGGCAACGCATCAACCCCAGTCACTCCTGCACTGTCAATGGACAACCGAAGCGAAGTCTTGCGCAACTTCACGGTAGAAGAAGTAATGAAGGTCCACTTTTACTACGGTCTGCTCATCGATAGGGCCGTGACACCCTTCTGGTACGTCATCGGACTCGTAGGGAACACCATATCGGCGGTGGTCTGGCTGAAGCCGAGGATGAGAAAGAACAGCTCGTCGGCGATTTATCTCTCGGCTCTGTCCATCAACGACAACCTCTGCCTGCTTCTCCACCTGCCGCAGGAACTCCACTATGCCTGGTACCTTGGCGTATTGGACGTACCGGTGGTATGCCAGTTGTACGGCGTCTGCTTCATGGCAGTTCAGTACTTGAGTCCCTTCCTGGTACTCAGCTTCACCTTCGATAGGTTCATTGCCATATGCTATCCTTTCAAAAAGTATCGTTTCTGTACTACGAGTACGGCGGTCAAGATGGTTGCTCTGAACGTACTCGTGGGATTGGCTTTCAGCTCAGTACAGGGGTATTTATGGACCTACAACACCAATTCTGGGGTAGGTGGTTGATGCTGTTGTTGATTGGTTCAATGTCTTGTCGATGTTCATACTTAAAATTATCATAACCTATCTATTTTAAAATATCGTACATTTTGATCATTGACAATCATTTTGATTACCATGATCAGATTATCAGGTTTTCAATAATTTATTACTTAAATCGCTTATTATTCAAATCTTTACCAGGCACTTCATCATCTTTTCTATCATCATCAGCATCATGGTCACCATCGTATTTTCCTTCCTACAGCTTTGTGTAGTCAGAGAAGAACTTTTGGACGAGAGCAGCGGCACCTCTTTGTGGCTCAAGTGGACCACCATCAGCGAGAGCATCATCTTCCTCTTCATCCCCTCACTCAACACTTTCCTCAACATTCTCGTCATCCACGAAATCTGGAAAATCTCCGGCCGACCTACGGCCAGCTCGAACACTTCCAAACCTTCTCTTTCCAGTCAGGCCCTCCACAGTTCCGGCCGCGGCACTCAGCCAGGTTTGTCGCGACTCTCGACGATCTTCGGTCATGCAAACTGCCGTCGCAAGACAAGCCAAAGCCAACCGACCGTCAACCAGAACGGCCACGCCCACCGCCAACAACAACAGCAACAACAACAACATCAACAACAACAGCTCCATCAACACCTCCTCGTCCGACCGTCCGGCAGCGGCAGCAACCGCTACCCCGGCGGTGGCAGCAGCGGCAACGTCCTGAGAAGCCACGGCAACGGCAGCGGCGGCTACACGAGCAGCTGCAACTCGAACAGCGCCAACGCCCCCTCCGGATCAGCCGCTGCCACGAACGTGATGCTCCTGTCGGTCTCCTTCTACGTCATCTTCACCACTTTACCACCTGCCATTATCTACTCGGTCGAGAACAGCTTCCCCTACGGAGACTTGACTAACACCAGCCACCGGCTGATCAGGAACGACCCGACCTGGCAGAGACTGATCACCTACATGTACGTCAGGACGATCGTCTACGAGCTCAGCTTGTCCCACTTCGCTTGCAACTTCTTCCTCTTCGCGTTTACCGGTCGCAAGTTCAGGTTAGCTTTTCGGTTGATCAATCAATCAATCAATCAATCAATCAATCAATCAATCAATCAATCAATCAATCAATCAATCAATCAATCAATCAATCAATCAATCAATCAATCAATCAATCAATCAATCAATCATCCATCCATCCATTCCATCAATCAATCAATCAATCAATCAATCAATGTTGTTGGTTATTCGTCGATTGATTGAAATAGGCATGCCTTTACTTTCTACTTCTCCGAAAACAACGACAGGGCAGCTCTCTCCAGCACCTTCAGATGCAGACTTTGGAGGACGGAATTGGACGACGCCAGCAGTTACCATGGCGCCGGAGGTGGGGGTGGTTGGTTCCTAGGACCCCAGGAACACAGCAGCACCCAACAACACCACCTACAACCATCTCAACAGCAGCAACAACAACAGACTTTTATGTCGTCACTCAGAAGCAAAGCTTCGGACAAGGATCTCAAACTGACATCGAACTCGTGCATCTGATGATGATGATGATGGTGATGATGATATAATGATGACAACGGTGGTGATAATGATGCTCATCATCGTCGAAACATCGTGAACTTGTAAACACCCCGAAAGCGTGTACTTTTTAATTGTAAACTCCTCCGTGTGTAAAACACAAGTTGTGATGATTCAGACGTTATCATCCTTATCATTGCCGTTGTGATATCCTTACTGCGCTTCTCTAATTCAACGCCAGTCACGTTACTATATAAATAGTCGTGATGATGATGATGACGATAACGATGACATGACCGACCTAGAAACGATGTCGACGATATTTTGCATCATATGACAAGCCACAAGTATTATGAATTTCCAACAATGCTCTTGCCATCATCGCCGTCATCATCATCATCACCGTCATCATCGACGTCGTCGTCGTCTTCAATAAGTCGAAACAAATGTCATCCAACCTTGACGACGTGTTTCCCGCTCAGATTCGAAACATCTCAGCTAGAATTGTCAGAGTTTTAAAGAACCACTGGAAAAAAAAACTGAAATTCTATTCAAAGATTATTATATGATCATCTTGAAATATCAAATGTGGAAATTTCAATTGCATTGCAATGATTTTATCTCTTGAATTAGTTTTAAAAAAATCTGTGTTTATGATTGTGGTCTGCTTGTTCCTTTGCTTTGTGTTAATGAAACTGTTAACAACAACAACAACAACGACGACGACAACTACGACGACGACAGCAGCAATAGCAACAAATTACGGGAATAATTTATTTAAATTGATCAAACTAAAGACTAAAAATGTCAAATCGGAAGCGCCAACAACGACAGTAAAAACTTACTATTGCCAGTTCTTGTATCAATTTCTTAATTAAATTAAAAATTCCCAAAAATTAAATTTAATTTCGATTTTGAGATTTTGTGTTTTTTTCTTTAAAAAATATTTTTTAAAGAGCTTTATTTCCTGTGATTCACTTTTTGAACGACCCGTTGGAGTGGTTTGGTGAAGACCTCGAAGAAATTATTCGCCTACGAATTATACATTTTCTATTAATTATGAACTTTATTGATATTGTAATTCGCTGTAATATCGTAAATATATGAACAAATAATAAATTTTTGACGATAACAAGCCAAAATAAATAATAAAACATTTTGCAAATTAAATAACAATAAAAATAATTATTGCATTAATAATGATAAACAATAATATTTTAATAAAAAACATTGTTGTTATAAATTATGATGAGCATTGAGGTAGATCGTGAGCATTCGAATCCAAGATTTTATATTCTAAATAAAGTCGTATTTGTTATTAACTATTAATTAATTAATTAATATTAATTATAACACTTATTTAATTATTAATTATTTGTTAATAATAAATTATTTTTCCTTTAATAGTTCAGTTCACACAGTTCAATGGTCACACAGTTACAACTGTCCTCTCTTGTAGATGCCTCGTCTCGTCTTGTAGATTGATTGATTGATTGATTGATTGATTGATTGTTTGAACGAATAATTTACGAATAACTTTCTGAAAGTCGTGGAAAAACCATCTTCATCGTCATCATCATCATCGTGATCATCTTTTCATCCGTCGAAAGATTTTTAAATCAAGAAATGATTTTTAAATTTGATCATCACCGCCATCGTCGTCGTCGTCGTCATTATCAGAAATATTTGGAATTGAAAAGGAAATTTATTTCCATTTGTTTTGAAATAAAAAAAAAGATTTTAATTCGTGTTCGAAAGTTTTCCCGCCTCGGGCAACATGGCGTCTGGTTTCCTGTGAGTTCTGATCAATTTAATCGCTGAGGTACTGGAGGGCCGAATGAATATCTATGAGACCAAACGGAGTGGTGATGATGATAGTCGTGGTGCTTTTTAAATTTCATTCTCCTTTTATAATAATAATAATTTATAATAATATTTATTATTGTTATTATTATTATACAATACTAATTGTATTTTACATTATCAATACAATACAATTTAATTACAATTATTATATGAATTATTATAATTATAATTATTATTTTATTTATTTTAAAACACTGGGTGTCAGTAAATACGTCAGCAGTGCTGATAATATAATATGTAATTTTACAAATATTTATCACGGCAATAAAAAAAAAGATGGTCATGATAGTGATGGAAATATTAACTGCGGGGGTGTCCAAGATGTGAGTTATGGGATTGTCGGGGGTCAGACAATCGCCTGAGATGATGAAGCTCCATGGATTCGAGGTGCTCTGGTGCTGAGTGTGTGTGTGTATGTGTGCTTGTGTGTGCGTGTGTATGTGAACACATGGGTGCGCTAACATATGCATATTTATTACTGGAATAAATAACCAAATGAACAATCGGTCTCAGATCAGGTGTATGGGTTGCAGTGCACCTGGATAGATTGATGTGTTGAATAACGGTTGGACGGGTGGAAAGACGGATGGATCGGCAGAAGTCATCAGGATTTTTTAAAAATTTAATTCGGGAACATCAGAAATCTTTCAGCATATTACAGTTTACTATTCGACAAAATGCTGTGGCAACCTTTTATTTGTTTGGTTTCTTCTTGATATAACAATAAATCAATATTTATCTTAGATTAGGTTTTAAAAACAAAGATCATAAAGCAGAAGGGAATCCCATCAAATATTGATATTGAGGCAAATTAAAATAATATCAAACTAATATTAACATTAAAATATTAATAATACAATTTTTCCCGACAGCATCCACCCTAATGACACTAGGATATTATTTATTAATTAATTATCTGTTTATTATTATTTATCTGTTTATTTATTATTATTTATCTCTTTATTTATTATTATTTATATCTTCATTTATTATTATTTATCTTTTTATTTAATATTATTTATCTCTTTATTTATTATTATTTATATCTTCATTTATTATTATTTATCTATTTATTTAATATTATTTATCTCTTTATTTATTATTATTTTCAAAGTTTTAGCATTTCCAACTTCTGACCCCAACCTCGGATTTCGTATATTAAAAAAAATGTAATTCAATTGCTTCAATATTTACAGGTCACCTGACGAAGTTTCAGTTTGCCGAGGAAATCAAATTCGAAGAAAAGAAGCAAAACATTCGCCCTTTTTGGAAGCCCAAAGAATGCATCAACTTTTAGAAACAATAACAGAAACAATAACAGTGCAAAATGGAATCTAAGAAACGAATCTCTTGTGGAATCGAGCACACGGTCGGACAGCGATTAATCATAGCATTGAATTTTATTATTATTATTATTATTATTATTATTATTATTATTATTATTATTATTATTATTAATATTATTATTATTATTATTATTATTACATACACATTTTTCCTTCTCGGCTTCATTGCCGGTGAGAAATGAATGCTGAGCGCTACCAGTGCTCTCAGCGATTCACCCAAGAACTCTCCGATGAATGTGGGCAGTGCCTAGCAAGATCTTCTGAATCTCCGAAGTCTTTGGTCGTCCTGGTATCAACTCTACATACTTTGTAAAGTCTTTTCTTAGCGTTCCGAGCGCTCCTACAATTACCGGAACGACTTTAGACTTCACGTTCCACATCCGGTTAATTTCAATCTCCAGGTCCTTCTATTTGCTAAATTTTTCATTTTTATTATTATTATTATCGTTATTATTATCATTATTATTTATTAACCAATTCACTTTGATTCGTGCGATGGCACCAATCTGTTAAAATTAAAATCCAACTTTCCTTATCACGAATGGCTGATCTAAGGAAGGAGAAGTTGACAAAAGCCATCCATGGAAGGAACCAGTTATTGAGTTATGGAAATGCTGAATGTAATAAATTCAATCAATATAATCAATATAATCAATATGCTAAACATGCTAAATGTAATGAATATACTGAATAGAATGAATGTAATAAATATGAAGAATATAATGAATACAATAGATATAATGAATAGGCTACAGCAAACTTTGGATGGATAAACCATGACCTTTAGGGATTGAAGCAATTTGAGGGTCCAGTGGAAAGTTGATGTAAATATTCAGAAATATTCAAGGATTAAATCTGCATCTTCCAGGTCATCATGTATAAAAATTCAACGAATTAATATTAATATTAATAACTTACCTTAAACCCCTTTTCTCAGGATTTTAATTTTTTTTTAGGGTTAAATGCTGAAAATGTGGAAGACAAAGTGAGTTGCCCAATTGATCTTCAATTAATTTTACTTAACAATTGTTAAGAGTTGAAGAACCAAACCTACAGACTCTTGAACATCGCCATGTATTGGCATTCATTTGACCTCCAATGACTGAGAATCCTGACCAAAAAAAGGTGAAATCTTAATTTTATAACTTAGTAATGTAAGTTCTCAATGTAAGCAAAGAGCTCAAAATCTTTAATTAGGTATCACAACTCAGTTGAGTTTATGAAATATAATTTATCAACTAACATTTTTACATTTCCTACATTACACCAAATATTATGCCATACATTATAACCAATAAGGCTGATCCAAGAGTCTCTTTATTAATCATCATGAGTTTGTATTTTCAAGTATGTTTTGCTCGAATTTAAGAAATAAACCTCAAAAAAAATAAATAAATAAATAAACAAACAACTGACAAATGTCATACTGTAATAACCCCGGGAAGCTAGGGTCATTCGACTGCCAGATTTTGTTTATTTGACTTTCAGACACAAAAAATGTTTTGCAGAAAGCGATTCAGAGACAATAATAAATGACTTCCTTGCACCAAATATAATTTTCAAATCACCAACCTTCCTAACTTAACATTTTTTATTGGTCGTGGACTGCAATTCCCTAGTTATTGAAAATAATTGAACCATGAGTAACCAAGAAATTCATTGCAAAAACCTGGAAGATGCACTTATTTGTTTATCAGATTGTTTCTAGGTCAACTTTAGTAGAAGTTTGAGAATGCAAATACAAGAACAACAACATCTTTCTTGAAGAAAATCTTCTCAAAATTCAGCAACGAAATCAATTGTGCAGCAACAAAAATAAAACTCTTTGAAGCAGATTTTGGTGAAATGAAGCGAAAATTGTAAAAAAAAAATAAAAGATAATAAAGTTAAGTGGATGCGAAATTTCACAAAGAATTTTCAAAAACAAATTATTAATTTTACATTGAATTTGATGGCATAATAGCAAAAAATAATAATTTAAATAAGTTTTCATGTCGATAAGTAGCATCAACATCCTCCTCGTTATTGATAACAACAATCACAAATTCGAAGACAGTCAAGAAAATAGAAGCACCATGATATCACTTTGACGGTGAAGGACATCACAATTCAATAACTTATCAGCTGTAAATCAATAAGTCGTGATCATCATCATCATCATCTTCATTCCAGTAAGAGAATTTAATATTGCTTTTCGACAACATTCCCCGAATAAATAAATAAATTAATTAATTGATTAAATACTGAGGTTTTGCAAGGAATGTTCAAATATTATTGCTGCAAAATCTCGGATGCAAGAAAATGGTCAGAATTTAGTGAAGATGATCTTGTGCCAATGCGTGTCTAAGTCGGATTGATGGAAATAATGAAAACATTAATTCAACCAAGTAAAATAATGATAGAAATGATTTAAAAGACAGAGTATTCATGGGTCCCACTGATTAATAAATAAATAAATTACCTTTAATGAATTTAATTATTACATAAACATCGACCAATCAGAACCACAAGAGGTTGTCAAACATCATTAAATATTTTAAATTATGTTTAAATGTTAATTAACGTAACGTGGCACTTCACCAACTCATCAATCTTTCACGGGACAAAACAGGATCAAATTATCCCACAAACAATGAACCCTCAATTTTCACAACAAAAACTTTAAGCCTATCACAATCCGAGTAATTAATTATGTTAATTTAAAGTCACGTGACTGCACTAGTAGGTATCATCATCAATAATGCACAAAAGCTGAGCAATAACGTTATAAAGCATGTTAGGTATTTGATAATACATTGTTGAGTTGAATATTTACACCTTATTGGATCATAAGTTATGGTAAGTTAAACATTGACCTTATGCATCATAGGTTACAGAAACCTCAACTGAAAGGTGCCTCAATGCTCCCCAACAAATCAAAGGAGGAGAGGAGCCTTCATAGGCCTACAAGATAAACATATCAGTTACGATGTTACAGCTATGATTACGTAATACAGACATGCTAAACATTCCATTGGCTCACTGCTAGAATAACTTTCCATGGTGAAATATGGCCATAAGTACATTATAATAAGTTTACTAAAGATGCTCACAATATGTATGCATAATACAAACCATGAAAGTAATTAGCATAATAAATTAATGTAATGCAATACATTCAAGCCCGCATAATAAATAAGCATGAATGAGGAAGCAAGAAGCCACATTTGGATTCTGAGATTGAGTAGGAAACCAAGCGATCGGACTCATCCAACCAACCGAGCGACCGAAAGTTTGACAACGAACGAACGAATGAAGCTGTAAAGGAACATTAACAAGGAATCAGATGCAATGAACTTCTAAAGAATACAATAAAGTTTCATAAATAACCACAACAACAATGTTGACGACAACAAAACAACTACAACAGCTTAATTTCAAAATAAGATTTAGACAATGAGGCCTAATATCCTAATGTATGAGATAAATTAATTATTTAAATAATAATTCTTAATAATATTAATAAATGACGAGGGTTATTGGAAGATGGTGAGGTTGTAACCGTGTCAAAATGCTAATTCGATCTATTAGCCAATGAGCACGAGGGCAGCACCTCTTGCCGACCAATTGGAGACGGCCGAATAAGTAGGTCATCCGATAAGAAATCGATCTCTAATCAATAAGAAGCACCGTGCACATTCAAAATAAATAACTTTGTCACCATTTGCAGAGCAATAAGAAAGTAAATAAAATAATATTATGCAACTGAGAATATAATGAGTATGATTTGAAAAAGATGATGATGATGATGACGACAATGATGATGACGATTCCAGAATGAAGAAAAACACGCGACAACAGCCTGCATGGTTATTTAAATAACATGCCAGACAATTAAACAACAACGAAAACGATAACAACAACAACAACAAGAGATGTTTACCAAATGAACAAACTTGGAAATAAAAAACCTTTTAATGTAGATGACGATGATGATGACGATGATGATGATGATTGTGACAACCATACAACAGAAGCATCTCAAAACTTGTACTGTTCACTTTTAGTTTCCTGAATATTTTATTCCATGGGTAACTAATTATTGAAACACAACCAATTATTAAAAGAACTCACATCAAATGCATAACAACATTATAAAAGCAATTTTTGCTGATAATAATAACAATAACAATAATAACATTAATAATAATAATAATAATAATAATAATAATAATAATAATAATAATAATAATAGTAATAATGATAATAATAACAATAATAATAATAATAATAATAATAATAATTTCCATACCACAACTTAAAGCAAATAAATAATGGAAGCCAAGCAATCGTTGAAATCAATCTTCAACTTCTTTTTTGGTCAGTTTCTTGTTGTTCTTGTTGTTGTTGTTGTTGTTGTTGATGTTTCTCAAGATGTCGCTCTTGACTAGTCTCCACAGGAGGATGACATTCATTGGCCAACTGGTGAACAGCACGGAACCAAGGATGTTGATGTAACTGTTGATGAAACAAATACAAAAGGACATCGTCATGTTGATTGGTGTTTAAGAGTTTAGACTTTGTTTATTGTATTTTCAGTAACTAATAATAATAATTATTATTATTATCTGCAGACTTTATAATTAACATATTATGCAAATCGTTGTTTAAGTTTACATGTTTACTTATGCAAATTGTGCAATTCATTGTTAGATGAAATGCATGCATCCATCCAAACTCTCACCAAATTTTTGTTAGTAATTCAACCATTATGAGCTAAAATAATTTATAATAATAACACATTTATAATAATAACAATAACAATGATGATGATGATGATGCATTTAAAATAATACAGCATTATAATACTGCAGTGGCAAAAATTGCAATTTGAGAGTCAAAAGAAATGAGAAAAGCGCTATGCATTAATAATAATGATGATGGTGATAATAATAATAATAATAATAATAATAATAATAATAATAATAATAATATGTCATTTATATAGCGCCGTGCGCGTGAGCTACAGGGGCACTGTGCATTAATGTTGTCATTGCTTAAATATTACCAAATTGTTTACCATTCAAATGTCCTTGTATGAAATTAATAACCAATCATATTATCTAAAAGCAATCAATTTAAAACAATTAAGTTCAATAGTTTTTTATTTAAAACTATTTTATTTTACTCTGCTTTTTTAAGGTCTTTTATGGAAATCAAAAATATTTAATCATACTGAAGCAAAAATTGATTAACCACTACCTAATAATTGGTAGGGAATTATATGTTTGCAGTTAATAATCCAAAAATATCAAAAACAAGATGACCTCTAAAATTAGCAACAAAAATAGCAACAACCACCAATGACGAACCATGACATTTAAAAGAATTATTGAATAAACACCCAACAATTGACAATTCAATTCAGTGAAAATCTGCTTCTCGATAGAGGTTCATTCAAAGCATTAGGACGTCACAACCAATTATTCTCTACCATCCATTCACTCATTCACCTAATCATTCACCCATTCACCTAAACATTCACTCATTCACCTAATCATTCACTCATTCACCTAACCATTCACTCATTCACCTAACCGTTCATTCATTCAATCACTCGATTACTCACCTGGTTGTTAAGACGTTGAAGTAGTAAAACCAGGCCCAGGTAACGAAGATCAGTACAGTGCCTCTAAATGCCACGAAGGTCACCAGATTGACCTGGCATACTTTGACGTACAACCAGCTGGAGAAGTTGACCTGACCCGAAATCTGAAGCAACTTCCTCGCATGGAGGAAGATGCTGTTCGCCTCGACTGTGAGGGCGATCATGGAAAGAGCCAAGTACCTGCTCGTCGACAGGTTGTAAACCAGGTTGAAGAGCACCTGTTTAAAGGACAGGTAGTTTTGCTGTGATTTGGATTGTCTGAATTGCATATGATTCCTTTGTGACGCTTTAAACGTGATCGTGATCATCATCATCATCAACACCTTCATGACATTATGACTGACTCACAAGGCTTACAATTCAATACATTTATTTACGCTCGTATTACCCATCATGCCGACCTGAAGTAAACAACATCGTCAATGACAACAGCTGCTTTGTTTACAACATGCTGCAATATTGTGCACCTGTGATATATTTATAATAAATAAAAAAATGAATGACTGAATGACTGAATGAATGAATGAACGAACGAACGAACGAACGAATGAATGTATGAATGAATAAATAAATATGTAGGATATATGCGGTACGTATAATAATAAATTATGCGATGATTTGTGCGTGAATCACAAAATATAGAGTTCCACCCACGCCTGTTATTGATCTGAAAACGCAATCATAAGATAATATTATGATGATGATGATGATGATGACGGAGAAGACTATAATTAAAATCATTTTATTAATTAAATGATAGTTTTGTGATGCAAATATACGAGAACAGTTTATTATGATATTATTTTAATATAATTAAGTTATTATATGATAATAATTTAAAATGCCAACAATCTATATAAATAAAAATGCAATGTGTGTTTGTAACATGCAAATGTTCTCTGAAAGTACTTGACCAATTGCTTTGAAATTTTGACACAACTTAGTACTCGATCAGGGGAGTGTTTGTATATAGGTTTCATATATGTGCCACAACTACAGCATGTAAAAATACGCTTTTTTTCGAAAATCCTGCCATCTTGCCA
The DNA here is from genome assembly GCA_034509925.1 of Hirudinaria manillensis. Lineage (NCBI taxonomy): Eukaryota > Metazoa > Annelida > Clitellata > Hirudinida > Hirudinidae > Hirudinaria > Hirudinaria manillensis. Next base: position 5,105,926 of record CM067537.1, read on the forward strand.
TGATAACGTCACTGCCTGATACGTATAAATAAATTATTAAAAAGAAGACCCTTCTACAAATATTATTTTTAACTACACAGAGTTTTTAAATATGGTTGAGAATATTAACAAGTTATATCCGGCATAACCAATATCATCATCATCATCATAATCATGATCATCACCACATTCTGAATACATCACATTGATTTTCATCCAAAAAAACCAAAGTTGCACAATTTATAGCCAGATAAGGTGAAGTAAATATGTAAAATATAAATGACTACAACCAGTACTATACGAACATTATTTATAATAAATTATGACAATATTCTTAGGCAATAGGAGCCTACAAAAAGTTTTAAAATATCTACTTAGAAACATTGCAGATAAAAATGCAAATGAGACATTAAACAAAAACATCATTAGCACGCGACAATGGCAACCAGATTACGATCACGATAACGATGATTATGATGACAACAACGACGATGATAACGATTATGTTGTTGAGGACGACGACGACGACGATGATGGTGGTGGTGATGATGATGATGATGATGATGATGATGATACCAGTTTAGATCGAGAGGTTGGAAAATGTAACAATCCGTGCAAACAGGTAGCCAATTGTTGACTCATCCTGCCACGAGAACATTCAGTCGAGAGTTGGTTCGTGTCAGCTGGTCGGATGATCGCACAAAGCTTATTAATTGTCATGCATTGTTGCATAAGAATAATAATAATAATAATAACAATAATTAATATCATAATAATTTTAATTATTACTTATTGTTATCACTTAATTACTTTGGGGTGAAGCCTAATAATTTATGGTAGAAAGAAATCCACGGCAATTATAAGTTCTAATTATTATTAATAAACTCCAAATCCAATCAATTTTACTTAATTGGCTGCTTAAGATTACAACCTAATAACTTTACACACGCAATTCTCGACTGTGATTAAATGATTACCTTAACGATTAAGCGAGTGATTGACTGAGTGGGCTGACTATCACGTGATGAGACGTAACGATGGAGAGAGAGAGAGGGGAGGGAGAGAGAGGGGAGGGAGAGAGAGGGAGGGAAAGAAGTGAATGAGCAAATAGGGCAGAAAGTTGTTGCTGAAAATTTTCAGACATTCCACATCCGTAATGAGAGCTGCCAAATCCAGCTCCGTCGAAGTAAAAACGCATCAACCAGGAATGCTGTTTGTTACGATTAACTTCCTACAGGAACCGTTAACTACAACAACAATAACAATTAAAAAAATAATAATAAGGTTGTTCTTATTATTATTATTATATTAATAAAAATTATTAATAAAAAAATATTACAAGTAATATCATAATTATTATTTATTAAAACAAGTTTTGATTGAGCAGAAAGGAAATAAGATTTAATGAAGGCAACGAAATTGCCACCTCAATGCTTAATTACACTGACGTTTGAAGATCTAATTAAGGAGATGACGACGACGACGACGACGATGATGATGATGATAACGATCGCGGTAAAAGCAGCGATAAAATAAGATTTGGAGAGGTGTTGTGATGCTGGATATGTTGCTATTGACAACGACGACGACGACGACAACAACAACAACTGAACTGTCTTGGTAATGATGAATAAGCAAGGAATGTCTCGGAAGGAAATAACACACAAATAAAAAAACAACAAGAGCAGCGCGTGGAAATGCAAGTCTGAGAAATTATTCATTGTTCTAATAACGTGGCACGTCGACATCATTATCATCACCACCATCACCATCGTCGTCGTCATCGTCATCATCATCCATGCCGGGAGAAGGAAGACCATCTCCATCCGGATGATCGTAGCAATGAAATCGTTTAACACTCTGATAAAATTATGCTTTCCAGTTGACAATCGAATTGGTCAAATAATTGATAAAGTCTTTGTAATTCATTTGTGTAATTCATGTTCAAAACATTTAATTTTAACATTTAATATCGTCTTTGATCTGAGCGGATGGTTATAGTCCCAACAATTAATTCATAATGCAACCAATGCACGAGTACCTTGACCTTTGAACAGGTGCTTCAGTGCATTCTATGAATGTTATTAATATTTTTAAGTTATTAATATTTATGTCATTCATTGGAGGAGTTCCATCCGTCAGTAACTAGCAATCTTAATGTCCAATATTGTTCGTGGTGCAACTCAGAGATATCAGCATAATAAGATATCAGCAAACATATTTAATACCGGAATCACGATGATAACTTCATTGTTTACTTCGAATTAGTTAAGAATTCGTTAATGAATAGCAACCGATTCATTATTTCGACCAAGACTAGTCGCAAGCTGTTAGCATACAATCAAAGATGATTTATGACAGAGATTAACCTTTGGCCAAGTTGACCTAAGATGACTAAACCAGACATTAAGATGTAGACAGAACTTTGACGACGATGATGATGGTAGTGGTGGTGGTGGTGGTGACGACGATGCTGATGATGGTGACGACGACGACGATGATGATGATGATACAAAAGCTATGATGATACTCACCCCAACATGATGCACAACGACCTCCCACATATTGAATAGGTTTCCGCTCTGAGCCATATCGTAAGTATCCCAGATGAAGTAACCTTTTTTTAAAGGGTCAGGTCTTAGATGTTGGTGAATTTAGAAAGCGTTACACTTGTTTTTAATTAAATTTTTCTTTTTTATTGTCAGTAAACCATTTTTGTTTTGCGTAGTTCACGTAGTTGTTATTATGTTGTTATGTAAACAACCATCAAATACTTGCGAGGTGACCGTCAAAAATTCCATAAAAAATGCCCCAAAGCAGTTTTATTGATCACGCATTTACTAACCATTCAAACAAAAGTACTGATTGGCTTATAATTAGCTAATAATTAGTAAACAATTGTACACAAATATGACTTGTTAACAAAGATTACTTTATCAATTATTAAATTATTAAACTATTATTCAGTTAATAACGTGGCAAACTTCTTAAAAGTCTTAGAATCTCATAAAGTCTCCATGGCAACACATGCCTTCATGACATTAATGACACACAGTAATGACATTACTGACTTTACCAACTTTAAATCTTAAAATAACATTTTAAGTGCTCTTGACTTGGTATTAAAAAATGTTAATATTCTAATTAAATTGAATTAATACTTAATTAATAATTAATGCCTTAGAAATTATAATAAAAATTCTAGGTTCTTGAGAAGGACAGAAACAACAACTAATAGAAACAAAATTGTTACAAATTAATAGGAGTCAAAACACATTTAAAAAATGTAGTCTCTTTTAAACAAAATCATTAACTAATATAAATTATGTTAAAAATAAAATATTCAAATTATAATTTAAAAAATAATTATGAATATGCAGCACAGACCTGTGGTGAAGCAGATGACTGCATTCATGAATGTGTTATGGAATGTTAATGGATTTTTAAGCATCTCAGGATACAAGTAAAAGCTAGACAAATTAAAAATATAAATTATGATAAATAAAAAAAATTCAATGTGCAATTTGACAAAAATTGATGTGGGTTATTTATCAATTCTGATAAAACTCCAACAAGTAATTTTGTGCTTTTATGTTGTGATCATTCAAAATAATGAGAAAAAAGGGCGAAATTTGAAGAAAGTAATTCACTCCAAAATATTACCAAAATAACTCTGACATGCAAACACTTTAAACTAAAACTTCTAACTAAGTTTATCCTATTCCTCTACCACATTTAAAATCATGACTTTCTATGCAAAATAGTTTATCGCTAATGTTCAACATGTTTTTCACAAATCGTACCTGAAAGATAGCAGGATAGTCATGAGAAGTGAGTGAGAAAATGAGACCATGATATTGATCCATTTCCAATGACTTTTGGACTTGTCTAATTTAATCGGAATGCAGTGACCTGCCAGGCAAAACTGGAGACCGATGAAGAAACAAAACGATGCGAAAGTTAAAAAGGCGTTAGTTCCGACATTAACATCGGCTTCGCCAAAATAGGAATCTGATAAATTGTTCATCTTAAATATATCTTGTAAGAGATGCAAAACGACTCCTTTGAATTTATCCCCTGCGATGACTCGAACTAATAACTCCTTAAGGCCACAGGCCCCTCAACGACCCAAGTACTTGCTCCAGTCAACTCGAAAAAGCCTCGCGTGTTATACCAAAGCTAATAATAATAAGATGTATAAAAAATCTAGCTAGGATAGAAAAACCTGTTTTTACGTACACATTTGGACGCATATTTATTTTAATTGTTTACTAAAAAATGTTGTAATTTTTGCAATTATCTTATTGCAAACGGATTGCAAAGGTAATATTTTTACAAATAGGTTGATAAATAGCAGGACTTGTAAAACACAAAAATATCAAATTATTGTTAATTATAATTTGTAATAAAAAGAATTGAACAAGAAATTATAATATTCTGAGCAAATCAAAACAAATTCTGTTCGGCTGTCTGTCGCCCTTGAGATCGGTGCATTATCTGTTTTTACTGTTATTGTGCTTTTGTTAGACATTAAATTATATTTCTTTGTGCATTCCGCAATATAGATATGAAAAATATATTTTTACTTATGATTCTATTTGAATGTATTCATTTATGACGTTACCTAGCTGAAGATGTCGACAATCCAGCCACCAACTAAGGATGGATCATACGAACATGATAGACCTAATACCATGCCCGTGTTCTACAATTCCTTTTCAAAAATAACTGCACCTTTCTGGTCCTGGCAGAATGGAATCTGTGCAGACTATGAGTATCATTGGACTCTTTGTGCCTCAAGAGTCAATTTCAAAGATGCTCCAACAGTCTGCAAGAAATTTCATGATGACTTCATGGAATGTGTTTACAAATTGAAGACTGTAAGTTTTAACTTTTAAATCAAATTTGCTTTATGAATTTCTGTACAAAATCTATATCAACATATTTGTTATGATTTCTGCAACTAAAGTAATGGCATTTAAATTTATATATAAATCACCAATAATAAGTCCTGCACATGATTTGTAAGTGAGGTCATTATTATATATGCCTTTGTTTGGATTGCCTTTGTTGCAAATACTATTTGTTACTATTTTAGTTTACAATTATTTAAGTCGGTAAATAGAGCATTATATTTCAATAATAGTCCAGACTATGTCATAAATTTCTTGACCTGAGAATGTCAATTGCCTAGTTATTGCTGGAGTAATATAGTCATTTATGGTGCTTTATTAATTTAATTTTTCATTCAAAACTTAAATTGCTTTGCTCCTTTTTATCACCAGCATCAGAGATATGAGGCTATGCAAAAGGAAAGAGAGAGGCAAAAGAAACCTTACCTCCCAACGCCTGAGCCTGATAGCATTCGTATTTTTAAATGTGGTAATCAATAAGGAAAGTTCTGAAACATAGATCAGATTTGATCTTACTTGATTTTTCAAGAAACGTTACTTGATTTCTCGTTGATGGAAACATTATTAAACACAGATTATTAAAAAAATAAAAGTGGTTTCTTCAATTTATAGCCTAAAATGTCTTTATATATGGAAAATCTGAGTTAATTCTCATACTCTTAACTCGGAGGTAGTGGCCTCAAAACTATAGCATAAAGAAATTAAAAATTGCAAAGGATTGAACGACCCTGAGGCTCATCACCAAAATCCGAAAAAAATTCTTTTGGCGAGATATTTGATGGGGCTATGGTCGGATCATGTTGGCTAAAAATACATTTAGTCTCCTTAAAAATTCCTATTACATTAAAATTTTATGATCCCCTTCCGATATCATTGTAAGGAGTTGATTTATAATTCTGTTCAATAATTTATTGAATTTTTGCTTCAATTGCCTAGAGCTAAATGGCCTTAAAATTTTAAATTAAATCGTTTTATATTCGATGTAACTTTTTTCAAAAAATAAGTTATATTGGTTCCAATGCATGCGCTTCCCTAAATTTTTATCATTCTTTGCATCAATATCAACAAAAACAAGACTGCCGCGTTATTGCATTATTTTAGCTTAGATTGAGTTAGGATCACTATAATTTTTAAATAATCAATGACTGGAAAAATTAAATCCGGAAAATGTTCTGAGACTGAGAAAAATGTATGTTTGAGGACCAATTGCTGTTACATTGTTGCAGTTTGCATGGTAGCGATAAATGAATATTAATTTTTTTCCAGATAGATTGGAGAGCTAAAAAGAAGGAACAGAGTTAGTTAACATATAACGTGTATTAGAAACCTTTAACAAGTGAAATCCGTAGAAAATGTCTACTACTCATTTCAATATTTAAGAAAAATGGAAGGAAGAAAAGTTGCTGAAACAATTCAAGAGAAAAAGAGAGGAAGACTTTGAACATTCAGCAAAAAAGGCTAAAAGTGTAGATGATAAAATAAGCAAAGGTAATCGATTAATTCAAATTCGTAACATATATTAAATTTTATTACATCTAAGTTGCTTGTCTCCACAATCCTTGAAGCCACTAAAGTTGATGACATTAAGTTGTACCAATTGATAAATATTTGATCGACATCTTTATAGCCCTATTGAATTGCTACTTGAATTAAATTGAAATTTTTATAGAACTAAAGAAATAGAAATATTAAACTTGGTAGAAAGTAAAAAAAATATAATGTTGTAGAAGCCTGAAATAGGGGCTGGTATAATTGTTTTATTTGACGGTTGGGTTTAAGCAATTAAGATTAAGGAAATTATGATATGGCAAGCTCTTGAACAACTTGGCATTTGTAAAGAACTGATGTGGAACTGCATTTGAAACGTCATGCTATTTTAATGACCATATTATTTTAACAAGACTAGCATTTTGCAACAAGTAACATAATTAAAATTTGTGCTGATCATAATTTACAGGAAGAAGCTACACTGTAAGCATAGCCTTGCCAGGATCGATCTTGGATAATGCTCAGACGCTATTGCTCAAGACTTTATTGGCCGGACAGGTTCTATGTTTTTAAATGACGTTTATTGAAATTCTTACTTATGATAAATATTTTATCACTTCAATTAGTAAAATGTCATGTAATAAAGTTTATATTTATGGTAGTGTTACGAATAAATTTTGAGCTGGCAATATTTTAAGCGGAAAATCTGTTATAAAATCTCAATGTGAGACTTTACCGAAATTACTTGCAATTTGCTAGAAAACATCAGAATACCTACTACCATTAACTGAATTAACTCACCTTTGTTTCTGATTGGTGGACAAATAATTTTTATGAGTGGCAATTTTTATGATTAGTTACTTTTATTAAAATTAAGTTCATCTTTCCAGATTGCCAGGGCTGCTGCCATTTACCAGGTTGATGAAATTGTTGTCTTTGATGACACTGACTCCCTGACAAAGTGAGTTAAATCTGCATCTCATCACAGCACATGTGCATTACACAAGTAATGTTGCTAAGTAACTTAGGCTTAGAAGCACGCCTCATGTTCACATCATTGAAAATTATTAAAGTAGTTTATTACAAGACTATTAAAAAAAACTAACGGTTGTTTTAATTGCCACTCTGATCAATTGATGCTTGAGTTCATCACTTAATGACTCATTTACTTTATTTATTTTATTTAAAAATGCCTCTAGTAGATAATAAATTACTAATATTCGTTCTTTATTCAGTTATTCCTATATTTTCACTTCATCTGAACATAACCAGTCATGCCTTGTTAATTATGTTGTTGCTTCGTTTCATATAAATATTTTATGATATATTGTATTTTAAATTTATCTGTCAACAATCAAAAAGGAAAGGTTATGATGAAGTCCTAAACCCAAAAGGAAAGTGCTGTTTCCAGTTATTGACTTTCCTCCAGTACTTGGAGTGTCCCCAGTACCTGAGGAAATCCTTCTTCTCCACTCAGGAGGAATTGAGACACGTTGGTTTGTATCTATACACTGTTTTGTATTTTTTGCTTCTGCAAGGAACAATGATGGCCTCAGTCACAGCATGTCATTGAAAACAAATTTGTTAATTATTACATTGGCAAAAATGCATCCAATGCTGTACTTATGAGTCATAAGTTATGCCAAATACCTTGTTATTTACATTATCTGAAAATTACATTATTAATTAATTAAAACTTATTTAAAAGATTGGCACTTACTGATTGTTTTAACATTTAAATGCCAGGCCTCCTCAATCCACTAGTTACTCCTCACCATATGAGGCAAAATGATGATACACCTTACAGAGAGGGGGTGGTTGTGGATGTACCTACAGAGAAGGGTCAAGGGTCATTTGTGGATGTAGGACTCACTGAGAGCATTCAGGTTGACAAACAACTCAAGGCTGGTATCAGGGTTACTGTTAAAATAGAAAAGTCTGGTAAGTTATTGTTCTTCAATTCTTAAATTGGAAAGTACTTCTTGTTTATTTATAAATTGCTTAGTTGATAATGTCATCACAAGATTGCAAAGTTTAACTTTCGATATGCTTCTGTTATATCACTTGAAATATATCATTATTCACTAGCTTTTAAACTGATGTGATTAGCATTTACTAACAATAGAGCTTAACTAGAAAATGTTTGTGACTAAAAACCGATAACATGTGATAACTATCGGTCCACGGACTGGCCATTATAAATGCATTTCTTATCATTGATAAGGCAAAAAGGTAAAGGGTAAGCTGGTCTCAAGCTCTGAACCCACTAAAAAAGAGGGTATTTATTGGGGCTACAAAACAAGACTAGCCAACAATTTGACAGCAGTTTTGAAGGAACCAAACATGGTCACAGACGATGGGTCGGCAGGATACGATTGCATCGTGGGGACCTCGGACAAAGGGGACAGCGTGGACCAATTTGAATTACCAAAATTCAAGTGAGTCTTCTTTCTACATTCCACTTCAATGATTAAACGTCTTGCCACGCCATCATGTATATATATATATATAAATATAAATTGGTCCATATATATATATATATATGTAGGACAGCTACAGCAATGTTCTTAATTCTGTATGACTTGTACGTAGGCACCTAATCATAGTCTTTGGAGGTTTGAGTGGACTTGAAGCAGCCCTGGAGGCTGACCAATCGGCAGATGAACTCGATCCACGCAAGTTTTTCCACCACTACATCAACACCTGTCCAATCCAGGGCACAAGAACAATCAGGACTGAAGTGAGCATCTTCCCGTGTCGTCTAGTGCACAATGATACGATTCCATATTTCATAATTATAGAAACGTATAGAAACACTTGCATTAAAATAAGGTAACGTTACAATGATTTCAACAAAACAAAATGTATTCCTTTTTATAGGAAGCTGTCCCCATCACACTTTGCAGTTTGAGGCCAAAGATACAGCTTGCTTCAGCTGAGGAATAGCTCATGCACAAGATGTTGAAACAAATTTTGTGACCTGATTTCATTTGTTTTAATAATATATAAAAAAAAACATAAAGGAAAACACTTTCAACAAGTCATCAGATAACCACAAGATGTCAATTGCACTGCACAAAACCATGATAGATGTTCATTTATTTTGCACTGATTAAAGTCTAAATGATTGCTCGACTAAATAATTGTTTACGCTGTTGGTTAAAATTACTTGTGAAATGAAATGAACGAATATGAAAGGTTTTTCAAAATTTTTTCAAAATTGTCAGAAAATGAAATCAAATCTGCATTCAGGTCATAAAAACATGATTCAAGCATCACTGCAAAAACATCCAACTATTCAACTGAATGAATTCAACACTGCTTCACTCAAAGCTTCATCTTCTCTACCATGTCATGAAAATAAATCCTGGTTCAACAGCCAGTAAACATCAAGAGATGGGAGGCACGAGATCCGCTAACTATTGACGTGTTGCAATAACGACTAATTCCTTTCACGAATATGAATTACTGAGAAAATCAGTCCATGTTTTGCTAAATCTACCTTCAAAATCTTCAATAAGTTGAACTATGGTTGGTCACGATCAAAGAATAAAGTTTTCAAACAAATGCAAGATGAAATCGCAAGGAAATTTGGAGCATTATTCCTATGTAAGGCACCTGGGAATGTTTCCTGGAATGTTACTTCCCCCTGGAAGCTAATGCAGCGTGTTATGGCTGGCTTTCGATCCTGCAAAAATATGGATCTACAGGAGAAGTAATGACACAAAGCATGACAAATGGCCAAAGTAATCCAGTCATTACGCTTGGTATTTCAACACTTCCATTTTTGTGTCCTCATCCTCTGACTGATTGTCATCTGATTGATTGTCATCTGAGTGATTGTCATCCAATGCAGTGGGTGGAGCTAAGTAGAAAAGGGTTAAATTATGCATGCTAAAATTTGAAAATTCTCATTAAACAAGAACAATGTCCAACACGTGCAGCACCAATGCAGAGTTATTTTGTTGTGTTAAAAAAAATTCTGCCTTAATGTTGCATATGGATATCTTAAGATACTTTGATATGCACAATAATTTACCTTGATTTGTCCTAGGACAGCATAGTTTCTTAACATAAGGATACACTAATATTGAGACAAGTATGAATGTAGTTGGAGCAGTGACACATGCCATTGTCATCCACCATGTCCAAGAAGCTGTCAAAGTGGTGACATCATCAAACTAATCATTATAAAAATTGTCCATCAGTATCTTCATCAAATATTTATTAATAAATTGCAACTAAACTTTAAATTCAAACAGGAATACAATAAAAAATCCTAAAGGTAACTTATTTTTTATGGTAGAAATTATCATAGTCAAATGACCCAGATGATAAAACATGTTTATTGTCATTTAACCCACCAAAAACAAACCTTTAAATCAACTTTTTAAAATTTTAATCATCTTTCAAATCAAGGAAAAATCAAAAAGTTTGAATAATAACAACAATAATAATAATAATAAGACCCTTTTCCTTAACTTAACATCAATGTTGTCAATGGGTCAAACTGACCCTTTAGTGATAATCTGGGAATAGGGCATGACTTTCTTCAAAATTAATTTACATTTTCATAATTCAAAAGCCATTTGAAGCTGATTGCAAATCATCAACGTGCAAGGCAAACAATACCAGGAAAACTCGTTAAATTAAATGCGATTAAAAAACTAACATTCATTTGTTTTGAAATTACGAGCTTCCATTGGTGGCAAATAATCTCCAACGTTGGGAAGAGCCTCAATTTCTTCACTAATCCACAGTTTACAAGTTTCATGGGTACTAGTTTTTGTGCACAACGTCTTCAAAAAAGTACGTATATCTTTCGTTGTACTGCCATTGACTAACATTTCATATAAGATGACCCTGGCAAACAATCAATAATAAAAAGTAGAAGCTCCAAATACAAGTAAGTGTTCTCATTAATAAATTTGGACTGAACTACTAATTTCATTATGGGAAGAAGTGATTATTATTATTATTATACACATTTTCCTTCTTCTTCTCGGTCTCACAGCCGGTGATGAATGAATGCTGAGCACTACCAGTGCTCTCAGCGATTCATCCAAGTACTTTCCGAAGAATGTGGGCAGTGCCCAGTAAGGAGATCTTCTGAATCTCCGAAGTCTTTGGTCGTCCTGCTATCAACTCTACATACTTTGTAAAGTCTTTTCTTAGCGTTCCGAGCTCTCCTACAATTACCGGAACGACTTTAGACTTCACTTTCCACATCCGGTTGATTTCAATCTCCAGGTCCTTGTATTTGCTAATTTTTTCAGCTTCTTTGAGCGCGATGTTCTTATCGTCTGGGACTGAAACATCGATTAGCATGCAAGACTTGGATCTCCTGTCATGGATGACAATGTCAGGTCTGTTGGCCAATATTTTCCTGTCCGTGATAATCGCATAGTCCCATAGAATGGTGCAATCTTTTATATTCGTCACACTTTGGGGCGTGTGCTCCTACCATTTCTTTGGAACTTCCCATCCTAGCTCACGGCATACAATCCAGTGGATGTAACTGGCCACTTATTATGTTGGTGCAAATATTCAGTTGCTGCTAACACAGTGCAACCCGACGTTATGTGGCTTATCGTTTCTTGGGCCTTGCCACAGATCCTGCAATTGCCATCTATCTGCTGCTTCAATATCATACGTTGATGGTAACGTGTGTTAAGTGTCTGGTCTTGAGCTGCCATGATCAAACTCTCAGTTTCGCCTTTGAGCCCAGCGCTTCTTAACCAAGCACAGCTTGCTTCTTTGTCCACCCAATTCTTTTCTAAGTTACAAAAGAATTGTCCATGCATGTGATCGTCAATTCATTTATTCTCTCCTTCTCCATGTTGTCCTTTAACATTTCTTTCACGGATGTTTGTACTGTGGGCAAAGACAGATATTTATTTTTAATTGTCTTTGCTTCCTTAAGGAGAGAATATTTTGCCTTCCCTGCTTCATGCTTTTTGACAAGACTACAGAGCCTGTCTTTGCCCTGTTCAACATAATCACTCAAGTTAACCATGGAACAGCTATAGGCAGACATCAGTTGGATAAGTCCCCGGCCTCCATTGCGTCTCTTAATGTAGAGTCGACTAACATCTCCTTTTGGGTGATTTTCGAGTCTTGCGATCCATTTTGTCGATTTCAGACTTTCTCCAATCAATTATGCCAAAGCTATAGGTGAGCACTGGAATTGCCAAAGCATTAATTGCCGATAACTTGTTCTTGGAATTTAACTCTGATTTGAGAATGAGACGCACCCTACGGTAATACTCTCTGGCTATTTTCTCCTTCATTTCAGGATGTTTAATGTCACCATTCTCATCGATTCCAAGATATTTGTACGCCTCCTCTTCGTTAAGGCTCTGAATTGAATTGTGATCGTCAAATGGCATGTTTCGGCTTTTGATCTGCTTGCCTCTCTTTATTATAGCTACGGCACACTTGTCTAAACCGAACTCCATGCAAATGTCATCAGTAAACGTTTTGACTGTGGTTAGGGCCTTGTTAAGTTGGGTTTCTGTTTTAGTAAATATTTTTAGTATGTAAAGTAAATGAGATATTTGTTCTTTTGGTTCTATTTCATATCCTACTTTTAATTTATTTAGCATATTTGATAAGGGTACTAAAGCCAAACAGAAAAGAAGGGATGAGAGAGAGTCACCTTGGAAGATTCCTCTCTTAATGCTTATTAAGAACCCAACTGATGACACAGCATAAGTTCGGTTTTCCATTCTTTCATCGAGCATTCCATGAAACCGGTGATTCTAGCAGGGACTCCATACATCTTCATTGATGCCAAAATCCAAGAATGAGGAACACTATCGAATGCCTTCTTATAATCAATCCATGCCATTGCTAAATTCCTCTTCATTCTTTTGGCAGTGCTTACAATCATCTTGTTTATAAGCAACTGGTCTTTACAACCTCTTGACCCTCGTTGACAGCCTTTCTGTTCTATAGGAAGGATGTTATTCTTATCAAGGTGTGTGTATAGCCGGTTTGATATTGCAGAGGTCAGCAATTTATATAAGGTGGGAAGACAGGTTATAGGTCGGTAATTTTTGGGATTGTTTTGGTTTGCACCTTTTGAGAGGAGCAAAGTTATACTGGAGGTTAGCCAGGATGGTATATTTTCTGGGTTATTAATCAAATCATTAAAAGCTATTGTAAGTATACTATGGAGAGAGGTAAAACGTTTAATCCAGAAATTTTGTATATTGTCAGGGCCTGGGTAATTATTATTATTATTATTATCACCCACACAATATCAACTCTTTTAATGAATAGGCAAGAAAATATTGACCATTAAATTGACAAAGCTAGTAATATTAACTATTATATTGACTATGATATTCACTATGATATGCCAAATTCTTATTTTTATGTTTGACAATAATAAATAAAAAAAAATTAAACGCACTTGGGATTCCCTGAAGAAATTTTAACATCATCTGAAAAATACATTTTCAAAACAATAGATTAACCAAAGATAAATCTTAAAATCAATATTTCTAAATGATTCTTAGACCAACTTATTTTCAGATGGATGGTATTTATATCTGCAGAGCCATTATTACAGATATAAAATCCTTCCTTTTCCTTTGAAGTTTCCACTGAGAAGCTACTATCAATAGCTTCTGTCGTTTGTTCAAAATCATTCTTAATGCTGAATCCATCCACACGAGTACATCTTTCAAAAATTTCAATGTGTTGACCAGGATCGTGCATAACACTCTGGGAGTGTAGGAAGAACTGAACAAGCCCTAACATATAGAATGATAATCCAAATTATTAGATATTTTCATAATTATTAAATGAGCATTTGAATTAAAAAAATAAAGAGGCTGACAATTTGGTGTCATATGTAAAATCACCAATTTATAACCTATTTAATCACATTTGTATAATTTTTCAAAAGAGATCAATCACCTCTTTTTGAATGAACCAAAGACATCAACAAGGAAACAATGACGAATCTTTCTGTCGTTCTATAAAAGTACAATTTTTGTTTTGTAGTCCAATACTTGATGATTTCCCATCAATAGTTGATGATAGATACTTTGCATGAATAAAACATTTTAATACATTCTTCTTACAGTGATTAATAAAATATCAAACGTTTTTTTTTTCAAATTTTGAGTTTATTCAAAACAAATAAAAAACTAAATGATTTCTTACAAATTCACTATTGAATAATTTCTAAATAAGCAGAAAAGAAGTTATGTACAAGCCAATTAAAACAGATATTAGTTATTAAAGCAAAAGTTTTACTATTGTAACATATTATTTTCTAACCCTACCAATCTATAACCCATGACCATGACTTCAATGTAGCATTACATATATTCGGGTTACAAATTGTTCTAAATTGACAATGTCGCAACATTATTCTTGAAGAAAATACTTCAAATTGCAACTTACACAGGAACAAGAAGTATTTGCATTTCACTATGCTCCAAAGCAATGACTGAATAATGATGTCAGTGCATAATTACATTTTAATACTAATTTTTAAATGAATATAATTACAGGTTAATTCAGTGTCATCAAGTTTTCAAATTGCTTAATTTCCCATAACACAGCCTCTGCTTTGCAAAACAGGTTTAAATACATTCTTTTGACAGTGATTAATACATGGCCTTATTTTGTATTTAAAGGATATGCATCAAATCATAACCCTAATTAAGATGTCATGACCTATAGTAATAATTGAAAATCTCACAAGCCATTTAACACTGAAATAAATTAATATCCTAAATTAATATCCTATTAATAGACCTATAAAGGTCTAAAGAACCAGAGATATGAGCTCACAGCAAATTTTCTGACCATGATTGAACTGATTAAAAATATCGATTTCTTTTTAACAACTCCTTAACTTGAATTTTGATATTCCTGTTTACATATCCCAAATTTTTCCAGCTTAGAATTTCAAGGTTTCTCCAAAAACTCTAAACCCAAGTGGAGTGTTAATCACATCGCAGGATTGATGTCGCAAAAGGATACAACACGTTAAGAATTTGAAATGCTTAATGACTGCGGATAAACTAAGTATAATTTGTAATTTCAGAACTCACGTTGTCATATTTAAAGCCCTGTCTCATCACGTACGCAAACAAGGAAATCTACTTGGAATCAACAAAATACTGAAGTTCTTAGCTATTTGTTTAATTCCATATTTTTATGTGGGATAACTTGATGGTTTAAATTACTTATCATATTGTTAATAATTTCATAATTTTTAAAAAGCATTTCAGACTCAGCCTTAAATCTCTAAAATCGAAATTAGCGGGGCAAGATGTGTTTCTGATTCAGGTTTTTTTAAATTCAATTTTTCTTGTTCATAAAATTATTTTAATTTAAGCAAATTAAATGGTCCTTCGGAACGCTCCTGAGTTCAACGACCGAGTTTGACCTACATTTGATTTGAATGCTGAATCCGTCCCTCATCTGGGAGAAATACAAATCAAATGGGAATTAAAGTTAGCCGCATATGAAATTTCTAGACCGTAGCACTGTGTGTTTTGAGAAAAAAATGGTGAATAAGATTTTATAAGAATTTATGTTTTGAATCTTTTTCTTTTTTTTTTCTTAATACTTTGTGTTTTTGTGATTTTAATCAATATATCTTTTTGAGTCCGAAAATTATTTGATAGGTGATCGTACATAAAAGACATTCGCGGGATGGGTATTGCGGGCAAGGGGTGGAAGGTTTAACCAAAGGTATTGTTCCTAAAATGATAACGGAAGAATAGGGACGGTTAAGACACTCCACACGCATACTGGACACAATAATTTTGATCAATAACATAGGTAAGACACTTACCTGTTCGAATAATATTATTGAAGATGGTGAGCGAACAACAAAACAAAAAATGTTGATTTCTATTCATTTACAATCAAAACACATGCATGCTATTTATTACTGCTTCATCTTTTCTAGACGGATTACTTTGGATCTCCCAAAAAATGTGACCTTAAACCCTAACTGCCAACCTTTCCGTACGGGTTTGATTTCAGCGCTTTTTACCTCGGCCTTTGCCACGCTCTTTTCAGCCTCATCAGCTTTGCAAAGATATTCTTCAATCTCTTTCATGATGATGGTCTGCCTTTTCAATCTCGATGATGCTGACTTTAAATCATCCTCTATCGACGAAACTCTTTGCTCAAATATACGCTCCTGTAACGAAATACTGTTTCTGTTACGCAATAGGCTTAAGATTATATTACAGTGATAATAGTTAATTTGTGCCTAGCGTCAGAGGTAATGAAATAATGATAAAGAGATAATAGTTTTTGCACGATCCAGTTAAGCGTCACCACACGTTTAAGTAGCCAAGCTTGGACCATAAGAGATATGAAATCGGTTGTTGGCAATTCAGTTAACCTTTTTATTTCCAACATATCGTCGGCGCAAGTATTCCAGGAAGAACACCGTCACGAAACCCGTAATGAGCACCATCTACGAATTAAATGCAAAACTTGTCTAATAATACGGTAAACAACGGCCAATTTGTTTCGTATTGTTGTGGACTCCTGTGTATTTCTCCTAAAATTTTGAATTGACCAATTAAATCTTAAAATGAACTTTTTGAACAAAATTTCTCTTATACTTTTTTATGACTTTTACAATTTTATTAATGAATATTTAATCTTGAGATAAAGTTATTTTTTTTGCAAATTAAAAATCTTAAATCTTAAATTTACATTCATGCTCAGACGTTCCAGTCGATAGCGTACAATTTTACTTGATAATGCTCAACGTTGTTGTTTTAATTAACTTGGAAAACAAGCAATAATCATGGGTTCATAAAATCTGTTTGGCCTCCCTCCGTATTAATAGCGCTCAGCAAAACATTAATCACTGCTGTCCAGAAAAGTTAGAGAAATAAGTGATGCTGGAAACTCCTCCTCGGAGCTTTCCGACAGGGATCCTCAGAGAAGGTCCCCCATCTTCGAACGTTTCGGCCCTTTGAAACCCCTGACGTTCTCCGGGGGTGGGCCGCATCCGGTGATCAGCCGGATGTCCCTGTCGGTTTCCATTGTGCGGACTCGAAGCTTAGGCTTTGGAAGGCTCTCATTGGCCTCTTTATGCCATCACGTGCCAGACTGGAGCGACTACTGAAAGCTCTCGTTGGCTTCTTTCGTCGCTGCACTCAGTCGCTGAAGCGACGCCACCTAGCCCCAATGACTCTCAGTGGCCTTCTTTCCGTCATCCCTGCCGCCCAACAGTATCGACTTGGGCTTTAAATTTCCTTTGCAGCGGCGCGCGGTAACAGACATTTCCGTCACCGGCTCCGCGCCTCTCGGGCGATGAACTACTTTGGTGGATTTATTCTGACCGGAGATCGGCGGCTTTCTCCGGTCCTTTCGCTATGGCATCCGAAGATGTTTCCTTGCCTCTCATTTGCCAGATCCAGAACGAAGCTGCCTCCGCCGCTTCCGACATCTTTGTCATCGTCTTCGTTCTTTCTCGGCTAGATAGGCCTATTTTCGTGAGGAAAGCGTAAGTCGACTTGCCGACTACGCCCCTTGCGCCAACTTCTATTGGGAAGAGGTCAACTCTGAACCCTTTCGCTTCCAGGTCCACCGCCAGATCTGCATACTTTTCCGCTTTCAGCGCATTGCTATATTGCATTCTGTCCTCCCATGGGACCGTCAACTCCACCAAAATGATGGCATCTGACGACGGTGACATCAACACCATATCGGGCCTCTTGCCACTCTCAATCAGCACCTGGGGATAGTGCCTCATTCCTTCTAAGTCGGCTGCGACTGTCCAATCGTTTGCCTCTGCAAGGATGTCCTTTCTTGGCGTTTTACATCGCTTTCTGCAGAGGTGTGCGTGGCCCTCGCGCAGGAAGTAAATCTTCCGCTGCTTGGAGATTGCGCGCGAGTTTGCTTTGGTTACTGCTGCTTTGGTGGCCTCACACACTTCTCGAAGGACCTGATTGTGTCGCCATGTATACCGACCATGGGCAAGGGCGTATGTGCAGTTGCTGAGCACATGATGCAGTGTCTCGGCTCCGTCGCAGAGTCCACATTTGCCGTCTTCTACTAACCCCCACCTCCTTAAATTGTCCTTGGAAGGCAACTGATCATAAATCGATCTTACCGCAAAGGCCAGCCGGAGCGGAGACAACTTCCATAAGTCGCTCCAGGTAAGGGACCGTTGGATCACATCCTCCCAAGTTGTCCACTTACCCTGTTGTGCTAGCTGTACGGCCTTTGTGACTCGATCTTGTTCCTCTTTCCGCCTCCTCTCCTGGCCAATCATCGCACCCCTGGTCGATGAGCTGGCCTGGGACCATTTTTGGAAGTGGTTCCATCCCACTGCGTGACGGTCTGTCTGGATAGGACCCCTCACTTCTTCGAACATCAGTACATTTACTGACTCGTCGATCTCTTTCTGCGCTCGGAACTTCTTTCCAGATCTGAGCAGTGGATTAACTTCACGGATCCTGTTGTCCGCGGAGTTATTGAGCATCCACTGCGTTCGGATTTTGGAGAGTTTGTACTCCTCCACGATGGACCTAAGTGGCAGTCTAAGACTCGCGCTCCTGCTGTAGAGGGCAACCGACGACAATGCTGGAGGTAAACCTAGCCATGTCCTGGTGTGCCGATTGATTTTCCTCTCTAACCCCTCGACCGCCGATAGACCAATCTCATAGATGGTCAAAGGCCAAAGGAGTCTGGGCAGGAGCACAAACTGCAAAAGCCACACTTTGAAACGACCCTGGAGCGGCGCCGCCTCGATCGCTTGCAGCCCCTTACTGGTTTGCGTGACTATGGCGTTCTTCATGCTCTTGTCGGTGAGCGAGTCGTCAAACATCCTTCCTAGGCTCTTCACAGGCTCCTCGGATGGAGTGGGGATTCGTTGTCCCGCCACCTCGAAGAACGCGTCCCTGCAAATTTTCCCTCTAACCAAAGAGAGACTCCTGGACTTCGCAGGTTTGAAGGCCATACGACACCATCCTAGCAAGTCGTCCAGCTTGTCCAGGGTTTCCTGAACGACTCGCTTCCTATTCATAATCAGGGTGGTGTCGTCCATGAATGCCTTTATTGGAGGCATATACACACCCTTACCAATGTGCGCCTCTGGAATGTCGGACCCAACTGCCTTCAGTAGGATCTGCATCGCCAGTACGAACAGGGTCGGAGAGATCGCACACCCCATGGCTATCCCGACCTGCAGAGGAACCCATTTCGTCGTGTACGCTTGGGTGGAGAAACGCATCATGAACCCGTTAAAATATTCCTGGAGGATACGGATAACGGGCTGAGGCACATGGTGTGCCTCCAACGTCTTCCACAAGAGTTGATGCGGCACCGACCCATATGCGTTTGCTAGGTCCAGCCACACTACGTACAGACTCAACCGGCCCCTCCTGGCCCTCTGGATCGCCTCCCATATCATGGAG
The DNA here is from genome assembly GCA_034509925.1 of Hirudinaria manillensis. Classification (NCBI taxonomy): domain Eukaryota; kingdom Metazoa; phylum Annelida; class Clitellata; order Hirudinida; family Hirudinidae; genus Hirudinaria; species Hirudinaria manillensis. The sequence continues at coordinate 5,125,724 of CM067537.1, forward strand.
GTGTGTTCGATGCAACCAGGTACACCTGGAACTCCTCCCTTTTGGACAGATATGTCAACGTACTGGTTAGCCATCACAAACTCTGTGAGCCTCGATGCCATTATGGAGAAGAATATCTTCCCCTCTACATTCAGCAGTGATATGGGTCTGAATTGATTCAGATCCCTGGAGTCTTTCTCCTTTGGAATATAGACGCCCTCTGCCTTTTTCCACTCATCGTGGATCGTGGCGGAAGACCACGCCCCCTCGACGAGGGAATACAGCAGATATAGTGTCTTGGGGCATCTTTTGTACAGGAGATATGGAACTCCATTGGGTCCTGGCGCTGAGCGGTTTCTCGCTTTTCTAACGACTCTTCTCACCTCCTCGAGCGAAGGAGACGCCATACAAAAGGGGCTGGCTGGCAGCGGCACCGCCGGAATGTCCAGCCTTTCCTGAAGAGCCTCGTGCTGGAGGAGGTCACTATAGGTTCTGACTAAGTGTTCCTCCAGTTTTTCTTGCTCTACAGTAAGCACACCCGATTTTGGAGGATCTAACAGCGATCTCCCATACTTATAGGGATCGCTGAAGAAGCTTCTCATAGCTTTCCTCCTCTCGTATTTCCTCTTCCGCGCTCTTTCAGCTCCGCGCAAGTCCCTCACACGTCTTTTAACGTCCTCCCATAGGACGGAGAGTCCTTCTCTCTCATCTTCGTTAGCCATTTTCCACCGTCGGCGAAGCGCCTTTTTCTCGCCCTTTAGACGGTTAATGTCGCGCTGTCGCCTGGATTCATGCACCTTCTGAGGTTCCTTTGCAGGGATGACCCCAAACTTTCCGACACATTTGTCGTAAATGAAGTCGCTGAAGGACTTCACTGATCCATCCTTCAGGACTTTCTTCAGCCCTCGCTTCAGCTCCTCATCCAGTCCTGACCAGCTTTCCTTATCGCTTCCTCGAGGGAACCTGATCCTAGCTCTCGGGGGGTCTTGTCCTGGGCATGAGACTCGGACACACACTGTGGTGTGACTCCGGTCAGGTGTCGTCCGGCGTTTTATCTACCCGCACCTTCGCGGTAGTACGATGTCTCTGTGCCTTGCACCCGCAATTTGTCTTGGATCGGTGGATCTTAAGTCCCCTTTCGGTCGCGAACGCTCTTCCGCACACGCATCTGCTACCAGACATGCCATTGTCCGGGGCGTTAGTCGTACTCGGAAGTCTGTTGGTAGCCAGGTCAAGCCTTGAGTCCATTGATGGTCCGTCATTCTCCCCCTCCTTTCGGCTGGGACCATGGGGGCATATTTCGTAGTCCGGTGAAGTAGCGGTCGTTTTATCGCGCGGGTCGCTAGCCCAATCGCGACCTCGTCTTTCCGAGACGTGCTTTGTTAATTTATCTGTAGAATGTAATTATAAAATACCATTTATACTGCCGACGCCAGTGGAGCTTAGAAATTACGTATTATTCTTAATATTATTATTCTTAACAATTAGTTATTGTTAAATATAAATCCAAGCAAATTATAATTATGAAGTTTCTTCTTACACACTAAGGAAGGAAGCTTTAAGATAATTAAATATCTTTATGTTTTAACTATTTTCCCTGTATAGCTCTTGGTTCAAAGAGTATATAATGGATTGATTGACAACAATCACAAACTCACCTCAGTAACAACACTGCATACGATTAATTTTTCCGTCCTTTAGAATTGATTAAATACAATTACGAATAGTTATTGGGTACATTGCACAATTAAAATAGTAGTTAAAATTACAATTTGGTAAATCATTTTTTAAATATTTTTTCGCTTTCGACGAACATAGTTACCAAAATAAACAACGCAAAATTGAGGCGGTTGGTCCGTTGTTCAGATTGGGCTTTCGTTTGTCTAAGACTTGCCTTTTAACAGCATCTTGAAATGAGCGACGAACATTCACTAGTTAAACTTTTAAAGAATCGCCTAGGAAAAAAAAGTAATGTTCATTTCTTTTTTTTTAAATAGTTCGATCGTCTTCAAAAATGAAGCCTTTATTATTATTACATTCTCAGGAAATGAAAGCGGCGATGTTGAACCGGAAATAGAATTCCAGACGTTATGCAAAGAATGGGGCATTGGGGATAAGGGTGACAGTTACAAAACAATTCCTCGGTTTTATACAAAAGTGTGAATTCTAACTTTGTGTCAAAACAAATGATGTGATAATTTATTTGATTCAGATGCAATTAATGAAAGTTAATTTTATTTTCCTTTTTAGCTTCCTGATGACGATCAGGCTTTACAAATAAAACTTAGGGAAGAGATAAGGTGAGCGTGTTGATGTATTAAAATTCAAAACCCCATTGCTATTTATGATGTCGTGGTAAAATATTTTGACCATTTTAGAGCTCTGTTCCTGCAGAGGCAAAGCAAAGCACTACTTGATAACGAAGAACTTCAGGTTCAAATATGGAAGAACTGTATTTTCAATAAAACATCTTGATAACGAATCTATGTTAATTTAATTTATTTGTTTGATTTCTTTTTTCAATTCTGCAGTCCCTTTGGCAAACATTAGAAAAGAACATTAGTCCTCCATTGCAGAATGGAGAACAAATGATTAACTATTTGGATTTCAAGAAGGCATCGATGGATGTTTCTCCTAAGTGCAAGTCAGTGTTTTTCATTTCAATATTTTCATTATACTGGGTTTTCTTGAAAATATCCTTTATGATTTTATATATGGATTTATTTCAGTTGCTAAAAAGAATCTGATCCATGTTTAAATATAATTATTATGAGTGCAAACAGCAGCTTCTCCATCCAGGCAGTTCTTCAAGCCGTCACTGTTTGCAAAGCTGTTGGGATCGGACAAGTACGGCAGGATATCGGCTGTCCATTTCTTCAATTACGTGATGAGGAAGGTGTGGTTGCATCAGACGCGGATAGGACTCTCCCTCTACGACGTCACGGGACTCGGGTACTTGAGGGAAAATGTTTGTAAATCGATTTTAAATTCATATTTAATAACTGTAATTAAGAGATTTGAATTTAAAAAGCACTGCTATAACCTTAGTTTTAATGGTTATCTATCAAATTTAGTGTCTCTCAAAATATTTTTTGAGAAAGATTTTACTTCACTGATGCACTCTTTCATAGTTCATATATGACAAGTTGTTTTCCAACAGGATTTGGAAAATTACATCCTTGAGCTCATTCCAACTCTTCCAGAGGTTGGTTTTAAGTGATGTCATCTCTCAATTTATTCGTTTTGAATATATTTATTTATGAATCAATTACCTAATTACCACTCGAATAATTAATCCACTTGACGGAGTTAGCTCGACAAGATGGACAAGTCATTTTATCCTTTCTACGTCTGCACCGCGGCACGGAAATTCTCCTTCTTCCTCGATCCTTTGCACACCGGGAAGATCAAAATCCAGGACATTCTCACTTGTGGATTTCTTGACCATCTTCTCGAGGTTTAATAATATTAATAATAATAATAATATTAGTTGTTATTTAATACTCGGATCTTCGTTAAGTAGCCATTTAATAATTATCGAATTGAATTCAGGTAATTGAACGTTATATTTTTGTATTGTGAAGTACTTGGAAATATTCCTGTTGCCGACGACATATATTCTTTAAAAATATATATTTATCAGTCCTTGTCTTGTTAAATCAATAGGTTATATGACATTTTTTTAAAGAGATATTTTTATTACCATCTGCTAATTACTAATCAATTACTATTTAATTATAAAAATATTTATACGGTCGATCTAACTATCATAAAAATCAGCTGAGGGACGAAGAGATGAGCAAAGAAACCCAGGAAGCCAATTGGTTCTCTGCCGTTTCATCCATCAAGGTCTACGGACAATACCTCCACTTGGACACGGACCGTAACGGCATGCTCACCAAAGAGGAACTCTCCAAGTAATTTCGGCCAAAAGCATTCCTAAACGTTTGCCGAACTGTCGGCAGCTTTAATAGTTCGATAGTGTGATAAATTATAATCCATTTTAACTTGGATATTTATGACTAAATCCCTCCATTTGTTTTTTTTTAATCCGAACCAGATACGGCTCGGGAAAGCTCACTCCCGCCTTCCTGGATCGCGTCTTTGAAGAATGCCTAACGTACGAAGGCGAAATGGACTACAAGACCTTCCTCGACTTTGTTTTGGCTCTGACGCACAAGAATCAGCCTCAGTCCATTCAGTACCTCTTCAAGATTCTCGACGTCCAGCACAAGGGATATCTTAATATCTTCGATCTTCACTTCTTTTTCAAGGTTTGTTCGGTCAATTTTTGAAATGTTAATTTGATATTTATATGTGTAATGGCAAGGTGATATCGTCAAGTGATTTCAGTGATATTGAATATTTTGTCAAAGCTAAGTAATTTAATGTTTGTGGCTAGCTGTGATTATAAAAGTATTGTGAGATACTAAAAAATATATAATCACAATTACCACCAGATAGAATTGCTATTATAATCCCTAAAAACTTAATCATTGGGTCCAATCAATATTTTGAAGATCATATATATTTATATATGGTTTAATATTGAATATATTCAGTCCATATTGGAGCAACTGAGGAAGAACAATCAAGAGACAGTTTCATTTGAAGATGTGAAAGATGAAATCTTTGATATGATCAAACCTGTTGATCCTCTGAAAATAACCTGCCAAGATCTCATCAAATGGTTTTTTATTTTATGGTCTTTTTGTTGTTATGCAATCCATAGAAATAAGATTTGAATTTCATTTCTTTTTGTGCCAAATAATTTTTACGTTTTTAGCATTATTTACCCATCTTATCTACAGACTATGTTGACTTGCTGATAACTTTTAGTTTGCTAAGAGAACAATACATTAATAATACATTATCAAAAATTATATTATTATGAAAAATACATTATTTAAGTCTAATATAATGGCAATAGCAGTAAAAATATCTTATAAAATTGAACTATTGAATTTGTCAAATGAGATTCAAAATAAGACCATTCATTCTTTAGCGGCCAGGCGGAGACCATAATCGGACTGCTAATCGACACAAGTTCTTTCTGGTCCTATGAGAACAGGGAGCTGTCTGTTCCAATGATGCCCACAGAAATTGCAGAGTTGTAACAGTTTTATAATTGAATAGTCAGTTTAAATATTAATTATATTATTATTATTATTGTTGTTGTTGTTATCCACCATTAATTATTTTATTTGAAAGAAAACTATTTTTGTAACTGAAACTGTTAACGTTTATGCGGAGATTTGTAAAAGAAATGAATAATGAGCAAACAGCAAGAAGCAAAAAATAGCAATTCAAAGTATTTTTAATTATCTTATCAACTAATTTTGGTAAAAATCGATTCCTGTGTTGGTGAAGCCTAGGGTCAAATTACCCCTTACGAGCGCCCACATCAATGCTCAGAGAGGTAGCCCGACCCTCAAACGTTTCGGCCTTGTAACCTCTGACGTTCCCTGGGGCCGGGCCGCACCCTCTGATCAGGCGAGTGTTTCTGTCGATCCTGTCTTCCCTTCACACCTTCTCTTGCTTCTACCATAGCATCTCGAACCCGGGACCATATCACGCAGCCTTTGGTGTTTATGGATTTAATTTAGTCAATATATCAATTAATTATCGAGTTTGTCGAAATAATTAAACTCATTAAGTGATAATTGTTATTAACTTCCGAAGTATAAATTATGGATCATAGGGGCTTTTAATAAATTAGATAAAATCTTTTTTAAAATTAATTTTTTTCCATTGCACCATTTTGAATAATTTCATGCATTATATTATACTATATTATATTATATTTTCAAATAGAATAAAAACCGAATTTTCAAAAGCTTCAAAGTAGATGGCGTCATCGTGAGAAATGACGCAAATTAGCTTCGAACCAATAAGATTTCGTTGAGAGAGAACTTTCTTATAAATTGGCGTTAGGTTCCAAGAAGCTCCAGTCATTGCGCCATCACTCGACTTCGGATAGTTAGCGTTTTACGTTGGTAGGTTAAGGTTGTTAGGTGTTCGCGATTCTAGGTTCCACGACGATTGGTATTTTCAAGGAGGCTGAAGAAGAGTAAGTCCATTTATTTGCGATTTATCGAATTAATTAGCTTTGAACAAAATTGAAGCATGATTAAATGTAATTAATAGAATATTAAAAAAAACAGGATTAGTGAAAGACATCGAGAACGTGTGCAAGTATAGCTGGTATCAGCTGCATCAACTAAATTTATTATTTAATTTTCTTGAGTAAAAGATGTCAAATTGTGTCCTCCAAAGTGATTGCGGGGCGCTCCTCGAGCCACCCCTAGTTAAGGATGTTGGTTTTTTGTTGTTTTAATTTGTTGCCGCTAACAGTCACAATCACTCATCCGTTCCAAGACCACAATCGATCATTCACCACCGCCTCACCTCGCCCCCTTTCAAAGTCCTTCCTGCACCTCATCGTGGTGGAAGGGTGAACGGAAGTCCCTCGGGGACTTCTGGCCAACGCAGGAGGCATTTATTTCTTAATAAAAGAATTTTGAAACCATTCTTTGACTTGACTTAATTTGATTTGAATTATGAAAATAAGTTTTAAAACCTACTTAATTCTTTGAGGTGGGATTGGCAGAGGAATAAAACGAAGTCTTAGGACTTGGTGCTTTCGAAGCAAAACATTTATTTGAGAACGTACAATCTGCCTTCAGATATTCTGAAGGATTCTGGAAAGAAATGTTGAAATTGAATTGGGGTTTTTGTTAAAAAATTGATTTAAGCAAAAAAAAAAGTTCCATCGAACTTTTATTGCATCACATTTTACTATAACAACGAGTGTTCAGAAATTGTTAGAACGCCACACATTTGATTTTAGATACTTTTGCACGTTCCAACATTTTAAGCTGAAGACATCGATTACTCGAATTGATTTTAATTGTTTAAAACAGATTTTAAAGTAAAGATATATAAAGTAGTAACTACAAATTTGTTTAAGTTGGAGTGACTTCCTTTTACGTTGGATGATTGTTATGGGATAAATTTTGCATTTCCAGGCAAAGATGAGTTGTTACTAATAAAAAATTTAAGCAAATATAAATGAAATAATCTATTGAATTTAAGAGAATAAAATCAAATTAAGAAACTTTATAGTAAATAAAATTATAAACAACAATGTATGATTTCGTCATCTTCAAAATGATGCAACAGGTTATTTAATCAACCAATGAGACTTCGTTGTGAAATATTTTGATTATAAAATGAAATTAATGAAGTCATCAGATAAGTTGAAAGAATTACTTTTTTTTTTATTTTGTTGGTTTATCCGAGAATGTTTGAAAAGTGAGTTGAAAATATGCTTTCAACCTGAATTAATTATACCTAAAAAAATATTTAAACCTGTTAGCTAATTATACCTAGTTTTTAGTTTTTAATCACAGTAATTATACATAGTTTACGTTGCAGAAAGCAATAATAATAATAAATTTATTATCTGAAAATATTTCGTCGAGTTTCCCCATCGAAATGTTCTTTGATAGGAAAAGAGTGAATGATTTACAAGAGAAATTCCAGTTGAAGGATTTTTAAAGCCTGAAATTAATAATATTAATTTATTTTTAATTGAATTATTTAAGATTATTGAGTAAAAGATGTCAAAATGTGTCCTCCAAAGTGATTGCGGGGCGCTCCTCGAGCCACCCCCTAGTTAAGGATGTTGGTTTTTTGTTGTTTTAATTTGTTGCCGCTAACAGTCACAATCATTCATCCGTGCCAAGACCACAATCGATCATTCACCACCGCCTCACCTCGCCCCCTTCCATAGTCCTTTCTGCACCTCATCGTGGTGGAAGGGTGAACGGAAGTCCCTCGGGGACTTCTGGCCAACGCAGGAGGCAATTGATTTCAATAAAACGAATTCAAAACGAATTGTTAGACATTTTGAAATCTCCATCGTAATTATTTTGTCGGCAGCTCAGAAACCGCACATTAACAAGACGAATACAATCAAAACTGATTTAATTTAGTATATATTGATTAAAACTCTAACAATATATGTATAATGCAGTTTACTGGCATGAATGCAGTTGCTGAGGATCGATTTCAAAAGTAAATTTAAAAATTCCTCTATTGCCATTGCATATTGCATCGATCCAAGCGGAGAGCACAATTTGGTTCTGGATCTTTAAAGCGTCATCAACAATGAGACCCAAGCCCCGGTGTCATGGAATCGTTAACGTTTATTCCGATCTGTAGGTGGTTATTGCTGAAAACGGATTGTCGAGTGCGCATAAAACAGAAACTCGTTTGGAAAAAAAAGAAAAATTAAAACTAAGTTAAAACATGTTACAAGTTAATTCCATTATTAAGAATTGATGCATGTAAAATGAAAGTACTTTCTAAAATATTGCTTATGAAATCATATTTGAAAAAACAGTTTAACATCATCAGCAACGTGAACGCGTTAGTAAGTGCACGGTTATGTCTGAGAATTGGCAAACATTTCTCCAAACGGATAGAATATTTTCTTTGCATTTTGTTGGTTACTTAAAATCTTTTAAGCATTCATAAAAATTTAGATGTCTACGGAAATTTCATGAAAATTTCGACGTAATTAAATGCGATTAAGAATTTACCGATTGCTATGTTTTGTTTTGCCATTATGTAACTTGAAATGAAGATTCGTCTCAAATCTCAAATTCAAAAACAAATTATCGCTAATCTAAGCATACAAGTAAAAGCCGATGAAAGAAGTTTGCTGTCCTAGTTGAGTGTTGTAAACGAAGGAAGGCACATCGGCCACAACTTTCAGCGTGTCCCCGGAATAGAGTCTGGTTATCAAACCGTGCGATAAGAACTCTTCGCCATCGTTGTTGTTCGCCTGACTGGTGAGGAAGAACAAACTCGAGGTGGATGAACCGCTTGTCACGACCACCCTCATGTTCAGCTGAGAAGATGTCTGAACGCCAGCAGTCAGTTGCACGTAGTAGTAGCCAGAGAGCATGATACGAACGACGTTGTTGTTAGTGTCGTAGAGACTGAGTGGATTGACTCCAATCACGTCGAAGTAAAAGGGATCGAGCGGGTAACCTCTAAGAGTATCGGAATTGTAAGACTTGTAAACGGCCCAGGCATGGTTTTGACCTTGGCCAGAATTCTGGAGGAGAACTGCAGAGAAGCTGGTGAGGTTCCTATCAGCTATGGAGCCGGATATCAACTTGAGACTGACCGAATAACCCTGAGAACAGTACAAAAGCGCAGAGCGAGACATAGTCGTCACTCCACCACGGTAACTGGAAAGACTGGAGATTTCAATCGAAGGATTCAAACCAATTAAACCGAGACGAGTCCGTTCGTCGCCGACTACACCAATTGAGATGGTAAAAAGATAATTTCCAGTCGTTGGACAAACGTACGAATTACCATTGACAATGTTGCCTGCCAAAGATGAGACTTTAGAAACTAAAGGCAGGGTCACATTCGTACCGAAATATGGATAAGAAGGCAAATTCGGCTCTGCGACCATAGCATAACGGTTGGAATATGACGACAAAGCGCCTGAAATATCGAATCCGGAAAAACTGGAATATCGAGTGTTGTAATCAGAAACGAGCGTAGAATCGGAGTTCAGCCTGACGCCAACAAATTGCCCGGGTTCAAGATAAAGGACGTTCATTGCCGATGCAGTCATTCTTCCATTGAAGTTGGTGGCTTGCCAGTCAAAAATCTTGACATCCGTGTTGCCAACCATGAGACTTAAACTCACCCTTCTGCCGGGATCGATACCAGCTCCAACGTCGAAGAAAAATAATCCAGCCTGACTGGAAAATCCGGAAGTATCAGTTTTGTAGCCGTATTGGGTTCCTGCCAAAAGTTGATCGTAGCGAACCAAACTCAAAGGACCCTCTACACTTGATGACAAATAAGCTCCAAAGGCAATAGGTCGACCTTGGGTAAATCATGACAAAATATTAGAAATAAATAACTTATTATTATTTATTATTATTATTATTAACTGATCATTAATAAGTAATAAATATAAAACGAAGACACTCAAAGGTGAATGAGCTTACTGTTGTCAAAAACTATTGAAGCAGTTGTGCTCGTTGTTGCTATTGTTGTCGTTGTGGTTGTTGTGCTGGTGGTACTCACGTCAGGGATTGGTGGTTGGGTTTTGTCTAATGTAATAACAATTGATTGATTTTGATCTTTAATCATTTAGTCATAGCGCATTACATTTATCGTCATCGTCGTCGTCATCATCTTCACTACTATCACCATCATTTACCTCCACTATCATATCTTGGTGCTCGACCACACTGGGCGGACATGAGATTGTAGACTATGTTCTGATAGTAACTCAACTGAGAATAATTGTCCAATAAATAAGGTCCCTGAGAAAGTTCTGGACTGACGAATTGTCTAAGTTCCGAGTAATTGACATCAGTTGTGATTCCGAGAGCTGAACGTTAAATTATGATGATGATTATGATAATGCAATTAAAAATGATGATGATGACGATGGTAGAGAAATAACGATGATTATATCTCTTTATTGTAATGAAGAATGTAATGATGATTAATAAAGTAGTGCATATTAAAAAGCATTACTAGATTCTATTTCTTCATTGATTCCTATGTTGACAGACCAATTAAAATCACTGGATAACATTATGCATGACTTATTTTCAATCAGACGCTTATAACTAAAATTGATTATTGGTGTAATAATTAGCCACAATTGAAATATGTTGAGTTATTAACCACGCCCACCTATTCTCAGAACTCCCGTGTTGACCAATTTCCTGAGACTATCTTGATAAAAGGGCTGGAATTCTGGAGACGTCTGAGCATCTGTAATGAGGACGATGGCGGGCCTCACAGGGTAAGACCTTGCACATCGGGTGGGGTTAAAGAGCATGTTGTAGACCACGTCGAAGCCAGCGGGGGTGTTGGTGGTACCGAGGGACTGTTGTATCTTGGAGATGCCCAAACTGCTAATGGACGATGTTGTTTGGAGGTCACCTTTGCAGATAAACGTTGGCATTTGAGGTGTCGATATATTTTATTTTATGTTTTTTGTTTTAACAAATTTTTTTAATCATTATCAGCATCCTCATCGTTATTGATACTCACAGAGCTCATAGACAGCTCGGGCAGTCGTGTCAAAAGTCACGATGCCCACGTGATCGAAGTAATATCCAACGTTGTTGTTGAGGAAACTGCTGATGAAGGAACGAACGAGTTGCATACTGTTGACGCCTGGACTCTGGTTGTCCATGATGCTGCCTGAGACATCCACGAGGAAGACCATGTCGAGGAGGCAATAGCCTGTTGATGGATTGATTGGTTGGTTGGTTGATTAATTAAATAATTCACCATATTTACACCATAGACAATTTGTATCACCATCAACATCATCAACCCACCTGGTGATGGAGTTGGAAAAGGCGTTGCTGAAAAGGAAGCAAAATTTATCTTTATTCAATAAATAAATTGAATTATAAACTCATTCCGATGTTAATTTGAAATAAAACCTCGACAATATAACAATAATATATTATTCAATCAATCATTTAATTAATTTAATTAAATTGATTCAACAACAGCAACTTCAAAGTACTCCTCACTTGAGAGCAAAACGGACAAGTTCGGCTGGCAGAATCTCCTTACGTACAAATCAAAATCATTGGATGGCTGAGCGGTGTTGAGAGCACTTAACGAGGTCACCAGGTAGCAGCTGGAAACACCGGGGGAAATTCTTCCAGGGGCTGAGAGCACCACGGCTAGGCAGGACTGGCCGTAGTTGATGCAGGACGTTTGGCATTGTGCCAAGGTTGTGATGAGGGGTTGGTAAAGAAGACTTTGAAGGATTGGCATAGTATACTGGTTGACGACGAAATCATCTTGGCATGTCACTACGTCTTGAGTTACTGGATGAATATGACAGTAAAAAAATATTTATGTCAAATTCGTGAAAATATGAAAAATAAATCATCTCGTAGTTGAAAATAATGTCATTCATTAATAATCAATATTTCATATTAATAACACCATATTCATGAACCGTACCATATCTTCATTAAATTACTATAAAGTATCTGTCTTACTGTACTAATGAGTACAGTACCAAGTACCAAGACATACATACAAACAAATAAATCCATTCATGATTCACAATAAACCCATAAATTTAATAATAAAATTAATTAGCATAATTGGTTTGAACTCACAAGAGCATACGATCTCGTATCTCGTACAACAGGAGCTTGCCGAGCGTCCAGCCAATGAATTATGGAGAAAACAAGCGGCATCTGATTGCCTCCAATCAGCAGCCACGCACTGAGGGTAAAGATTGATGCACCTGGAAGCACATTCTTCCTTCGATACGGGGTCAGGGAGCTTTTGGCCCCCGTCTGAGTTCATGCTGAATAGCATCAAGACGTTGCAGCCAGCTGTTGTGAACGAGTGAATGAATTTTTGTATTGAATGCTAACTGCAGTACGATAAAAAGAAATAATGAAATACTATTATTCTTACATATCTAGTGAAGATAAATATTCAAATCATCTATATTTGCATATGAATTTGTTTGTAACATTACAAACCGAAAGTTGGACGAGTGACTGTCGTGCTGGTTGGAGGTGATGTTGTTGTTTCTGTTGGAAGACAAGTTCACAAGTCTTAATTAAACAATCAGAACATATGTAAATTAAACCAAATATTCATCGTTATTCTAAAATAATAATATTTAATTAACCCATAATAAAGTTAATACAACGAATATTTGTTTAAATCGCATGAATTTTCCCTAAACTTACTCGATTCCGGACATTCTGGACTCCTCATCAATTGGTAATGATCGACACTGGAACTGGGAAAGAGGTAAAGATTGGTGCTCGTATGGAGCCAGCAGTATTGGTTGCCAGGTCTCTTATCGATATCAATACCCGTGCATTCAGGTATGCTGATGCACCTGGCTTGACATCCGTCGAGGGTCGTGTCTCTCTGGGGAATTCCACCGACCATGTTGTTGTTGGGGTAGGGTGTCCAAGAGTAGTAACAGGAACCTGTTAGGGCGGTTTGGGTGCAAACGTTTGTGGCCAATGTGCACGTTTTTAGGAATTACTCACGTCTATGTATGCGTAATAGATATATAATAATTATATTACAGTATTTGAAATTTTTTATCATCATCATTAACGCTTTTTTTTAAAGGCGATATCGATTCTGGTGTGATTTTTGAAACTTTGAGCGGCAAGAAGATTTCACTTTCCTATTTGTCCGTAACTATTCGATTAAATTTAAACTTGTTAAATGTGATAATTAAAGAATTTGTTTACAAACCCTGGCAAGCCCTGGAGATAATGAACTGATTGGTTCCCTCGCTTGGATAGGTATTCTCTGGAAGGAGGTCTTGGAGACTTTTGTGGACCCAGCATCCAAAGCCAGAACTGGAAGACTGAGTGTTGAAGTCAACGGCAACACATGACGGTAGGTTGATGCAAAGGGTTTGACAGGTCGAAGCTGTCGTGTATTGGAAATAGTGGAGGGCATTGGTGGAGAGAGTATTGAACTTGGCTGTCCAGCTTATGCATTGGCCAGGGATTGTAGGATCTGTTTTCGATACAGGGTATTCACTTTTTATTGTGCTTGCCAATGATTCCCAATTTCAATTAATTTAAATTACTAGAGCAATAACAGTCTCGATATTCATTAAAAAAATTCGCTTTTCGAGTCTTTTACAATTTTGTTTTAATAAATAAATAAATAAGATAGGAAAAGAGCATACAAGATTGCAAAGCCAGAGTATAATTGTTAAAAGCACCAACATTATCACCTATAAACGGTAATCTTACAAAATCGTTATTATTCGTATCTAATGTGCTTCTCATACTTGTTCCAATGCAAGTTCTGTCGATGCGATACTGCGTAGGAGCTCCCTTATAGGCTTCGAAGTTAGGATTGAAGTGGAAGTAGCATTTGATGACAGGCACCTCAACATCAACAGCGTAGCAGTTTGGATTCGTTGCGCATCCAGAAAGGCAGGAATTGAGGTCCATTAGTTGGGGCTGTTCCACTCCTCCAGGGCTGAACGTTTGGTCGAGTTTCACCCAATTTACACAACCTTAAGGGGAACAAATACATGAATAAAGAAAGCTCACAGCATGCCAGATATTTTTAATTGATATTTGTGCTGCAATTCGAATTGCAGTCCAACCTGGCACGTATTGGATTGTCGCCGTTGTAGTCGAAGTGGTAACAGTAGTCGACGAAGACGCTGTCGAAGAGAGAGGATTGAGAGTCGGAAGCGGTGGGGCTACCACCAGCTGGCAGTTGACACGATTGACGAGGAATTGATTGATGCCCTGAGCCGGTCTTCGATTCTGAGTCACGTAGGCGATGTTCGAGTGAGCAGCGCAACTGCCGCTGTTACTGAAGTCGATTGCGACACAAGATGGCGTGTTGAGGCAGTAGTAGAGGCAGGCCGTAAAGCCCCTGATCTCCGTCATGAAAAGTCCGTTTACAGAGTAGGTGTTTTTGAGTACTTGGAATGAGCATACTATAATAAAGTAATAATAATAATGACAATAATAATAATAATTATTAAATAATAATAACAAAAAATTCCTGATTTGAAATTTATAATATGGTGGTTTTAGCACATTTTTAATTTGTTCTCTTCGACTTAATTCAATGAAACTATTAAACCAGCCTGGAAGTGGAACATTGCAACTTCTTTCCATGACAAATTGAGTCACTCCAACGGAAGGGTACCTTAAATTGAGAATTATTTTGAATCCTGTCATTCAATTTCCTGCTCTTATTAAAAAATTGAAAATTAAAATATTATTTTAACGATTAATTTTGAGAAATTATTTAACAACCTTTAAGAACAAAAATAATCAGTGGTAATAAATGAAATCAAAAGTTATTTAGAATAATTAAAGAATACATTATAAATTCATTAATTTTAAATCCCATTAACAAGCTCAAAGCTTAAATAGGCAGAGTTTTTGTGTAGGTTTTTGGTGTACCCACTCACCTCCTGTACGCGACCACCTGCATCTTGTCCAGGTGTATCCAACAGCCTGTATTGGTGTCGTAGTCGATGGCCGCACATGCATTGGGATTGTCAAGACAGAACATGAGGCAGTCCACGTTGTTGGTGATTTTGTCCTCGTTGTTTGCACCGACACTGGACGTATTGAAGAAGATTTGGAAGCTGCCAGCGCAGGTCGGAGGTAGAACTGAGACTAAAAGAAAAGAGACTATTTTTTAGGATATTGCTAACGATTATTCATCTGGTTATCATTTATTAGCGACTGAGAGAGTGTAAATATTTAGAAGAACAGCAAGAAGGGTGTTGGCTGGTGAACATTCAGGCCAAATTCACCTCGATTTAAATCACTTTCCACTCAATGATCCGGTGTAAGTATCCGGCAATATCAATGCCAGAACATTTATTATGGAGAAACCAGCGAATGGGAAATTTATGGCAGGAAAATTTAACTCGGGTCTCTCGAACTTTTCATAATTTGTGCTTTGAGGAGTTATTCTTCAAACATGGTGTTTAATGCGGAGCATCGACTGACATTCAACATATAAGAAACGTGTTTCAAAAGGAATCGTCGAGTTTCCTTTATTCCTCAGATTGTCTAATAAATTTCTTCTGATCCAATATATGGAAAACTTCCATATTCGTTTGTATTGCAGCTCAAGGATGCTCAAATCTTTCACCCAATCAAATCAAATCATTCTGTGAACGATGACAGACTTTGAGTTATTAGCACTTTAAACGTCTATTATGATCATTTTCCTTCCTCCATTTTCACGGATCTCTCCATTTTTGGAGTATTTTGAAAAAAAACCTCGATTACAATCAGTTCTGAAAATTCTACAAGTAGCGGATCCACGAATGTCAGTCCACGACGCTTTTACGGGGGGAGGGGTTGAATGAAGTTTTGAAAGAAATATTTGTCTGGGGTAAAGCAGGAAGAAGCAGGGAAAATCAGGGAAAATGTATTTAATTATTCAACTTGAGCTTTAAAGGACGGCTTAATTGCTACACCCAAAGCTACACCCAAAACATCTGTGTGTAACAACTAATATCTGTGACTGTTGGCAGGGCTTAAGAAAGTCAATTGCAACGTCAAGTGATAGTTAGCAATCAAAACATATTGAAAAAAAAATGCCATCGTGATGCCTCTGTTATGCTTCAAAATATAATAAATAATAAATAGTCATGATAAACAGGACGTTATATATTATTTGAGGGACCAGATTCACAATTTTAATTTACAGTTGAACTTCGTATCAAATAAAATTTTTATATTTGTAACTATTTTACATTTGTAATTTTTAAATGCGTACTTTGTTTATTTCTATTTAAAGGGTCATCGTGATTACAATTTATATTCCCTTTTAAAAATAATAATGACATTAATTTTCCGAGGAATTTTTCTTTTGATGAATTTTCCACTTTGACACGGCGATGAATTTACCCGCAACGGATTTTCCGTGATCCTCGATGAAGAGGTAAAATAGTGATTCAACTAGTAATTATTATTTTTATTATAAATTATTATTATTATTATTATTAATGAATAATTATTAAATAACTAGTTAGTCGTTAAATAATAAAAATTATATGTAACAAGACATCATGCTGACTTGTAGACATCGACGTCGTTGCTGTGCTCGGAGATCCCGTGGCACAGTCGTTCGAAATAACGTACTGGATGACGTTAGGTGATTGACCGAGTTTTCTGTTTGCATCGAAATCGTTCCTATTGTTGTGCTGCCAGCATCCACTTTGAGGATCAAAGTCTACGCCAACACAAGTAGGAATTTGGAGGCAAAAGTCCCGGCAACTGTCACCCGTCGCCACTCCCACGACCAGAGAACCTCCTGCGGAGTTTGTGTTGTAGTAGATCTTTATCACGCAGGCTGAAAAGAAAAATGAAATTTAAAGTCGTGAGATTTTGAAGTTATAGTTCTTCAGGGATGATCACTTTCAATAAGATTATTGTCTTTTTTTACTTTTATTAATTCTTCTTCATATTATTATTCCTATTATTATTGAAACAATACTGAAGTTGTCTTTCTGACTAAGAAATCAATATTAGTCGTAATCACAAACTGTTTTATAAATTTATAATTTGTAAATTATCAATAATTTCAAGATCTTCAACTCTGAAAATATTACGAGGTATCGTAGAATGATTTTTATCGAATCATCTTAACTAATATGATGTTTACATAACAGTAACACCGACAGGGACGTTTTTATCGCAATTAATAATAAATTAAATTATTAATATAAAATAAAATTACATTTTTGTCCTGTTGCTACTGTGGTTGTCCTGGTTGTAACTATCAAGAACAAGAGATTGATCATGTGTTTCCATTAATAGATCAATATAACAATAAGAAATGTCAATGCTTCCTAGTATATAACAATATTCATAATATTCCACATCAATTAAATCAATTAATTATTAATAAGAAGTGAAATTGTGAAACAGGAAAATCTAATTCTAATTTATTTACAAACATTTAGCTCCTTTTATGCTATATATTCATAAAATATTTGGCAATTAAATTTACTTTTAATTTAAAAAGACCAAATTAGCAGCATCCGACAGGAGAAATACACAAGAACACAAACCAATACTAAGTTAACTCAACACAATAACACAAATAACTACCAAGTCAACTCACAATAACAATAACAACAACAACAAAAATAATACAAACCACAACTCACCTTCCGGTGAACCATTACAGTTTCTGGAGATAACGTACTGAACGACACCCGGTGACTGGTTCAACTTTCGATTGCTGACGAGGTTGTTGAAATTGTTGTGTTGCCAACAGCCCGACTGGGGGTCGTAATCCACCCCGATGCAAGGGGAGGTTTTGAGGCAATAATTCCAGCAATCAAAGGAATTAGTGATGCCGTCGACCGATGATCCACCGACGCTGTTGGTGTTGTAGTACGTTTCGATGACGCAAGCTGAATGACAAAATAATTAATCATTTAACTTCAGGTGAAATATATGACAGGATATTATTTACTCGAGATAAATAATTTAAGAGAAAGATCTGTAAATGAATCACTACAGTTGTTTATTGATTGTAACGTTCCATGTCTTTTTTATTTTAATAATATTTTAATATAATATTATTTTTATAAACATATAATTTCTCGAAGTATTTCCTCATAATTCATTTAAGTAATAAGTAATTCTTACGTCTGATATCCGATCCTGTGGTGGTTGTTGGAGTAGATGCTGCAACAACAATAATAATTTCAAATATTCAAAATATAATATAATATAATAAATCCTCAACAACCTCACCTGAACCTCTGCACAAAGGATCCGAGATTAGGGTGTACTGACTGGCAGTACTGCTGTCATAGAGACTCTGAAGATCTACAGGGTTACTGTGGAACCAGCAATTCTGAGAACCTGCCGTGTCGTAGTCAATGGCAAGGCATCCACTGGTGGCTATGCAGGCGTTCTTGCAATCGTCCAAAGTGTGGTAGGCGGACTTGAGATCACCATTTATTGAGATCTTGAACGGATTTTCAATCCAGCAGATGCTGCTAGCTGTTCGTGAATTGGTAAAGTCGGTTGGTTGATTCAATCGATGTGATTGAATGATTGAAAGGACGTTAATGGTGATGATGATGGTGATAATTTGAATGAGAATATTATTCGATTGATATTCAATGTCGGGTGAAAAATATAGGATGACTTGACAAACTCATTAGATGTGGAGCCGAATCTATCAAAAGACTATCAAAGGGATATACACAAGCAAGAATAAACAAATATTTTAATAATAAATTTAAGAATAAACTTACTACTATGAATAAAAATGAAGGTAAACAGAAAGTATTACTTACTGGAACAGCCTGGGTATCTCGTCAGTATGTACTGAGTGCTGCTTGGATTATCGTACAAATCCCTGAGATCCGAGGCACTGTAGTGGAACCAGCATAATGGGGAGGCACTGGTGTCATAATCGATGGCGAGACAATTTACGTCTGCTATACAACCTCTCTGGCACAAGTACAGGGAGTTGTAAGCTGTTTGTGGAACCCCGTTTATGGAATTCTTCCCCTGTCTTGACGTCCAGACGCAGTTCGACGAAGATGGAGATTCTGTTGTAAACAAAGATTTTAAAAAAAAATAAGAAAGAAAATGAGCGTTGCGTTGTAAAGAATTTCTTTTTTTAGTGTACACATGAAAATATAATATAAAATATAAAAACATTAATAATAAAATACAATATAATATAAAATAATATAGTATTTTATTAATAAAATGCAAAATAAAATATTTTTTAAATATAAAGAAAACATACTAAAATATAATAATTTTTCACGAATTATCTCTGATTAATGGTGTTTTCAATACTATAAATTGCCACTATTTCAATTATAAACCTTTAAATTAAATATTATTACATTATAAAGTTCACATTTAAAACAAAGCATGTTAATGCATCGGAATTCCGGCTCTTTTCGAATTCTAGTCATTTTCAAAACCTTGTTTGCCATATCACCTTCGACATTAAGCGCTACACAAATGATAACAAGCAATGCCATCCCCATCACTGAAGTTTCATTATTAAGTACATTCTAATAAAACTTTATTTCGAAACAAATCGAAAATTACTTGTGGTTGTTGTACATTGGGAATTCCTCTGCAACCTGGCATTAAATTAAATGTTTAATTATTTTACTATTATTTATATTATTATCATCATCATCATCATCATTATTATTATTAACTATTATTATTATTATTATTAATAGTAGCAATAGTAAATTAATTATTACTTTGTAATTAATATGGCATCCGAAATTTATGTTGCTAAAGTAATTATGGCATTAATTCAATTATTAAAATGTAAATTGCACATAAATCTTTCTTATTCGTTCGTAACATTTGCTTGTGAAACTATTTTTAATCCATTCGACCAGCAGAAGAACGTTCCTGGGAATTTACTCATGTCAACATTGAACATCAACAAGTTCACAGTAGTTAATCTTTTATCACGTTTTGGTGTCCATGTTTTATTTAATTATTACCTTACTATTATTATATTATGTTATATTATATTATACTATATTATGTTATATTAATCCAATTTATAAAGCTATTGAAAACTAATGAATTTCAAACTTATACTTTAATGGCAAATATTAATTTGATTAATGCTTAAATAAAAATTTCTCAAAAATTACCTGTACTGACTGGCAGTATCACTGTAGTACAATGTCAGAAGGTTGTTGGCATCGTAATGAAAGTAACATTCGTAAAAGAAAGAGTCGAAATCTACGCCAAGACAATTCAGATCTGCCAAACATCCCGCCTTGCAAGAATCCAAGTTTTTGTAAGATTGTAGTACTCCTCCAATAGAGGAATTGTGTAGCAGTTCCGTCCAAGTAGGTGAGCATTGAGGGGTTACTATGGGAATATGGTGACGATGATGATGATTATGATAACGACATTACGCTAATGATGAATGGTGATTAAAGAAAAGAGATGATAATGATAAAAACTACTCACCTGTGGTAGCTGTGAAGCAGTAAGAAGTTATTATTATACTAATGATGATCGATGATGTAGCAGTAGTAACACTAATAATAATAGTAAGTTCATTCGTATATATTAATTTAAATTTCCGTGTGTTCGATTTCCATTTAACGAGTGAAATTGATAATAAGCTAACTATAACAATTCAATACTGCTCTCTTAGAATTCTATTGCAACATTGCTTGTTTACAAAATGCTCGAAATAAAAAATTAATAACAAATGATCCATATCATGTAAGCACAAAGTTAGCTTCGCAATATCCAGAATGGACACATACTTGAAGTAAGACAGTTCCTGATGAGATAAAAGAGAAGGATGTTATCGCTGGGGTATACATCATTGGGGTCCGGGGTCTTTGCCACTGTTTGAACCCAGCAGGGGGGATTCGTGGTTGGATCGTAGTTTACAATCTGACATTGAGGCAGACTGTTGCAGTAGGACTTGCAGCCATCAATCGTGTATGTAGGAGCTTGTGTCAAGCCATTGTATTGTCCTTTTGTTTCATTCCAACACAAGTTGCCCGAGGCTTAAATATTTATATTACTATTATTAATATTAATAATATTGTTGGATCCCTGGATCCAGACAATTAATGAATAATTAAATTATATTGATAATTAAGTTAATAATTAGTTAATGTTTATGGTACTATTCAGATTCTTTGATTGTAAACCTCGACAAATAGAGTAATCTAGAAAAGCAGAGCGAAAGTAAGAGAAACAGCAGATTCCAAGACTTAGACAATTAGGCATTGCATATCTTCCAAGCCACCTGAACACTTTCAATAAACCTGACCTTCCACAATTAGTTTGAGGACCCCGGGTTATTACAATATTTAATAATATTAAATGTAAATGCCATTATTTATTTATTCAAAAAATGAATAATTCATGAAAGTTTCACTATCGTGTAATAACAAACAATGGTATTCTCACTCACTTGGAGTTAGAGTCGCTGCAAAATATTATTTTTAAATTATTAAATATTACGAATTTTAATCGAAAATATTTCATACCATGAACACTTAATAAATATATTTCTTGCAATTGTAATTATTATTACGATTTTGCCTCATTTAACTCCAAGTATATCTTCATAAATTAATTAATCTTATGACTTGATACCGATGAGTTTATAAAAAAAGCATATTTTGCTTTAATTATATATACAAAGATAATAAGATAAGATAAATGTATTAATTTAAATTTCCGTATGTTCGATTTTCATTTATTCTGGCAACAAGTGAAATTGATAATGCGCTAACTATAACAATTCAATACTGTTCTCTTAGAATGCTAATGCAACATTGTTCATATAAAAAAAATTATTGACATAAGATCCTTATTATAAGCATTAAGTTTAGCGTCTAAATATCCAGAATGGACACATACTTGAAGCAACACAGTTCCTGATAAGATAAAAGAGAAGGATGGTATCGCTGGGGTATACATCATTGGGGTCCGGGGTCTTTGCCACTGTTTGAACCCAGCAGGGTGGATTCGTGGTTGGATCGTAGTTTACAATCTGACATTGAGCAACACTGATGCAGTAGGACTTGCAGCCATCAATCGTGTATGTAGGAACTTGTGTCAAGCCATTGTATTGTCCTTTTGTTTCATTCCAACACAAGTTGCCCGAGGCTTAAATATTTATATTACTATTATTAATATTAATAATATATTATGTTATATATATGTATATATGCCATAATATATAATGATGGTAACGGCTTATTATTGAAGTGATTGTTGAAGATATATAACCTGAATTCAATGTAATTATTTAATCTTAATAAATCATTTCCAGATCAGGCATTTCACAAGTAAGTGATTTATGAATTGCGTTATTTCATTAATTGTTGATGACTTAAGAAGCATTCGTTCGTCGCCATGACTATCAGCACCACCATTATTGTAACCCTACTTGTAGTTGCAGTGGTGGTGGTAGTTGTTGTTGTTGAACTGGAACAGGGCTCATCATATTCATAGGCGACAGCGTTGCTATTCGGAGTGGATGTGTAAGTCCCGGGGTTTATTTGAATCTGACATGGAGGTGAAGTGGTCACGTCGAAGTTTATGATGCGACACAAGGAAAACGAAAGACAGTAGCTTTGACACGAGACGACCGTGTACTGATTGACCGATTGAAGACCTCCGTACTTCATGTATGCCTTCGTTCTCCAACATCCCGTTCCTAAGCAATTAATCGACAATGCATTTGACTCCATTAATGCTGTTGTCAATTACTTCATGAATTATTTACTATAATTTTTGTTCATTAAAAGCATTTTTTTATGTTATTGAATAATTTCATTATTTTACAACTGACTAATTTATAGTAATGTTATTTGCCTGGCAGTATTTGATTATGACAGCATTCATAAATGTTATAAAATAAACAAATTGGAAAATAATTTGTTTTTAAGGAGCATTTTTTTAATTTGTTCACAAATGTAAATTGAATCCTTCCACTCACTTTGCGATCGACTCACTAAAATATATAAGAGAAAATATTTAATTAATTTAGTAAAAATTAAATTTAGTCTATTAAAAATGATTAATTATCAATTAATTAAACATATTAATTCAAACGACAGACGGATGTCGTAGTGAAGATGTGATACAAACGACTAAAACAATGCTTTCCAAGAAATGAATCTCACCTGAAACCACTGTAAACAATAACATTCCACATTTTAAATAAATAAATTGAATTGTAATTAATTAATTTATTCGGTTAAATACATTTAATTACAGCTATATATTTATGTAAATAATTATTTATTTTCTAAAAATAATAAATATCGCGGATGGACGATCCAAAGGCTTTACTTTGTCTTTGGCGGAAATACGTTAGTGGAGTATTTTTATCATTTTGATGATGATGATGATAATAATAATGATAATGGTTTGACAATGATAGATTGATGACAAACAATGATATTCTCACTCACTTGGAGTTACAGATACTGTTTTATAAAAAGTTATTATTAAATCATTAATTATTGTGAATTCTTATTCAAAAATATTTTACACATAATATTTATCTATTATATTCATACAAATATTATAAGAGAATATAAAATATCTTTATTGCAATTGTAAATAATGATTCTATTTCATTTAACTCCAAGTATATCCTCATAAATTAATGATGATTTTATAAAAAAAAAAACATATTTTGGTTTCAATTTGTAGCAAATTCAATATATAAATATATACACATAAATGAACCTTGATAAACAATATATAAATATTTATGCATAAATTAACATTAATAAATAACACTTTCATGTTTTTTATTTAATTTGTGTTAGCAACCATTGGCAATTTAATAAGGCACTCATTAACAATTCAAGGCTGAACTCTTAGGATTTAGTCGAAAGATTGATTTTGTATAAAATAAAAAGAAATTAAAAGTTATTATAACAAGTGGTCTCTAAAATGTTTAAGTAATCATTAAGCTTATCAACGAAATACCCAGAACTAATTTCAAAACAGACGCATACCTGGAAAAAATTATTGACAAATGATCCCTATTATAAGCATAAATTTTAGAGTTTAAATATCCAGAATGGACACATACTTGAAGTAAGACAGTTCCTGATAAGATAAAAGAGAAGGATGGTATCGCTGGGGTATACATCATTGGGGTCCGGGGTCTTTGCCACTGTTTGAACCCAGCAGGGTGGATTCGTGGTTGGATCGTAGTTTACAATCTGACATTGAGCAACACTGATGCAGTAGGACTTGCAGCCATCAATCGTGTATGTAGGAATTTGTGTCAAGCCATTGTATTGTCCTTTTGTTTCATTCCAACACAAGTTGCCCGCGGCTTAAATATTTATATTAATATTAATAATATTTGATATTATTTTAGATCATCTTATAAATGGAAACCTCAATTACTTGTATGAAAATATTAACTTATTTATTAAAACTTCATATCTGGTCGTTAAAAGCATTTAATTAGATATCATTAAACATCAATAAAAAATATTACATTTTTAAATCATGTATTTTGAAAAAATAGTTTTAAATATTTTGTTTACAAATGTGAATATAAAATTCCTTCACTCACCTTGTGATCGACTCGCTAAGAGATATTAAATCGATTATTTTATTATTTTAAAACATTAAAAATGATTAATTACCAATTAATTAAACATGTTAATCCAAACATCATCCATTGAGATAGTAGTTAAGGTACATTAAAATGACTTAAACAACGTCTTCCAGGAAATGAATCTCACCTGAAATCACTGCAATCAACAACATATCACATTTTAAATAAATAATTGAATTATTATTATTTATTAAATTGATTTTATAAAATTAAATTGAATAATAAATTGAATTGCTATTAATTGATTTAATTACTTATAAACAAATTAAATATAATTACAATTATTTATTTATTCAAAAAATGAATAATTCATAAAAATTTCACTATCGATCAAAGACAAAGTGGTATTCTCACTTGGAGTTACAGTCGCTGCAAACATTATTTTTAAATTATTAAATATTACGAATTTTTAATTTAAATGTCCGTATGTTCGCTTTCCAATTATTCTAGCAACAAGTGAAATTGATAATAAGCTAACTATAACAAATTAATACTTCTCTCTTAGAATTCTAATGCAACATTGTTCATATAAAAAAAAATTACTGACAAATGATCCCTATTATAAGCATGAAGTTTAGCGTCTAAATATCCAGAATGGACACACACTTGAAGCAACACAGTTCCTGATAAGATAAAAGAGAAGGATGGTATCGCTGGGGTAAACATCATTGGGGTCCGGGGTCTTTGCCACTGTTTGAACCCAGCAGGGTGGATTCGTGTTTCGATCATAGTTTACAATCTGACATTGAGCAACACTGATGCAGTAAGACTTGCAGCCATCAATCGTGTATGTTGGAATTTGTGTCAAGCCATTGTATTGTCCTTTTGTTTCATTCCAACACGATGCTGTTTAATTATTATTTATTATTAAGGATCGTCATAAAATTACTCATTTGAAGATAATAATTTACATATTGCAATTTCAGATGTTGTGATATGCAGTGAATTAAATGTCATTAAAATTTTAAAATTATTTCGTTTTTATCAGACGTTCTCACTTCCCGTTGGGGCGCCGATGGACGTGGTTGCTGCGCAAATAAAAAAATAAATAAAATTGATTAATAACAATAAAAAAAACTTATTTTAATTTAAATAAATAAATTCGTTATTTGAGCAGACTAATCAATGTTTGATCAAACAGTTGTTACTAGATTAAGATTAAACCATATTTTAGATTAAATTAACTCAATTTAGATAATACTTTGTCTTATTATTATTATTATTTAATATTGCTATGATATTAATTGATTCGAATCATTCTATACCAAACTGAAAATGATATACTTCAACTTAAATTCCTACAAATGCCTGCACATAACAGCACGACACGATAACTAATCCAGCATCTAATGACTAACAAGTACTGGAGCCTATAGCACACGGATCAAGGAGAAGGTATTGGTCGTATTCCTCAGTGAAGAAAATATTTCCAATTGCACTGGAGTTAAAATGAATGTAGCACTGAATCGGATAGACCGATGTTTTCACGTCGACACCGATGCAACCCGTCGTTTGAAGACACGTGCCCAGGCAGGCCGGGACGTTCGTTACACCGGGATACAGGTTCCCCGAAGCTTGGAACTTCGTGTTTTCCCATAATTGCCACTTGATGCTGCATACTGGATTAATTTCAGATTTCAATTTTAAAGGGTTTCTTGTCAAATTTTTAATTTAATTTAATTTGGAAAGTTTTAAACGGTTTAGAATGATTTTGAGTTCATTCACGACAAAACTGTCCTACAAAGGCAATACTTTTTAATGATAATCAATTCATAAAAACGGAATGCAAGGGTTAATAATGTTAATATTTATTGGCTATAAAAATGAATAAAACATTTACATAGAAAGATCAAAGTCATCCATCATCCTCAAGTTATTGTGTACCTGTTCCGTTGAAGCATCTTGATTGCAGAGTGTATTGATCATAGTCACCGTTGAGAGTCGAAGACAGAGTGAAACCGTCAGTGTAGAACCTCGAACACTCAAAGGTCCCTAAGACACGTCCAATTTGAATCCCAGTACAGGACAAGTCCAGCAAGCACCCGTTAAGACATTGGTCGGTGGTCGTGGAAGAGGAGTCCTTAGTTCCTCCCATCGAGTAGCTGTTTAGAGTTAGCACCCACGATATCCTGCAGTCTTCAAATAAAAAAATAATTAACGAAAATATTAGTATTTAATCTAATACATTAACTTTTAAAATCATACAAATAAATCTTTTATTCTATATCCTAGTCAATCTATTTATCAAAATAAGATTAGAAGCCTCTTCTTAATTGATTTGCCATTCGTATATATTTGTTTATTCGTCTCCCTGGGCGAATACAGCAAACACTGAAGACTTCAGGAAAGCCTACCTTCGACCAATCTGCAGGCCAATAAATGCAAACAACTTTTTAACCAATGAATTATGCGTCGCAAAATCAAGTAATTCGTTTGCGAGCAAAATATCTTGTTCTCGGACGTCTTTCCTCATTTGATGATATTTTTTTATTGTGGTTTTTAACTAGAAGCTTCTTCAACTTGAACGTAAATAGAGTGACTTTCGGCCCGAACTTGAATGCTTAGCTCAGAGATAAGCAAACTGCCGGGTACGGCTTAGTCGTTATTCCAAACGTGTTTAAAATTAAAACAACTCTAGTTTATTATTATTATTTATTAGGGTCCATTGGAACTGTAGAGGTCGGCATTCCCGCCTAGTTATATTTGATTTCAATACTATTTAGCGCACCAAAAGACGAAGTACTTAAGCTAAAACTTATATCAAAATGAATCAGCTCACTGGACCCTTATGATGTTCACTCCCGTTCCCCAAATTGTTAAATTAACCCAATTATCCCAAAATTAACGATTTCTTTTGCTCCGAAAACCGTTTATCGACCCATCCCTACACGTTGTTTGTGCATTTTTGTTGAATTTTCAATTAATTCCGATTCGCGAATATCTCGCTGAAAAGGTCCGATTGACACGAATTATTATTTGTTTTATGTTGCTATTTATTTTGTGTTATTGATCAGATTAGATTCTCAAAATACTAATTCTGATTTAGACTCGAAGTTACGTCCCTGTGGTGAATAACTTGTCAGACACATATGGGGAGTTAAGTGGGGTGCATAGGGGGTCGAGTCGAAAGCAAAGTGGAATTACGTCACCAGTTGGGAAAATGTTCAGTTTATTAAATGTGTTTCATCCACTAACACGACTGTTTCGTCTTCATAATTTTTTTCTGGTGACCAGCGTAAGATTATAGTGATTTAATAATAGCAGTAATAATAATAATAATATATTTATTTTGCCCTCCTATAAATCAATAGTCCGACTTCGACCTAGTTAGCATTTTCAAAGTCTTTAAAAGGTATGGTGGCTCAATTTGTTTGCCAAACTATGGCTTAGATCAACTTGAAGTGTTTCTAAAATACTTCAAAATACAATTGTTTAAAAAAATAATCTTGTTTACAAACAAGCTACATTGAGTTGTCCGAGTATTCGAACAACAAAGTTCACGGGAATTAATTTAATTTGTGGTAAAAAATAATTAATTAAAACGTCGTAAAAATGAAATATTCCACTCTAAAACTATCAGGTAATATTAATTGCTATTGGTTAAACTAAGATTATGGACTGTATTATCAATTCATCGCATGCATAAAGACATTTACAAATTATTTATTAAATTATTATTATTATTATTATTATTATTATAAATGTGCTCACTTTGAGGTAGAAGCTGTCCAGCAGCCATAGAATACATTGCGACGAACAAGAAGAAGAACACGTGGAGTCGTTTCCACCTGGAACACTTACAACCAGGTAGCATTGCTTTTGATGAAGTAAACGGAATTAGGTAACAACTTGCTCAACTTGTGAGGCTATTGGAAGAATGTATGATATTATATTAGTGTCTAGTATAGTATAATCCAATACAATTGCATTGATATACTGAAATAAAATATTGTTGGATCCCTAGATCCAATAAATTGAAGAATAATTACAATTATATTGCCGATTAATTAATTTAATAATTAATTAAATTTAGTGGCAATATAATTTGAGAATTAATTAATTGGTGCTATTCAGACTCTTTGGTTAGGAACCTTGACAAATGGATTTATCTCGGAAAGCAGAGCGAGAGTTAGAGAAACGGCAGATTTCAAGACTTAATCATTTGAGCATTGTACATCTTCCAAGGCATCTGACAACTTTCAATGAACCTGACCTTCTATAATTAGTTTGAGGACCCCGGGTTATTACAATATGTTATTACAATATAAAGGCACATCATTTGCCAATCTCCATTATTTTTATAATCCTTTACCAAGTATAACTATTAATTATATATATTACACACGCAAAAACATAATTTTCAAGAAAAAATAAATAAACTAAAAATAAATAAAGCAATTAATTCACTGGATTATTCAATGGCTACATGATCATCGACATCGTAGCACGTTTTAATCTGATTTTTGCATAGAACTTGCTGCGTTAATCTCAAATTGAAAAGACGTGCCAGAAACTCAAAAAAATGTTTTCAAATGTTTTGCAACTCGCACCGCAACTTGGCGTGCAACATCACAACTTATGAGGAGCAGGTGACACGCGATGTTACTGAATCTTTTTTAATGATAAGCTAGAAAATAAAATTTGGAAAATTGGCAACTTGACATTGTTATTATTATTATTATTATTATTATTATTATTATTATTATTATTATTATTATTATTATTATTATTATTATTATTATTATTATTATTATATTTTATGCAAATTATTAAATCAAAGTTATTAGATCAGCAGAAAAATTTAGTTTTGTGGTATTTAAAGCGAAAAGCCTCAGCACATGAATGAAGTTACTGTGTTCATTTCCTTATTTCTACATAATGGTTTCCTCATTTTAGTCATAAATTCTTGGAACATTTTTCTTACCGCGATTAATTATGATTATTGATATTATTGCAATTAATAAATAAGTTTATCGTTGATATTATTTTCTTATTGTCATTTTCCTCATTAAGAATATAGTAAAAGACCACACTGAATGAGATGTGTCGTGCCAGTTGTAAATAACAGGCAATCTATTTTTAAACCGGTCAGACAACATTGAAATGACATCAAACTGAAATCGTGCCACGCTAAAGTGATGTATGTGTTTGAAATTTACTGATATCAACAAGTTGATATGTAGTGTTGATATTGAGGGTTGATACGCGAAGATTGAAGTCCGACTACTGAAGTAACTGAAGATTGGAAACACAAAAAAATTGGCGAACATCACATTAAATTTTGCAAATCTCAATCAAAACCAATCAAATTAATTATCTAATGATGGATAAGACACGTAGTAACTACTAATAGGAATTACAGTGTGAATCCATTTCAGTATAATTTGTAATATTTTTATAATTTGTAATAATATTAATAATAATAATATAATTCTGAATCAATTCACATCGTGAAATTAAGCGAAAACAAAGCCATACAAAATTAAAGGCCAAACAAATGAAGAAGGCGTGGCCAGTCTGGCCCAAACAATAAACAGCATCGTTGTTTATTAAAACAAGGCACGTTATTTTATAAAATAGTTTTACTTTATTTACCATCACGTTTTCTTCTCGTGCATCGTAATTTCAATCAATATCGCCACAAACAGCAAATGAAAAGCTATGAAATAGTCTTCGAATCAGAATTGTTTTTAAAACCCATTTTTAAACATTTAAAAAATTTTCAATCACGTGTCAAATATGACTGCCATAAGAATGCTAGACTTTTGCCACCACTAACATAATTCTATGTTTTCCTAGCACCAATTCTTTAATAGCAGCGCATCACTGCAATCTCCTGTTGTTAACATATTTCTTCTTATTATTTATTATTATTATTATTATTATTATTATTATCATTATTATTATTATTATTATTATTAATAGCATTATTGACGTCATTAATATCTAACATAATCATTCTGGTATTATTAATTTGTTTTTCGTTTTTCAAATGTTTGAATCGAAATTACTTCGTGGTCACGATTCTATTGGACAACAAATGAGTACAAAAAAAAAGTTTGTGGAGCAGGATTATTTTTTTTGTTGTTACAAATGAAATCCAAAGCAATGAATGCTTCAATGGTAAAAGTCAATGCGTTGGTTCGCATTACAATGCTTTGTAAATGTTTCCTTTTACGGCCAACATGCTCTGCTGTAAATTTCCGAGAAAATTTCAATTGAATTTTAAAACCTCAAAATCCTCTGAGAAGAACCGCAAAGAAACATTTAAACGTTGATGTCAATTTTGTATGATTTATCGGCCAATTATCAATTCTCATTCTCTAATTTCACCATATTTTAATATAAAAAAAAATTTGTAGTAAAAGCAAAGAAGTATAAACGCATACAAAGCAGAGAAACCGATGTGCCCCTTAAGACCTATCGAAATTCCATGACGGCAACATTCTAATCACTTTTACAGGGATATGACTTCGTGCAAATTCAGAAATATTTCATAAATACGATAAATGTCATCTTGTTGCTGGTTTCTTAATAAAAGAACACCGCTCTGAATTTCGTTAATATCGTCAATGTTCAAATCAAATAGAATTGTACGAATTATTGTCATTATTTGTCAAGGTCTTTCGGCAGGTGTCACCCCCGGATGCCTAGGATTGTTTTGACTTTTGACAAACCTTGCAAGTATGGTGCCAGATAGCTGACAATACGCTACTCTCTAAATATTTTCACCATCTCCAGAGTTTATTCGAGTTTATTTCTTAAAAAATCATTCAACAGTAATATGTATCTGTCTTTATTGTGCTCCTTTTTCAGGAAGCAGAGGCGTCACGTGAACCCATAATTTTGACTTTATGAGGACACGATGCAGACCGAAATAGAGACTTTCAAGTTTTTCAAGTTTTGCACAAAAATATTTTCTTATTATTAATTTATGATATTTAGATAACGAATCACGGATAATTTCGATTAATATTTGTTGAATTCATTTAATTCACCCCGAGAAATGTCACAAATTCATTTTTACTCATTTTTATTGAATTCTTATCAATTGCCAATGATATATTACAAATAATAATCAATTGAAATTCAGAGAAATTCTTGAAATGCTGTTCGCACGATTTAAACAATTTGTTCTTGAGATCTGTTTCAGGGTTATGAAAACAATGACCTCACATTCACGTCACCTATTCCTCTGAACGATCAGTCATACCAGTATTTATCAATGTTCTCAATTTCTCAAACTATTGACATGTCTTAAAAGTAGTCTTTAATGGACAATCGGTTATAAAAACTATTTCAATTTAATAACGAATTAAACAAATATCCGAATTATTGAATGTCTTAATTATTAACATATTCTGGTCAGAAAATTTTAATTTAAGTGCCAGTTATTAATCATTTATTGATACAAAATGCGCGTAATTGAAGCAGTCTTTTTACTTATAAAATAGTTTGGAATACCAGTCATCATCATCATCATCATCATAATGGTCGTCTTATAAACAAATGTAATATCTGCAAAACCAGTTACACTATAGCCACATTGAATTGTTATAAAGGAGACAAAATTGAATCGGGTATACTCTCGAAAATGGACGCTTTCGAAGTATACACGTTTAAGCAATCATTAGAAATTAAAACAAGATTTTAAATTAAAAAAAGTCAAAACAAAAATAAAATTTATTGCTCAAACGAAAATCTAAAAAAAACTTAAAATATTTCAAACTTTCAAGAATAATTTTCATTTTCAATAACATTCGAGATAGAATTCGTAGAAAAAATTAGTTACAGAGAGAATTATAAACAGCTTGTTGAATACTTCAAGAATGAAGAGTAGGATCGCTGTCAAATTTTATAATGTATGAGATTTCAAAATAGGATAAAGCGTTAATGCATAGGTTGCATTTAATGACAGCTCCTCCAAGAAATTAATTCGATCGAAACATAAATTGATCAAAAAGAAAACAAATAGTAATTTTTTGTGCAAATTTTGATTAATTTTTATAAATGAAGTATCAAGTTATAAAGTTATAATTTCAAAACTATGCAACGATCTATTTAAAATGCAAGTCGCTTCTCGTTACGCACTGGGAACATTCAGGACCTCATAATTAGTCCAAACTATACTTAGGCACAGTAAGGTCTCCAGTAAACAAATAAACTCACATTTAGATCCTGTCTATAGTCGAATTCGAGTATTTCCTGAAATCATCAAATTTTGTAAACTCTCCCTTTTCCCAGAATTGCCTGCCAATGAAATGTTTATAAGCGTCCAAACCAAGCTGGCCTTTATTGAGCTCAGAATGCAAGTTTAACGTTTGGAAGGCTGACTATAGTTCAAATATATTTAGGCATTTTCTACCACCACAACATCACGACTCTTTTTCCGCCCATCTTTTCAAATTGCCTGTCGTGACGGTTCTCCCATTTCAAGAATGGATTTTATTTTATGTTGAATATCTTTTTAAAAAAATGATCGAGATTTGATTGCCTTGAACAAACGTGTTGCAAGTAACGATTGATAAGATTCTATGGAGGGTAGATAAAAAAAGGAATAACCATTGAATTCGTTATAAAGTAAATTTAAAATTTTTAAAGTGAAATCATTTTAAAGAATTTTCAAACAATAACACTCGAGCATGCATGGCTCTATGAAAAACTGGTTCTATTCAAATACCCGAGTGGAACAACAGAAAAAAATTGGTGCGTTATGAATATATAATAATACCTAAGGCATTAGATTGTACCGAAGCAACACAACAGAAATGACAATGCACAAATGATGAATCTAAGTTCATATAAAATTATTGATGATCAAAAATTACCCTCAAATTTTTTTTTAGATTTATCCATAAATAACAATATAACATCAATCATTATATTTTCGATTTAACATAAACTTTTTTATTATAAATTCAGATTAATTGAATGTTATTATTTCACAAATAGCATAGGATGTAATTTGTTTACAAAATATTACTATTAAACCGCAATCTAACAAATGAATGGATTTAGTCAGAAAACCACGAAATCATTGTATGACCTTTTGGAGTTTGAATTTCTGAGAATTCTTCAATGTTTGCTTTGGTAAGTAGCTCACCTCGTATTGAATGTTTGGTCCAAATTCCTCAATGATTTCTGAGAGAAGCTTGGATTGCTCTTATATTTCGTCCGGATGGAATTAAATCCCACTCTTTCAATTTTTAAGATTTTAAAAGTCTCCTCAAAGAATTTATTGCAGACAAACTTCTGAACCAGCAGCTTTTGTTCGAAAAGGACGACCTAAGAAAGTATTTTGAAAATGTATCAGTGCACTGCATAGTACTTGAAAGAAATTCTATATTTTTGGCATTACAAAGTAATTCAGTGGCATAAACTTCTGGAGCTGACAAAACAGGGGCTCATAAAAAACGAAATGCCAATGAAAAACGATAATACCTATGATATGTGATAGTTTTAAATATTCACGTGAGCATTAAAAGAACATCTATTCTTTTAGACATTCGATGAACAAACTTCAAATCAGTTCCGACCTGCGTACCTCGTCACAAAGACCAGGAGTGCTTCTCTGAGTGCCGTGTCTCTGCAAAACAAAAGTTTGGCTTTTGTAGAGGAAGCTTGCGAGAATATTTCTTAATAGACGAGACACTTCCTTGCTCACTATCTCCTCCTCTGTTGTATTTCAATCGATTTACGAAATAGCAGCGGCAAAAGTTGCTTTTTCACATTTACCATGCTTTGACATATTCTTTTTAAAGAATGTTACCTCGCAGAGTTTATTGTTTTAAATATTAGAATATTTACAACCTGAAATGTTCAAATAATGTCATCATTTCACAGTTTGTAAGCATTTTTAATGGGCCAATGGAAACATAAACCAAGAAGCTATAAGGAATATTGAAATTTTAAAAAATCCGTATAATAATTAATACTCACGAGGGATTTGGCCTCCAACCACTTGGTTAACCCACATCCCATGATTTCCTCGCCCCAAATTTTATATAATTAAATTAAGAAAGACACCTGATAAAATGGATCGGCCGCCTACAGGGGCACTTTTTCTGCGCAAAATCTATATGTCCCTAAGGTCAGGTTTTAATGTATATGTAAAATGTTGTAACATACATGTATATTACATATATTATCATATAATATCATCACATTGAAAAAAGAAACGCATGGACAACTTATTAATAACAATTTGAACCTTGGAAATACCTTCTGAACACCTGACACAAGCCGGCCAAGGTTATGAACCACTAATATTAATAAACATCGTTATTATGATTAACATTGTGGAGCATTTGTTTTTATTCTGTCAGGCATTTTCTCATTTCATCCCTGAAGCTATTAATAGTTATAAGTATATTAGTATATAATATTATATTAGTTTTTATATTATTATTATAGTTTTTTCTGAAATTTTAATTCTTACTTTCCAAAATTTGGGTATATCAAAAGCGGCTGGCCATAAACCCTCGCCAAAAAGTGTGTGCCGCGACAAACTGCAAGAGGTTTGCGCACGTGGTTTAAATAGTTACGTTATGAAATTATATATAAAATGATCAAAATAGCTTTGGCTTAATTAATGGCAGTTATGTGATCCATGATACAAAAAGAACTGTATATTGGTTTGACAATTAACCTCCAATTTGAATATAACTTAAGAGATAATTCGAAAAGGCTTTGCTTGGTGCAACATATTTTGAACAATTCCTAATAACTTTATGAACAATTCATCTGCTGATAATTTAAATAATCGATTTTATTTGTTAGCAAAGTGATGTTATCAAAGCTCACGACTTTTCTAAGAGACGCCTTTCATTCGAAAAGAAAAATATTTTCATAAACATTGGATAAATAATTAATTAAATTAAGCATAACAATAAATAAGTATGGAAATCATTAAGGTTTTTATATAAGTGGGAATGTATCCCTTCGGGCTATCTCCTATTTAGTTCTTTTGTTTAGTTTTATTGCCGAATAAATGTGTTACACTTTGAAAAAAAGTAGTCTGAAAATCAAATTGAGGAATTTTTAATTGGTGTTCTCGTGCTAAGGAAGAAATTGCCTAGTACATTTGAAGCTTTCTTCCGTAATAATTTACGAATTCAAATTATTTTAAAATTCATTTATTTACGCAGCAAACTTAATAAAGAACTCTAAACAATTATTAAAAAAATGTACCATATCCACTAGCTTGCAATCTTATGAAAATATCAGCATTTGTAATGTATTTATTAGTATAATTTTACTGGAATTTAATATATTTAGTTATATGTAAAATAAATTTTAATTTGAAGTTAAACGTACCTGATTCGTTTACTTTTTTTTGTTGCCACGGGGCATTGGCTTCGGCATGTGGTGTTATGTTTCGTGTTTATGTAGGATAATTTAGGCAAATATTAAATATACGTCTTCATTTTTGACGTTGAATGTCACCGCCTCAATTTAGGAATAATTTAATTGCTGATTAACTTATGTTTGTTTGAGATATAGCTATATTAGTGTTTAATAAAATTTTGTATATATAACCCTTGATCAACATCCTGCAAATGACATCAAATTCCAGTTCGACCATTGGCTTTTTTATAGCCTTTATTTATGGTGCATGTTCTGCCTCCATGACGTTTGTAAACAAACTTGTTTTGACTTCCCTCAATTACAATTATCCATTCTTCATAGTCAGCTGTCAAATGGCCTTCACAATAGCCATTTTGGAAACTATGCGGTTAAGTGGAAATCGTTTTGTAATCAAATTCACACTGGAAAGGGCACGGAAATTTTTGATCCCTTCCATTTTCTATGCTGCGAACAGTGTTCTTTCTCTCTCAGCTCTCAATGGGATGAACATACCCATGTATGGAGTGATCAAACGATGCGCCCCAGTCGTTATACTCGTTCTGGGGGTCATAATCCTAAACAAACCACTACCGTCTCCACAAACATGTGCAGCTGTGGCCATGATTACCATAGGATGCATCCTTGCAGGTTGTTAATACATGAAGTGTATATCATTGGCATAATAAATAATGAAGATGTGTTTTGAAATAATCATAATCAGAATTCAGCTTATCTAATGTTTAATTTAAACTTTTTCATATTTTTTACTCAATCCACATCCTGTTCTTATTGAATAATACAAGTATTAAGCATGGGCTGTTATAAACTATTTTTTATCAATGTTCGTTTATTGTTTTTTTCAGGATTTGGAGATTTAACTTTTGATTTTAAGGCATATATTTATGGTGGAGCCAGTGTCTTCAGCCAAGCCTTGTACCTTCTGCTTGTTCAAAAGCATGCCTCAGATTTTGGAGCAATAGAATCTCTCCATCTCAACAGCTTCAACACATTGCCTCTCCTCATCTTCATGTCATTGGCCACCAGGGAAATTTGTCCTGCCATAGGGGAGCTCTTCAGTCATCTGGTGACATTGAATGTTGGATTCATTCTCTCGTTCGTCGTCATGATCGTCTTTGGATGCTTGCTCAACTATCTGCTATTCCTCTGTACCACTTACAACTCTGCCCTGACCACCAGCATCACCGGCACCCTGAAGACCCTCATCCAGACGGTGGCTGGCATGTTTGCCTTCGGTGGCGTCACCATCAATGCCTACCTCCTGTCTGGAATTGCATTGAACTTTTCTGGAGGTTTGCTGTACACCCTCATCAAACATTTGGCAGTGAAAGAGAAACTTCTGGAAATTCCAAAAGATGTGGAAGCTCAGACCGAAATCAGGGATAAAAATCCTGATGAATGAAACGCTTTTTTTTTATATTTGTCAATCTGTGGAACGAATCAAATATCTTGAGGGCACGTAAATATTATCGGGTGTTTTTATATGTCGTGTTTGTATACCTCCCGATTGTAATTTGTCAACTTAATTGATCGAATTAATGAATTGAATTTACATTCCTTCTTTTTTTTTAAGTGATCAGTTTCTGTTATCTAGCCATTGATTCTCAACATGAAAGGTCTTAAAATTGCAGGTATTTGAGTTTTAGGGAGCATTAGAATGATTTTATATTTCTTTGGGACGACAATTTTTTTCTAATAACTTTTGTCAGTCTAATTCACATTATGAAGATATATATGAAGTCCCTGCCAGAAAATTAAATTAGCAATCATTTGTAACAGAATTTATTCATTTACAACATAAAATTCTCCATTTTTATTGGTTTGCTATGATTCCAAAACCTTTTGCCAAAAAGTAAACCTCTGCAGAGTCCGCCCGACTCGCGTGGGGCTTCACCAACTTCACCGTTTCGAAAATCGTTTTCAAGCTCTCTTCCAGCTTCGGCAATTCATTACCCTGAAACGTCTTTACGACGAGAGTTCCTCCTTCTTTGAGGACTTCGAGCGAAAACTTTATGACGGACCTGACTTGCTCTGCTGAATTCTTGTGATCCATGAACTTGAAGCCCGTGGCATTCGGAGCCATGTCACTCATTATGACGTCTGCCTTCTGACCTTGGAGAAGATTCTTGATTTCCAAGTGGGTCTCTGGTTTCGTGAAATCTCGCTTGTTTAGGAATATGGCTCCCTCTATAGGATGGATTTCGAGGAGGTCGATGCCAATGACGAAGCCCTTGCTGCACGCTTTAAGAATGTTTTAAAACTTGTGAAAAAGTCACGTACAAGTGTTTTTTTACAAATAGCTATTTTATAAGTGCTTTTTAGTTTAAAAATATTCTGTAAGAGAATTAACAATTTTTTAATTTATTGTAAACATTATTTATATTATATATTTATATAAATATTTATATTTAATATATTAATATTTTATATATGTACTATGCACAATATTTCATATTTAGGGTCTTCGGATGCTCTGCAAATGGTACCACATAAATAATTATTATTATTTAAATTGGAATATGATGATTAAGAAATCAAATCACACACATGCACTTTTAATACAAAACAACCTTGTTCAATTGACAAGGGCTTTGACAATTTATGGTTCATGCATATGATACAGATTAGAGAAGTCCTAGTCAGCTTCATGGCATCAAGTTAGCTTTGGCTAGACCATATATTTTTTTTTTCAATTATTTCATGCTTCTATTCCAAATAAAATCTCAATCGGATTGCACAAAAAAAATTTGAACACAAACGAAACTTCATGTAAAAATGACTTTGATGTTGTTCAGAAATTTTTCAAGGATGTGTTAGGATTGTAACCCTAGCTTTAATCAGTAAATGAAGAAAATTAATAATAAAGGCACAATAACATGTCAGACTATATAAGTCTAGTTATATTAGCATGAAATATCAAGATTTTGAGTGAGAGGATTTGAGAAGATTTGAAAAATTTTGGCTTATGCAGCTCTCCACTACAATATGTGTTACAGTACAAGTCTCACATTGATGCTTTAAAGCTGTTAAAAAATATTTTCTAGTTGTGGAAGTAAACTCTGAGTTAATAAGGTATTAATTACTTTTGTGCACGTTATATGTCTGCATCAAACTCAAATCATCCAACTGCTAAGAGGTTCTTCCCAAGGCTTGTTTATTAAGGCAAAATACATTACAATTTGCTTTTTGCAACCCCAAGCTGAAACTCTAGTTCATTTAATTAAAAATTAGACCAACTAATCTGGTCAATCTATCAGAAATTCAGGGTATATCCAAGGAAATATAATTCCCATCTAGGGAATAACCTGTGACAATGTTACAGCGACTCGCATGAAGTAGTCTTTACATATTGATAACCTGAGAGTTTGATCCATACACTACTCTGTGTGAATGACACTATTACGTTATTAATTCCATTGATGCAATCTTAAGAAATAATAAGGATTGTGATTGGCTTACCTTCTTTATTTTCAGCTATTTTGTTCTTAGATTGGTTCTCAGAGAATCTCAATCTCCCTGTGATTTTATCGAGGGCAGCTTGTGTCCACGAGCCCGGAGATGCCCCGCAATCAATGACAATTTGGCCGGGTTTAAATACATCATACTTTTTGTCGATCTCCAACAATTTGAATGCGCTCCTGCACCTGTAGTCTTCTTGTCTAGCGAGCTTCACGTACGGATCTTTCATCTGCCTCGTTAACCATTTTTGAGCTGTTGTACTTCTGCCTTTTAATTCTGTTGGTCCGAACTTAGAGTAGCATCTCTTATTACATGCATCAAGCAATTCACCCTGTTTTACATGAATCAATAACCGCCGGCAAATAGAGGCCATCCTCCGACAAATGTTTTGTTTAAAAGTGTATTTGTATGCGGTTTAGGCATGAGCAAAGCATGAATTTTTTTTTAATCAGATTTGTATAGCAAAAATTTAATCTTTTTTTAGTTTTTTATTAAAAAACTATTTAATTTGTTAAAAAACAAATTATTCTAATAATATAAGTATGAGAACGAGGTCTTTCACTTAACGGAATAAATTAGATCCTAATTCGTTAGGGGAGTAACTGCAATAGTGGGAGGAGCCGTATTTACTCGATAAGCAGGACACCCCAAAAATTAGCCTTTTTATCGCCAAATTTTTAATTTACAATAAATTTGACTATCACTCTTGAGGACACAATATGATCAAATTACACACAACCTCTAAGAAGCTTAAATAAAGAGGGTAGACAGAGATTGTATGCACATCATTACTGAATAAGATTCTAAAATGAATGAGGCAATAAATTAACAAAAATTTGCAGATCTTACTATTTGACACTCTGGATGTCATGATTAAAGGAAAAAGACGTTCAGAAAAACATAATTATCATGATAATTCTAAAAATCGTCTTCATCGTCGTTATCATCATCATCACTTTCTGTCTTAATCCTGGCTTTTGCACTTCCATTGCCTCTCATGGCCGCCATGGGACGACCATCCATTCTATGATGTGCGGGCTTCCCCCTTGTGCCACCTCTGGTCATGGGGATGGTTCCCTCTTCTTCAACTTCATTATCAATATCAACAGAATCACCAGAAAGATTCTACAACAAAATCAGGCACTGAGTGTTGTGAAGAAGTAAAGAAGTGACTATTATCTTGAGAAAAAGGGTAATTACATCAACTATGACAATCTATTAATGTCATTATTAATCATTACTCATACCAAATCGTCTTCATCATCATCATCAAGCATAAATGTTGTTTTTTTAGGTGGTACCCTCCTCCCTGTTGTTGGTCTGTTCTCAAACCCTTAAATAATAACGAGGTGCTATTTCAGACAATAAAGATAAACGTTAATATAATGGTGCAAACCATTTCTTTGACCAGCATTGCCAATCCTTCCAGGGTATCCTCTGCTCTTATTTCCATGTCTAAATCCTAAGCGCTCATTGTCGTCATCATCATCATCTTCGTCGTCTTCATCGTCGTCGTCGTCTTCGTTGTCATCGTCATCATCTTTTAAGTCTGTTGCATAAATTAAATACTGTAATAACCCGGGGTCCTCAAACTAATTATAGAAGGTCAGGTTTATTGAAAGTTGTCAGATGGCTTGGAAGATGTACAATGCTCAAATGATTAAGTCTTGAAATCTGCCGTTTCTCTAACTCTCGCTCTGCTTTCCGAGATAAATCCATTTGTCAAGGTTCCTAACCAAAGAGTCTGAATAGCACCAATTAATTAATTCTCAAATTATATTGCCACTAAATTTAATTAATTATTAAATTAATTAATCGACAATATTAATTTTAATTATTCTTCAATTTATTGGATCTAGGGATCCAACACTGCCCCCTCCTTAAATCTGTTCGTCCCGAACAGACATCTATTCCCATTTTCATTTTTACTCTAGGAATAGGATCCGATCTTCCAACAATCCCATGGCTGCAAATCCCGGATCCATTTGCTTTGCCATCTTCTGGGATTTCTGTTTCCTCCCTTTTGCTTCTGTGTCCCGCAAGTTTCAGTCGCGGAACATCGCCATTTCTATGCTCAACCTCCTGCTCCACCATGATCTCAGTCTCTCTACAGGATCACCTGCTCCATTTTCCTTGCTAGGCACTCTCCCGAAATCCCGAGCATTCCCTTCTGTTATTTCCAATGGAGACGAAACATCCACTGGTAAATCCATGGTCTCTCCCGAAGACTTCATTTGTTCCAGTACGACCTCCGTGTGTTCCACTGGTAACTCTATGTGCTTCATCAGTAACTTCTCGGGCTGCACTAAGAACTCCACAGGCTCTGCTGGTAAATCCATGGGCTGTTCTGTAGACTCTACTTGTTCCATCATCAACTTCGTGTGCTTCACTGGTAACTCCTTGGGCGGTAATAATAACTTCACAGACTCTGCCGGTAAATTCATGGGCTCTTCTGAAAGCTCCACTTGCTTCACTAACACCTCGGTGAGCTCTCTGGGCACTGCTGACGTCTCGACCTGATCTGGTAACTCTATGGGCTCCAACGTCGAGTTCTCTAAGTCTGCCATCACGCACAGAGTTTCTGGAGACACGCACGAACTGTGTTCGGATGTGTCTTCTAACGGCTCCATCCCAATGCCGCCAGAAACTGTAACAACGGACATGATTTGTTCTTCGTTGGTAACCTTTTTGCAGAGTTCCTCTCCTTGTTCCTCGCAAGATGGAAGCACCACTTTTCCCTCCTCAAAAGAACCAACAGGACTCTTCTCGGTAGAGTTTTCACCCGAAACCAGCGAGACATC
This sequence comes from Hirudinaria manillensis, assembly GCA_034509925.1. Classification (NCBI taxonomy): domain Eukaryota; kingdom Metazoa; phylum Annelida; class Clitellata; order Hirudinida; family Hirudinidae; genus Hirudinaria; species Hirudinaria manillensis. The sequence goes on from CM067537.1 coordinate 5,168,038, forward strand.
CCGACATGGAATCGCTGTGTTTTCCAAATCGCCCCTAATAGTCCTCCTAGAGTTCTCTGCAAACTTTCTCCGAAACTTACTATATTCGGACTCGAATTCAAAAGAACCAACAGGACTCTTCTCGGTAGAGTTTTCACCCGAAACCAGCGAGACATCCTGACATGGAACCGCTGTGTTTTCCAAATCGCCCCTAATAATCCTCCTAGAGTCCTCTGCTAACTCTCTCAGCAACTTACTATATCGAGACTCGAATTCGTATTCCTCCGGGTCATGGCCATTCTCTGTCAGCCATGCCCCAAGTCGCTCTCGTATCTCAGCTCTCGTGCCTTTGCAGTCCAGGCCACTATCTCTCAATTCTTGTCTCAATCGAGGCACGTACAATTCATCCAAGTACTTCGGCATCCTTCACTTTTCAACTAAACAAGCTTCTACCTTAGTTACTCTTGGATACCCTTTAACTCTAAATCCCACTCCTGACACCAATGTAATAACCCGGGGTCCTCAAACTAATTATAGAAGGTCAGGTTTATTGAAAGTTGACAGATGGCTTGGAAGATGCACAATGCTCGAATGTCTAAGTCTTGAAATCTGCTGTTTCCCTAATTCTCGCTCTGATTTCCGAGATAAATCCATTTGTCAAGGTTCCTAACCAAAGAGTCTGAATAGAACCAATTAATTAATTCTCAAATTATATTGCCACTAAATTTAATTAATTATTAAATTAATTAATCGACAATATTAATTTTAATTATTCTTCAATTTATTGGATCTAGGGATCCAACAATACAATAAACTTAGACATACCTGTTCTACCAGAATAAAAAAAGTAACCAAAGTTTACATACCATCAGCAATTGTCATATTTTTGTTGAGGACATAAACCTTTGCCAGAGTTCTTTTCACTTGATTCTCAATAATCTGAATTTGTTTTCATATTAAAATGCGAAGAGGTCACCTAATTCTTAATTTTGCAAATCATCAGTTCTGAAGGCTTGCCATAAAATAAGTTATGTTTCACAATGAAGTGCATTAATTTAAATAATATATATATAAATATATATAGCAACTTAATCAAATAAAATAATATATTTGATCAAAAAATTAGGAATGTTATTTCAGCTTCCCAGGGTTGGGAGAGACCAACCCTCAGACTGACTGATGACCTCTATATTTGCTTCTTATCAATAGTCAGAGGGTTAGCCCTGCCCCAATACATGCCTGGCCAAAAAAGAAAAGCCAGACAAGCTTACTTGCAAATAAAGTTTCAAATAACAACTAACGTCGCCAAGATCCTTCTCATATTTTCTGTACTTGTCATAAATGGACTCAAGGAAAGATACATTTCTATATTTGGTCATATATTCTTCATATAAAGACTGCAGTTCATCCTCCAGCTTTTCCATTTCATCCATGTATGCAGGTCTAAAACAAAACACTAGATTCAACTGACCTGTGTGTTTATTCTGACATTTCTTTCTTTAACATCTTTTTACTCATACATAATAAACATCATTAACCATCTCATTTGAAATCTTATTTGCTAATATGTTCAATAATAATGTTCATTTTTTGGATCACGTTATTGTCATAATCAAAACTCAGACCCATCATCACCTTACAGTCTGCAGTGCATCAAATCTTTTCTGATTTCTCTCCAATTCTGCTCTCTTTTTCTCAATTTTCACTTCAAGGTTGGCTTCATCTGAGGCTACATTCTCTATTTTGGACATGAGCATTCTGATCTCATCCTATAATGTTAATCCATTGATGTCATTACTATGTGCCAAACAGGTTTTTCAAAATTTTGCTCATTTAAAAAATATATAATTAAACACATATTTAGCAGCAAATCAAAGTCAATGCAAAGTCTAGAGAATTATGCGTCCTAAACCTCTATTCCCTTGCTTCCTTGGTCTATGGTTTTTTCAATGTCAGACAACTCCAATTGCTTTGACAGAGCTCCAATTCTAGCCATCTGTAGATTGGAATAAAGATGAATACAAGTCGTGCATGCATGGGGAACAAAATAAAGACATCATTGTCTAGTACGAGATTTTTCCTTGGTGTATTTTAAATTCATTAAATAACAAAATATTAGAATATAAACAAGCACTCATTAGCTAAAAAATAACCGAAGCATAACGAATTAAAAACATAATTGGATTAAAACATAATTAAAATCAATTTAAATCAATACCCAATGAAATGCATTACAATTTGAACCTTTTTTATGAACCATAAAAAGGACAGGTTGTAACAAAACATAATTTGATCAAATTAAATTTATATTATTTCAAAAATACTTATCGATACAATTGTTTATTGCCAGAAATAAGTTTACATACCCTCAGATCAGTCTCTCTACCCAAGAGGTCATAAAGTGCTGCTCCCCTTCCTGTTAGTTCTGTAGCCAATTTCCTGGCTTCTGTGAGTTCTTGAGACTAAATAGAATAGCAACGAAAAGCCATTAGCTTAGCTAATTATAATTGCTGTAATAATTTATCAATGTGCCATCTGGAAAATGCCTTTCTCATTCATTTCTAAAAAAACATTTATATCATATTTATTCAGTCATCTAGTACAACCTTTCCAGCAAGCTCCATCATGACTGACATGGATTCATCCCTGTCCATGGTTAAGTCACCTTCATCTTCCTTTGAACCCTTTGACCTTGAGGCTTGATATAGAATTCGAGTGACCTTCAATAACTCCTTAACTGAATGACCATCTGCCTCATACAGTCTCTTTGGATTTAGCTTTGTGTTGGCTTTTGTCAGCTTGTGAAAATGTTTTTACTTTTGTTAATGAAGATGATGAAAACGTTTTTATATAATAGATGATACAAATTCCAAATTTAAGCATGAAATAAAATTCCTTTTTTACTGTAATATTTTCAAATCTAATCATTAATTAAAGGGAAAATAATTCTGCCAAATTTCAGTCACTTTTTAAATTAAATTTAACATTTGTGAAAATATTAAAATACCATAAATTCTATAATAAACTTCATGAAGATGATCCTATCTTGAGCTGAGTCAATTTCACTGGGTATATCTGCATTTGGCTCAAATCTAAAGACACATTAATCAACTTAGTAATAAAAAATTATCTTGTACTCTTCTAGACATTCCAAAATTAGAGATAAATTTAAGGTCACCTTAAAGCAAGCCATGTCAAGATCTCAGCAACCAATGGAAAAGTTGGATTCTTGAAGTTCTCCATTGATATTAACCTCTTGTAACCAAGTGCCCTCATCATCTCTGTGAAATCTGTAAAGCAATAAATAGGGCATGTTAAAGATATATCATAAGTAGATATGTAAATACAGTTATAAAAGTGTATTTTTCGAAGGCGAGAATTAACTTGCTTCTCAAATCCCTGTAAGACATTACTGGCCGTCTGCAATTTGACGTTCATAAGAAAATAATCTCTTTAGTTAAAATATTTATGTTTTAATATATCTTTCGGCTCTTATAATGTCGGTGGATGATCTTGATAACATTAATTAAGCCGCCCTCAAAAATTGAGACATTTCCTGCAACCATGGTAACGACAATGTCAGAACACTTTCGTCTAAAAATAATACAATTCATCACATGAATATCATTTGAAACAAATATTTATAGATAATATAAAAATATAATTTTTCAAACAATATTTTTATGCTTTAGATGATAAATCGTTTTGCAAAGTGAAAATATTTTATCATCTAATCCCGACAATTTTCTCGACGAAGTTTAGTTCTCTCTGAATAATTAATAAATATTTATATTTCATATCAAATTCCCAGTAACTTTCTCTCTTCTTCCGCTAAACATTCAATCGTTCAAATCAAACCTGGGAAAAACATTTTAAAAAATCTCCATAATGATTTACCTAATCTGACAGAAACAGAAAAATGGGGAGAACTTCAATAACGTACATCTTCCAAATATGCACTAACTTAGGTCAAATTAGTCGATTAGGACGATACTCTTGCAAACGGGATACGAATTCATCGTGAGGAAAGCAAGTGCAGTGGCTTACCAGGGCTGGGGGCGGCATCTTGAGAGGATGAAATTTTGTTTTAATTTGAAAATTTTACAGAAAAATGAGTTTTTGTAGTTACATGTGGCACTGCTCTTGAGCAGCACCAGCTCACGGTTCAACCACATAAGTACATTGTGTAAGCATTGTAATAAGTCTTGGACTAATAGCCACAATCAGAGATTAGTTCTTTGATTGTAGTGCTATCAAAAACAAATATTGTGGGGTGTTGAAGTTCATATTGTTGTAACTCGGGGTCTGATGAACTGGGGGGGCATAAATAGTCAGCAAGCCTCAGCGGGGGCAATCTTGCTGTTCCTGTTCAATCAGCTTTCGAGGGTTGTTGCTGTGAGTTGAGTTGATGAAATAAATTTGAAAAAAAGGCGATTAAAGTCTTGATATTGCATTCTTTTTTGACACGTTCCTGAACGATTGCAGTTGCTGACTCAGTCAATCTCGTAATGATTATTTGTAAAAAGGTTCAAGATATTTTTTGGCAATCCCTATCGCTGGCATCTTTTTTTCCAATCTTCTTGATGTCGCAAACCAACGGCAACATTTTCAGTCCCACGAAAAGGTGGTTTTTCTTCGTTTTGGTAACGGCTTCGGGCCACTACAGGCTCGCGCCGGGCTCTCCACCGACAGGTCGGAGGGTCGGATTAAGGAGTTATTAATATTAATTACAATTTAATTCCGTCAAAATCAAGTTTCATGGTATTCCTTAGTTTCATCATTCTCGATTTCAAGAGGACACCATCTAAGTGTTGGAGACCACTTTAATAAATGTTTTTAAATTTCTTTTTTCTCATTATTTTTCGAACTTGTTTTCGATTTGCTTCCGCTTTTTGAAGCTTTGTCACTTGGAGGGATGCTTTTAATTGTTGGGATTTTTTATAAATAAGTTTTTTTGACATTTGTTTTAATCATGTCATTACGTTAAATATCATGAATATTAGTAAGTCACAGTATAGCTTCATATATAGTATAGTATGAAGATAATGATGGCGATGGTGATTATGATTGTGGCAGTGGAATAAAAATAAGCGAGAGTAAATTTAGAGACTTCAAAGATTTATTAATATTAATAAATAATAATAATAATATAATATAATAACGTATTACGTCCAACTACAGCCACAACAACAACAGCAAGAATGACGCGATGAAAGGCATGCGATTCCGACCTCAATCGTAAAACGTGATGACTTGAGGCAGTGGAAGATTAGTCGTTCATCACTCGGAGATCGTCGCTGGGAGCCGACTCTGCTGATGTACTTAAGGACGACTTCACCGGCGACATCGACTACTCGAGCTTCAATAAGCGGCTGCTAGAGTCGTAAATATGTGGGCGAGGCGAAATAGATTATTTCCTCGTTGTTTCAGAAAACTCGGAAAATTTTAACGACTTTAAAAGTGATTACAAACGACTGAAGAAACCATAAACTTGGATAATGATGAGGATGACTATGGCCACGATGTCGCTACTGCCGATGACACTGCTGCTAGTGATGTCGACGGCATCGATAATGATGACGACAGTGTCGCTTTCAACTAGCTGAATGCTTCAGGAAAGTGGGGATGAGGGCTTGGGGAATCCACGAGAAGAAAGGGGAATCCGATCCGGAGAAAGCATTGGAAGATGTAAATTGGTTCAATCGGGAACAACGTATGGCTCTTGTGCTGCTCTGCTAAATTAACCGTTCCGTTGTATCTGATACGCGCAAGCTTCACTTCTAGCTCGGGTGGAATGTTGGAGATCAAGTGAATGTTTTTACGACCGAATATTTCCATGGTTGTGAGCGGACAAAAAAAAATGGATGGCTCGGGATGATTGAGTGAATGAGTGGCTATCTTTGATAGAGAAAGGGCAAAAGTTCGAGCGATGTCTTTCGCTGGAGGAAATCCTCAAGCTGGAGCGAATGAAAGATTCGACATTTACTGAAACGTGACTTCGGAAATGCAATTAGTTCATTTTCGTAATCGACTAAATTTTATTTCAGAGAAAAACGCGAAAATGTGCATAAAAAGGGACTTTTTAAAAATCTTTATGAAGTCAAGGATAACGCGAAATCTTAAAGCCAGAATTTTTGGAATAACATATAATATATTATAATATAATATTAGTAATATTATTATATTATTAATATCATTCAATAGCCCCATTATCATTATTATTAGTTAATTTATTAACCATTAATTATTAACTTCAAAGCACCATGTGTCGGCGGAGGTGTGGAGCATGTGCTTCCATGACTTCCTGGGGGGATGGGTCTTCAGGTGACGTTTGATTTGAAGTTTGACCAAATGTCAATGGGCTTTCAATGGTCAGTAACCTCTCCATTGAAAGCAGGTGCAAAAGTCAATCAAGCGTATATGCGAAAAATATCATAAAGTTTGGACTAAACATACCCCATTTGAGAAGTGTACAGTTACAAATTGGTTTAATTTGGCGATGACTGTGCCAACGGAACAAAACAATCCATCGTAAAATTCCCTAGAAAAATAAAATGTAATTAAGTAGTTGGAGAGGATTCACTTGATTCTAGGGAATCACACCCAACGTGACAAATTTCTGATTTTCATTTATAGAATTAAATTGCTAGAAATTATAACTGGAAATTCAAAACAAACGATTGTGGGGTCTATTATTATTATTATTATTATTATTATTATTGTTATTATTATTATTTGCTTGTTTATTATTATTTTAAATTTTGATTATTACAGCATGCGCCCGACGCGCGGACACGAGTTCTTGTAGCTTTGCAGCGCCTGAGGTGAGATTCTTTGGCTTTCGACGTCGCACGCGTCCGATTGGTTTGCTTGGAATTGTTCCAACACTTCCACACTCTGAATGCTCATCATCCTCTTTCTCCGATGATGATGATCTTGATGACGATGACGACGACGACGAGAAATGTAAATTGCATTTCAGCGTGTGTAATCTAATCTTACATTTGCTTACAGAATTTCTGTGTTTTTTGAGACCGGTGCAGACGTTGTTGGTATAGGTTGGGCTCGGATTTTCTTTTGATTTTTTTCCCTTCCTAAACCAACTTTAGAGTGGTTTTCAAGTTTCGCCTCATTTTCAGGACATAAAATAGGAGCGATGCTTGCACGAAGACATGAATTTAAAATGATTATTTTAACGAATTTAAAATGCTCGGCTTGGCTGCACGTGGCTTTTTGGATTCTGGGAATGAAATCGAAAGTTCATTTATAACTCATCCTTTGCTCAACCTTGACATCTCCGAGTAAAACTGAAGATTCTTACAATCAACTCAACCAAGTCACATCAACCGATAGAAGCTGAGCATCAGTGGGACATTCCGAGTTCAAGAAAACCAATCTTCAATGCCTCTCAGACTCAACACAACGCCGTCTTACTCGATCACCCTCCTTTTCATCCTGTCGAACATTCCGAGTTCTTGTGGAACGTTTGTTACGACCACGACGCGTTCGATCGCTAGCGTCCAAACGTCTCCAAACAACAGCAGCAGCAACAACAACAACATGCCAACAACAACAGTAGGCTTCTTCATCACTTCCTCCAATTCTTCTGAATTCGTCAAAGAACTGCTGCAATACCATCAACAACATTCCACGAGGGCCTACAACTGGCCGAGCCTTGTGCTCCTCAGTTGCATCGCTTTGGCAGCTTTCTGGGGCAACGTCCTCGTGTGCCTGGCCGTTTGCTGCAAGAGGAAGCTTCAGAGCATGTTTAACTGCTTCCTGGTTTCCTTGGCTCTCAGCGACATGATGTCCGCCATGTTGGTTATGCCTCTCTCAATCCTCAAGACGTCAGTGGGTGAGTCTTTCGAGGGTCAATTTTGGATTTCAGAATTTCATAAAATTTGACTGATTCCTGGCGGCAGTTTGATGTCGCAAAAATTATTCGATGTTGATTTTATATCAGTATTTTATATCAGTTTATATCAATTATATCAGTATGCATATTGTGAGTGCGTAAATAATATACATAGCATAGTAGCTGTAGTAGAACGTGATAATGCTTACAAAGTTTGTGTGGTTGTCATTAAAACAAAGATCAAAAGTAAGGTTTTGAAGATTTAACGAGAGAAAAAAAAACTGAAATAGATCAAAATTCTAGCTTTGTTTATTTTTACAGGGAAAAGATATTTTTAGGAATGAATTTATTGCTGATTGAATATTAAATGGTCACCATACTTTATCGTGCTCTCATGGAACCATTTATAATCATCAGTCACCGTCAGTGTAATCACCACCACCTTCATCGTTGTTGTTGTCGTCCTCCTCACCATCGATATCACATTACCGTCAGAACCTCTGTTTTAATCATCGCCGTTTTCTTAATATCGATCGATTAACTGTAAAAAAAAATGTCGACTTTAAATGAAAGTCGATGTCTCCCTATGGAATCAAAGACCCTTTAATCTTCAACACGACTTCACTAATAAAGGTGTCACAGGTGTAAATACCACGACATTTCTGGTCCATTTAAGCTAATTTTCTGTCAAAAACTCTTGAAATGCCTTATGTCATGTATTGCATTCAAGTTTAAATGAAGTCAATACAAACAAGTAGTTATTGAAAAGTTCACCGCCATCATCATCATCATCATCATCATCGTTGTCGTCGTCATCGGCATCGGCATCGTTTTCAGTGCAAACCCATTTTCTTGTCAGAAACCAATGTGTATGTTTTAGTTTAAAATGGATATCAGTCAATTTCAAGGACATATTTCCTCTATTTTCTAACATTTGTTCTCCAAGTAAATACAATGAAAACCTCTTTTAGAACATTTATTGTGCGCCTTTCTTGGATAGATTTGTCTTCAGATAGCAGCAACATAAGACAAAATAAAACAACCAGCGATGTCTTCAGTGACAACGTAGACTTCAATGCCATGTGAGCAAACCCTTCGTGACTCTGTTGTGACCTTTTTTTGGCTTTTCACCCCTTCCACGGGGAAGAGGCGTCAACACCCACTGAAGTCCATCTCTCCAGGAGCCACGGTGGGCGGTACCACCCATTGAATATCCACTAAATCAGAGTTACACGGTCTCAATACAAAAGAAAAAATTTTACGGAATACATTTTTTTAATTACGATTTTTTAATTTCTTAGGATGGAACTCAGCATGGAAAAGGAAAAGAATTAGAATCTAAAAATAACAGATTTATTCGTATCGGTATTTTTGGTTACAGAAATAATCGCGAGTGATTAGAAATAGAACTCGTCAGAGGCGCACCAAAGCGGAAGTTTTAAGCGCCACTCCACAAGGGGCATGGCTTTAACGCCCCGGGTGATAATTTGGTGCCTCTCCAAACCAATCCAAGTGACAATTTCCTTCCCTTTTTTTGGTGTCAACAAAATTATGTCAAATTCCAATTTGCCTGAGTCCATTAAGAACAATTTTAGTAGATTGCTTATAACATTTTAATTTTTAATGATTTTCAAATCGTTTTAATGAATTTCCAAGCAGAAATATTAAAGTATTAATTTTAACATTAAGTTATTAAAAGTACAATTTCTTGCTTATTAATTGGAATATTAATTTATACAAGCAATTACTGAAAATTAATGTATTAAAATACAATTTTAGAATAAATAAATTTGAATAATAAATAAATAAATAAATAACAAGGTAATATTATATCAAATTTAAGCCAACTATAATCTCACATTTCCTTCAAGCGTCACACTTTCATTTTGATGATATCATAAATCTTTGAATCTCAGGGCAATATGGCCGATATTATTGGACCACGTCATCGTTTTTATCTGAAAAGTTACGCTACTGAGAATAATTTCAATGAATTATGTCCTCGAATGTTATTTAACTTATTAATTATTTATAATAATGAAAATATGTCGAAAGTAGCTTTGTTTTTATGTATTTTGAAGATTATCAAAGAATGCTATAAGATTTCTGTTATTATTATTATTATTATTATTTTATTAAAGGCTCTGAGAAAGAAAAGCATTTTCCGTAAAACATTTTTTGATGTTTTTTCCTTTTCATTTACAATATTTGATTTACCTAAGTCGGCGGTATTCAAGTGTAGGAAGTCGCAACGTTTTTATTTTAATGAGGTGAGAGGCCTTCAAAGATGTATTGATTTGCTGCATCTTCTCTGAATTTTTTATTTTTCTATCTATAAGGTATTTATGATAGGAATTACAAATAGGTGAGCAGTATTCTAATATTATCCTTTGGCAAGGATAACTATGTTTTTTAAGACGAAGGCAATGTATAAGAGAGAGGCCTTTGAGAAGACTTGTGCGTGGTGGTTTGGGATATAATGACAGATTTTTGTCAAAAATGTTGCAATTTACTGGCTTGCAATATTTATATAACACTACAACAAGTACTATTAAGGACGTGATTCATAAATTCATAATCTCCACTTTTGCAGTCCCTGAAATGTGCGACTAAGCCCGCACTTTTGTCATTAAATGAAAAATTATTTATTTACGAAAGCTTTGGGACCTAAGATGTCTATTGCAGGGATGATCTTATCATTTGGAAATGAATTATAAAATATTTTTAATATTTTTAATACCTGAACTTCTGGTAGACAAATGTACACTGATGAAGACCTTTAGTAATTCACTAGTAAAAAAACTCGATTAAAAGGATTTTGATGAGGTGTGATAATTCAAATTTATGTCTAATATTAAATCAAAGTCACCGAGCAATCATACGTAGAGGGGTCTTAGTTGAGCATAGTCCTCTGAGACAATCAATGACAATTGCGTAGTGTTCTGCTTCAAATGTAGATTCTCCGCTATGTTAGTAGGTAATGATCCTGAGAGCATGAGAAAGAAGCTATGTATCCGTGCAAACTATTTCAGTATGTTCATTGGAGATTGGAATAGGAAGAAACCGGTCTGACATGTTTTTTTCCTGAAAATTAGGGCAACACCTTCCCTTCAAGTCGGTCTATCATGACGAGAAGCAGAAAAATTAGGGAAGCAAGGCAAGACAGGAACCTAAAAAGTAAATCGTGTTAGAAAACAGAAACTTTCTATAACACATACAAAAAAACCTATATATTTAATTTTTCTAGTAAATAAACTACTTTTGCTGACTTTATTAAGAAGACTTCTAGCGTTTACAAAATGAAGTTCGATGTTAGTTAATGAATCAATCACGGATAAAGTCGATTCAGTCCGAGTCTCTGTTTCCACCTTCTTCAATAAGAAACTTATGCCTGTTAAAAAGTCCAGTCTATGGTTACATACAGTTTGGATGTTGCTGGATCTGAAAAAGTACGAAGTAGAAGTTAATACTAATCAACTCGTTCATCGACATAGGATTGATTACATTGAATGTAGTATTTCACAGTTTTGACTGCGGACTATTATTATGATGGCTTATTTTTACAATTTTTGGATTTAAGGAGATTTATTTACAATATTTGAAACCAAAACAGTGTCTCAAACACCTCCTGCTTCAAGCTATGAAAATAATATTTCTCTTTCTTTATTTGAAACTAGCAATCGCCTGCACTACACGTCGCGATTCTAAAACATAACAATGGCAAGATGGCAGGATTATCGAAAATCTGGTTAAATACTAATAGATATCAATAAAAACATTGCTTTTTTAATCGACCGTAATTTGACGGAAGCGTGAGCCGACATTTCAGATGAAATTTAATTGAATTATCGAACAAAAGAAGGAAATCCTTTTAAATTCGGAATCCCTGGAAAGCAAAAAATAATTTCAACCAAACGTTGTTCGATTCCAGTTTCACTTTTTAAAGAAATAACCACTTTTCAAATTGAAGATATTTTTCGCGTAAAATTTAAAATTTAAACATATATTTAAAATATTTTTTTCAATAATTGGAGTTCAGAACGATTTTCATTTTGTCTAATTCATTGTATGCAATTCATCTCATTCAGAATGAGATTGTTGATGTTGTCGTCGTCGTTGTTGTATGAAGTGCAGTGTTCCAGGAAGACATTAAGATATTTGTTTGGAATGTTGGAATGTTCTTTGAAATGTTTTATGCCAGGATCGCAAAACATTTTTTGCTTCTTTTTCTCATGATTTGAAAAATTGTTTTGTGATTCTCTGCATGGTGCTACTTAACAGCGGTTTATCCAGAACGTATTTTGGGGAACTAACGTTGGACCGTTGACCATCGGAGAGAAGTAATGGAATCTTCAAACCCATAATCCTGGGAAATATGTAAATATTCAGACTTTGGAACCGAACACTGGAATAACATTTGAAACCGAATCAATAAGCTCAAATTTTCTTGCAGCCTTACCCGTCTCTAAATTCTAGTTCGTGTCTATTATACTTGAAATTAATTTAAAAAAAAAATTTAAATGGTTAAATCTGCCTTCCTTCTTTGGTCCTTCTTTTGAATGTCGTTTTTTGACGCTGGGAATTATTTCAGGCGGTGATTGGATGATATAAGGTTAAGGTATTTTGGTGATTACTTGTAAGTCTAATTTACACTTTCATAGAATTTGTACACAACTGTTAGACACATGTAAAGCAATCGTCGTAAAAAATAAAATTACATATCGATATCACTTACAATCATATAAAATGTTTGCTTCAAATCCTTGAAATCAAGGTGGAAACAGTTCCGGTGAAACTGCTGTTCAGTTTCGTGAGTACGTTTTGAAGTTTTTTTTTTCAATATTTGAAAGATTAAAAATTAAATTTTAGAAATTTGCATTAAAACGATGTGCACTTGTACAACGTCAGATTGACGTGAAAAACATGACATCACATAATGACAGCGATATTTTTATGATTAAATATGATTTTAAAATTTATATCGAATAATCAAAATTATAACGCAAAGGAATGGCTAGCCCTTCCGTGGCGGATAGATTATAAGAAAGGCAGATAAAAGAGTTCATGGTGAATGAAACTTGAACATTGAAGCGGCATCATGTCGCTGGAGTGGAGGGGAAGATGGCGACCCAAAAAGAGGATAAAAAATGAAAAGCAAACATGGATGACCTGAATGGCCGAGTAATTAGAAAGACAAATTATGCGTCCAGACCATCTTCGGGGATGCAAAGCATTAGGAAAGCGAACACGTCCAGCGCTCCTATCTTCCATTCTGAAGCCTACGGGTTCAACTCCCGCTGGAGTCCAGTGGGCAGCACTCCTACCGCCTTCCAGTGATGAATGGGAGACGATTAATGGCCTAATTTCAGGACATTTTTTGGGAAAAACCATGAGCTAAAAAAAAAACGTCCGGTGCAGATTGGAGGAGTTTCTTCGAAGAGAAATTTATTTGCAACAACCGAGTTTATTTTTGACTTGATTCGACTTTGAATGGCATCAAAATGCTCTCCATCAGACGATGAAAGAAGGAAGAGCATTTACGAACAGGTGCTCGAAAAGTTTTTTTTATGTCTTGTTTTGTTATGTAACTAAAAACTTCAGACGAACATCCTTTGATGGGATTTTTATGAAAGCAACCAACTTCTGCCGGATTGAATCTGGAGATCAAAAAAGAAAACGATTCGATGCATTTATAAGCTGAAATCACGTTTACGAATTGTGCCAAACAGTTTCCAATAAAGTTTTTGTCGGAAAACCTTCTCTTGAATTTTATTTTAAAGCTTAGACCTTCATAATTTCTACCATAATAAACCGAATCATGAAGATGAAGCACGTGAAATTTCCTGGTTTCAATCTGCAGAACACCAAGTAACACCTGAATGTAATCTCGGACCTTTTCATTCCTAAAAAGAGTTGTTCGTTCCAAAATATTGATCTCTGAGAAGACTTGTGAGTGTAGCAGCTTTTCTTTCTCTTCGAGTGCAATTTGCAAGTCCTTTCATAATGTTGTACTTTGAGTCGAGACTATGCAAATTTAACTGTTCAATAAGCACATTTTTCTCAAGTTGTTTCAACTATTATTATTATTATTATTATATTTTTAACCTTCAGCAAATTTAATTGTTTAATAAGAATATAAAGCAAATTGTTTTCAAGTTAAATAAATAATTATAATAATAATAATATAATAATAATAATAATAATTGTTGTTATTATTATAATTTTATTATAATTATTATTATAATTTTATTATAAGTATTATGATGCAAACACTTGAAATTCGATTTATAAGGAAATTGTTTTGGCAAGAATTCATGGAGTTTGTCCAGAGTGTGGTTTATAGAAAGCCACATAACTATAACTATAATAATGTATTATTATTATTATTACTATTATTATTATTATTTTTATTATTATTATTTTTAACCTTTAGCAATCAAAAAAAGACCGAAACCAAAGCCATCGTTAAAGCGAAAAAAATGCGAGTTTCTTTTGAAGCGAATTCATGAAAAAATTATTGATCTCCGGAGTGGAACGGGTGTCTTCCGGACAACATGTCTAATACTGGCAGCGACGACGACGACGACGACGATGGTTTTATCGGTCCTTGTTAGATTGTAACAAGACATTAGCGAATTGATAACCATATCCATATACTTCAATAACCAACTTACATCTACTTGTATGATGATGATGATGATGTTTACATTCCACAACGTCCTGTTAATTGCATACAATGGGTTTGTAACGTTATAATCTTAATTTCCATCTTAAATCAAAATTTTGTTTATTGTATACGATTGCATGTAATATTTATTTATATATTAACTCAAAATTTGGATTTCATCAGTTCAGAACTTAAGGATTCGTGTTAAAATTATGGATTTTTTTCTAAACTTTTTTAAAAGCACTAAAGAAACTCTTGCAAGCGACTGCATTTGGGTTCTTATCGGAGCAGAACCAAAGCGAAAGGTACGAACACTCGGCCATAGACAACCATTATTATTATTATTGTTGTTATTATTTTTATTATTATTATTATAAATATATTTTTTTAGCAATAATTTTTTATAACCATTTTTTAATAAATTTAATTTTTTTATTGTTATTTTAATTAATATGATTAATATTGATATTGTATTATTGTTATTATTATTATTATTATTATTGTTATACAAATTACGTTACAAAAATATTTCATACTTTGCATTTATTTTCAATCACACTAATTATATTACGATAAAATAATCCGTAGCATCTATTCATTTAAATCATGCAAAATGACATTGCAAAAAAAAAAGTTGTCACAACACGACGTTGCTTTGAAGGACTTGCAGATGATTAGGAAAACGTTTCAACGGATCCTTTTCATTCCAACGCATTCTTGGATCCTTTTATCACTCGTTATTATCCAATAAAAAAGGGAAAATGAAAATAAATTAGAAAGATTTCCCCTTAAAATATCTCAGTGCGCTGGAAAAATGTCGGAGTTCGATTATCCGAAGTGGTATCTCATCGGTAATGATGATGATGATGATGATGACGATGATCATCATAGATATAACGATGACGATAGCGACGATGATGACGATGGTGTATAATCGGTGATAGTAGTGACGATGGTCATGGCTATAATGATGACGATAATGTATGGCAATGTCAGAAGTGCACATAGTCGTCGTATTTATTTGAAATTTTTGTCTTAAAACCCTTTTTTAAGTTTTATTGCTCATTTAAACTCCAAAATAACTTTTTCCTTTGCTTCCGCTATTTTTGAGACGAGAAAGAAACTCCAGTAATTGCAAAGAAAAACATGAAGCATCGTGGACTGCTTAAGGAGACGATATTTTTCGTTTTTTCAACTTTTCCCTAATTGTTTAACAATTATTCGTTACTTGGAAATTGTTAAACTTTAACGAAAAATGACACGAGATGGTCCAAACCTTTCGTTCAAATGACATTTATTTTGAATCCATTGAGAGCAATGACCTACATACATGTAATTAAACTGAATTAAACAATTTAAATGAAATTATAAGCTGAATAAATATTAATTCATCAAAAAATTCTTTCGCTGACGATTTATTGAGAGGTGCAAATAGTGGAATGTATTTAAAAGCGATGTACACCTACCTTCCGTCACAATTAATAATAATAATAAAAATTACATTAATAATTTTCTATATTATGTAAATATATATATGTTAATATCAAATTGTAAATATATATATACATGTAGATTAACATCAAATTTATTAAAAATTAACGACACGGCATTTGTCTTTTGCCAGATTAAATGCCAGTCAAAAATCAAAAAACACTCTAAATTGACGTGAAATTATTGATCAAAATCCATAGAGATAATAAAAAGTATCCATAAGATTTATTTTATTATAAATATTATAATTGTTATAAATATTATAATTATTATAAATATCATAACTGTTATAAGTATTATAAATATTATCATTGTTATAAATATGATAATAATAATAATAATTATTATTATAAAGTATTTTACAAAGTAAACTGCTCGCAGCAATAAAGTCGTAATTAAGCAGATGTATTACAGTGACTGTACGTAGCACAAGATTCCGGCAGTAGCAAAAATTAAGTAATTAATTAATTATTTATTTATTTATTTATGAAACTAAAACGAAGGGCCTCTAGGGCCACTAACACAATTTTGTTCAATTTTAGCCAAAAAAGGAAAAAATTAGCAAACATTCTATCAAGTTACCTGAAATAGTTCCACACCTGTTTTTTAAATGTTTCAGTTATTTCAATTGGTTAATTGTTTTATCCTCATTTAGTAATATTTTAATGTAATTGGAAACTAAAATGAATGAAAGTCGATGGTAAAATCTTTGATTTTGTTTAGTACTGTTTCAAAGATTAAGGTTTCTTCCAAAGTAGGAAGCAATATTTTATTACAGCGATCGTAAAGTATGGTTGCTAGAATAAGATTCCATGTATAAACAGCCAAGTTAAATCATTTCTTCACTTTTCAAACATTTATTAGTTATTCTTTAGTCCATATCACGCCTGCATGTACAAATGTTTGTACAGATGTAGGTTTCGGAAACATCGACGAGAAAGAGAGAGACAGCAACGATAAACGAACCAAGTTTGTCATTATTGCACATTAAACAAGAAAAGAATGAAATGTTCAAGAGATGTTGTCAGGTGTTTCTGATGAATGCAGGAAACTACGATACGAATTATTTATCAGAAAAATCAGAAAAACTACATCATCGTCAGAAAATAATCCTTTTCCGTGAAAAACTCCAAGGGGAATGATTTCCAATGGATCTAAAAAATAATCTCGATTTGGATCCCAGTTGATCTGCGATAGGCAGATGCCTGTTGCTTTAGCGGTTGTTAAAAGTTTAGCTTCCTGGACAGAAGTTCACAAAAATAAATGATTTGACTGGGCCTAGGAAATGGAAAATTTGGGGAGAAACTAGAATTTTGTCGTTTTTTTGTTGACAAAAAGATTTAATTTGGAAGGTTCAGACGGCTTTAAATATTGATAATCAGAGTACTTACATTTTCTTTTTAAAGGAAATTGAACTGGATAGAACTGGTATGGACTGCCATTTCATCGCTTGGAATATCACTTGGTCTCAGAGGAAAATCAGGATTTGTCAAAACGTTGTGAGATTTCGAGCAAATGTCTATCACGCCTACAAGACAGTTTCTAAATTGATAAAGTTACTTTCCAACAACAATGTGCTTCAATCCACACCTCGAAAGATTGTTCTTTCGGATTCCGGAGTGGTCTCTGGACTTAAATCGGATTTAAAATGCGCGAAGATCGCTTACAAAGAAGAACATTTTAATGCCAACCGATGTTCTGGTGGCCAAGAAACTGATTAAAAATTCTTTAAAAAGTTAATAAAATATACAACAAGAAGACAACGAGAACTTTAATTTTATTTATTTCATGATTTAAAGATTTTATTCCGAAAAATCAGCTTTTTGCTTCCACATGAGAGTCTGGTTCTCAAATTCAAATGCTATAAAATTTATACTTTTTTATATTTATACTACCCTAACCCTAACCTATGTCTTAAAACTAAGTGATAACTAAGTTATCTTTAACCCAGGTTATTGTTATCTGTAACACGTCGTAGCAACAACGGAAACGAAGTTGATACTTATTAACGAAATTGGGTTTAAAAAATACGTTAGTGTCACAATCTTAGATCAGGTACAAAGCAGTAACAAAGTATCGGTAACGAAGTAACAGACGCCCAATCAGGTGCCATGGAAACCAAATTTGTATGAAAACATGGAAGACTCATCTGGTCAGACTTCTTGACGTCATGAGGTGTTTTTTAAGATTTTAAATTGAAAATAAAAAAGAAATTTTAGATTATAAAATATTGCGTTTCATAACGCAACAAATGTCTTGCTCGAAGCTATTAATAAAATTAATAATAATAATAATAATAATAAGAAGAAGAAGAAGAAGAAGAAACATCTTATAATTGGATGTGACTAAGACTTTTAGCGATAAAATCAATTTAAAACTAATTAAATTAATTGCTCTCTCCGTCAATCTTTAATTTATTTGTTATTTCAATTTAAAACGTAAAATTTTGTAATTAATCAAATAAATAACAACCGATTTAGTTGGAAAGTACTGTAATGATTTTAGGCGTTCACCTGCAATGTAAATGCGGAAAAGTGACAACTTCGAAGCAGGTGTGTGTAGGCAGAAGACAAGGTAACTTGACAAGAATCGGCGCGAAAATTTTAATTAACGTTCTGTACTCTCTATGATGGCATTAATCATCACCATCGTCATAACCAGCATCGAGGTTGTCGTCATCATCATCATCATCGTCGTCGTCATCGTCATCATCGTATTCACTCTCTCCACGTCACCCATCGGACGGAATCAAATTTGTACTGCATCAGGACTCCATCATCATCATCGTCGTCGTCTTCATAGTGTTCCTAATCATCATCAACAAGAGCTTCATGGCAGTTATGATGAGAACCAACATCGTCGTCGTGGTCGTCGTCGCCGTCATCCTGTTTTACGCTTGACCGAACTCCATCTTGTCAGTCCAGTAATCATATCGCATGGAGTCAAGTCGGTCGCCAGCGGGAGATTAATGAATGCGAGGAAGACAACGACGATGCTGCTGCAGCAGACGACGACAACGACGACGACCATGATGATGATGATGACGATGATGATGACATGCTATCATTTAAGGGTTGTCATTAAGCTGGCCAGCATAATGGCCGAGTGTAACTCCTTAAAATTCATCGAAATCCACTGAGAAGTTGTTCATGCGATTTTCGTTGCATTTTAAATCTTTTTTTATTTTCGTTAAATTTTTATTTCATTCTTTGATTTGCAGAATCCGAAAAAAATTCGATCGGTTAAACAAAAGCGGTTTGCATTATCGGTTTGCATGATCATCATCGTCGTCGTCGTCGTCGTTGTGATGATCGTCGAGCAATTGCGTAAAATTACCTGGAAGTAATTAATGTGGAGGTTTTAAAATTTCTCGAGAATTTCTTGTGTAATTTCATTTTAATCAGTTTTATTCACAATTTATCCCTTTATTTAATTATTCACTCATAAATTACTTTCAATTTAAAAAAAAAATTCTCCTAAAAGCTTTAAAACTAGAAACGTCTCTAACTTTAAATCAACATTGAAACTTCAAGCGACAGCACTGATCGTCTTCAGACATCGTGGAATTGTGACCATAACAAGCCAACAAAAGCCTCCTTTGAAGGATTTTCCAAGTTAAAAGCAGGAAGTGACCTCAAAATTCATTCAAGGTTAAAAATGGAACCGAGTCCCATTGAAACTGTTGCGTGTCACTGAGTACATTGAGCCAATGGAGACAACGTGAATAAGCAATTGTGTCTTCGATATGGGTGGGTGGATAGACGAATTAATGCTCATCTGCATGGGTAGATGATGATGATGATCATCCTGATCATGATACTGATGATAATGGTAATGGATGATGACGATGACGATGTCGCCTATGGTACAGAGATGATTGAATCAATGAGCATATGAATAGATGGATAAATGAGAAATTGCATGCTGAAACAGACGAGGAAAGAAATTGAATGAGTGAATGAGCGACTATCTGGAACGGACGAATGAATGAATGGACGGAAGTTTTGACGGGAGGATAGATGGATGAATGAAGGAATGCACGGATGAATGAAGAGGAAGGAACGAGTGAGTGAACAATGGAGGCGAGCCAGTGAAAATCTTGCGCGAAATCTCCACTGAACGATGAGAAGCATGTCCACTCCTTCACGGATCTCTTCCATTGAATTTGAAAGATCATTCATCACTTCACAACAAGATGATTGCTCTATTTACAAAATTATTGATATTATTATTATTATTATTATTATTATTGTTGTTATTATTATTATTATTATTATTATTATTATTATTATTATTATTATTATTATTATTATTATTATTATTATTATTATTAAAATCAATATGTGAAGAGCTGGTATCACAGCAGTTGAAAGTTGATCAGTGATTTATGATCATCAACGACTGGCACCTCCAACAGAAACATCAGGTACACCCAAGAGAAGCCAAATCATCCAACGTATTCAAGAGATGCATTTTATTTTATTTTTATTATTATTATTATTATTACTACTATTATTGTTATTGTTTGTGGTTTTTTTAGTTTATAAGTCCATTCAAATAAAATGAAATGAAAGTAAAATATAATTATAACTAATATTAATTTAAATATTTAATGCTGAAATAAACATAATTATAATTAATATTAATTTCTATAATTAATAGTAATAATAATAATAATCATTATAATAATTAATATTTAAAAGAAGTTGTTGTTCGTGGATGGAAGTTGCGGTGAAAGCAGCATTGTTAACTACTAGAAATTAACATGAGATTATTTACATCCTCTTTTGAATATCAACCGTTGTTAATACAATTACATCATGATTTTGAATAATTGTAACATAATATTATGATGTAACAGAAAATAATACATAATTATAATTTAATTATAAGTTATTAATAATATAATAATATAATATAATATAATATAATATAATATAATATAATATAATATAATATAATATAATATAATATAATATAATATAATATAATATAATATAATATAATATAATATAATATAATATAATATAATATAATATAATATAATATAATATAATATAATATAATATAATATAATATAATATAATATAATATAATATAATATAATATAATATAATATAATATAATATAATATAATATAATATAATATAATATAATATAAGAGTAAGATTATGGCTGGGTTTTCCGCCGGGACTGTCGTCGGTTGCTCTCTACAGCAAGAGCGCAAAACTGCGCCTTCCGCTTCGATCCATCGTCGAAGAATACAAGATTGGAAAGATCCGAACGCAGCTGATGATGAACAACTCCTCGGATACATCAATCCGGGAAGTTGCGCCGCTGCTGAGATCAGGAAGAAAGTTCAAGGCCCAGGAGGAGATCACCAAGTCGGAAGAAGCCCTAAAGTTCGAAGAAATAAGAGGTCCGGTGCAAAGCGACCGTCACGGCGTGGGCTGGAACCACTTCACAGGATGGTCAAAGGCGAGCTCTCCACTTAGAGCTGCGATGGTGATCCAGGAAAGGAGGAGGGAAATTGAGAGCGATCGAATAGCCAAGGCAGTCCAGCAGTCCCAACAAGGGCAATGGACCACGTGGGAAGAAGTCCTCCAGAGATCGATAACGTGGCAGGAAATGTGGAGCATGTCCCCATTCAGGCTGGCCTTTGTTGTTCGCGCGGTCTACGACGTGCTGCCCTCGCGCGACAACTTACAACGATGGAGGTTGGCACAGAACACTGAATGCGCGCTTTGCGGAGAAAGACAGACACTCCGTCACGTACTGTCTGGGTGCAGCTACGCCCTGGCGCATGGCCGCTTTACGTGGCGCCACAATCAGGTTCTGTTGGCCGTAATCGAAGCCCTCAAGACAGCCTGCTCCAGCGCCAACGCAAGAGAATCGATGCCTCAAAGAGCGACATACTTCCTACGAGAGGGCGCCTCCCAGTTCGCAAAGAACAGATGTACGTCAAAAAGGAGCCACCTCCTCGAGATTGCCAACGACTGGGAGATAGCGGCAGATATCGCAGGGTTGAGGCACTATCCCCAGGTGCTAGCAGAAAGTGGGAAAAGGCCGGACATTGTACTGTCATCAACGAAGGCAGATGCACTCGTCCTGGCAGAATTGACAGTGCCCTGGGAGGATAGGATGGATCTCAGCAACAGTCTGAAGGAAGAAAAATACCTGGACCTAACGATGGACCTCGGACAGAAGGGGTACAGGGTTTGGTTCTTCGCCATAGAGGTGGGAGCAAGGGGACTCATCGGAAGGTCTACCTACGCGTTCCTGCGAGAGGTCGGCCTAACCAGTAGCGCCAGGTCAAAATCCATGGCGAAGATGTCCAGGGCTGCTGAGGCGGCGTCGCAGTGGATATGGTCAAAGAGGGACGCCAGGTAGTCTCCCACGGAGAACCGGGGACATTCCACCGACCAGTGCTCAAAACCACCTCTCGGCTCGATCCGCTACTCGAGGCGAGTATAAAGGCTGCTGAAGGCTTTTATAGGCAACGACCGAGTCGAAAGGTCACGCGGCTGTACAAGTGGCCAAATCCATCCAATCGAAAGCTTACCAAGCTCAACCAATTGGAAGACTCCGGGCATAGCTCCCTGAAAGGTCGGCGCTAATTACAGCTATTTAAGCTGCGTACCTCAGCTCTGCTGGCAGTTCGATGTCGGTTTCGGGCGCGAGAGTTGTAGTGAGCGAGGGTTGCGTGGCGTGGCGATGGTCTCGTATGCGCGTCGTATTGTGGGACGAAGAGAGAGAGGGGGAAGGCAGGTGTGCAAAGACTCGACCGACAAGAACATCCGCCTGATCAGCGGGTGTGGCCCGGCCCCGGAGAACGTCAGAGGTATAATGGGCCGAAACGTTTGCAGATGGGGCTACCTCTCTGAGGATTCTTGTCGGCGCTCGTCCAGAGTATCAATTTCTACACCGATGCACATGGCATTTGACGCTCGGGAACAGACCGAGGGGCAACCAGGGAAGACTGGTGACAACCTGGAAAGACGGGTGACATCTCGGAAAGACGAGGTCCACGCTCCCGGGCTAGCAACCCCGCGTGACAAATTTACTGCTACACCCCGAACAACGAGAACATGCCCCCAGGACTCCAGCCGAAAGGAGGGGGAGAATGACGAGTCCACCAACGTCAACAAGGATTACGACTACGCTTCACAACGGACTCTCGATTCAGGACATGCCTCGGATAATGCCAGTACAGATTGCAGGTGTTGCTGCGGAAGGACCTTCCCCACAAGTAGAGGAATGAAGATCCACAGGAGCAAGATGGGTTGTGCCGTGGAGTCTGAACAACGTACTGCCGCTTCCACGCTGGTGGGTAAATCGTCGAACGTCACCGGGCCGGACGCATACCACAGTCCCGTGTGTGTTTCGAGTTCACCTCCGGACTCCAACCTGCCAAGACCAAGGATCAAGTTCCCCACAACCAAAGAGAAAGTGGCATGGCAAGAACTAGAGAAGGTCCTGCTACGAAAGCTGAAGAAGCTCCTGAAGACAGAAAGCTCAATGAAAGCCTTTACGGATGTCGTATTCGAGACTTGCATGGAAAAGTTTGGGCCCAAGGCCATCTGTTGCCGTGACCAGGCCGGGAACGTCCAGAACAGACGCCAGCGAGAACTTCAGCAGCTGAGGAAGGAGAAGAAGGCGCTGCAACGCCGGTGGAAGCGGGCCAACGATGCAGAAAAAGAAGGCCTCTCCGTCCTGTGGGGTGAGGTGAAGAAACGGGCGGCTGCTGTTCGGCGGGCGGAAAAGGTCAGGCAGAAAAAGTACGAAAAACGCAGAGCAAGAGCGAGTTTCTTCAAGGACCCTTACAAATACGGGAAATCATTGCTCGACCCACCCAAGTCAGGGACTCTCAGCGTGGAGCAGACCGTGCTGGAGGACCACCTCATCCGAACGTACAGCGACGCCCACCGCAGCAGCCCATTGGAAGAGAGATCAGACATCCCGTCGGTCCCTCAGCCTGTCAGCGCGTTCGACCTAACAACGCCGTCCCTTGAAGACATCAGGGCCATTGTGCGAAAGGCAAGGAATCGCTCAGCACCAGGAGCCAACGGAATCCCCTACCTGGTATACAAAAGGTGCCCCAACGTCATTAGGCTTCTCCACGGGTTCATCGAGGAGGCATGGAGATCGGGTACCGTGAGTGACGAATGGAAGAGGGCCGAGGGCATTTTCATCCCCAAGGAGAAGAACTCCAGCAGCCTCAACCAATTCAGGCCGATTTCGCTGCTGAACGTGGAAGGAAAGATATTCTTCGCCATCATGGCCCAGAGGCTCATGCACTTCGTGATGGCAAATCAGTACGTCAATGCCTCAGTGCAGAAAGGAGGGGTCCCCGGCGTCCCAGGGTGTATAGAACACACCACCATGTTGTGGGAGGCAATTCAGCAGGCCAAAAGCAACCGCCTCAGTCTGTACGTCGTCTGGCTGGACCTGGCCAACGCCTATGGATCCGTACCCCATCGGCTCATCTGGGACGCGTTGGAGAGTCACCACGTGCCGGACCACGTGATCAGAATCCTCCAAGATTACTTCGATGGGTTCGAGATGAGGTTCACGACAGGACAGTTCACTACGGACTGGGTTCGGTTGCAAGTGGGTATCGCCATGGGTTGTGCCATTTCGCCCGCCCTTTTCGTGCTGGCTATGCAGGTCATCCTCAGTACAGCTGGCCCGAGCATTCCGGAGGCTAGAATCGGCAAGGGACTGACCATGCTACCAATCAAGGCCTTTATGGATGATACCACTCTCGTCACGAATAGGAAACAGGTCATGCAGAGGGCCTTGGACGGGCTAAATGACATGCTTGGGCGGTGCAGAATGGCATTCAAGCCCGCGAAATCTAGAAGCCTCGCCCTCACCAGAGGCAAAATTCGCGAGGATGTGGTCTTCTCGGTGGCAGGGCAGAGAGTACCAACGGTGGCGGAAGAACCCGTGAAAAGCCTAGGTAGGGTATTTGATGAAAGCCTGACCGACAAATGCCAGGATAAAGCTATCAAAAGGCTCGCTCAGGAAGGGATGGAGGCAATCGACAAAGTCCCCCTGCCAGGAAAATTCAAAGTGTGGCTGTCTCAGTTTGTTCTGCTTCCAAGACTCCTATGGCCTCTCACCATCTATGAGATCGGCCTGTCCTCCGTCGAGTCGTTGGAAAGGAGCTACAGCCGGAGAGTAAGATTATGGCTGGGTTTTCCGCCGGGACTGTCGTCGGTTGCTCTCTACAGCAAGAGCGCAAAACTGCGCCTTCCGCTTCGATCCATCGTCGAAGAATACAAGATTGGAAAGATCCGAACGCAGCTGATGATGAACAACTCCTCGGATACATCAATCCGGGAAGTTGCGCCGCTGCTGAGATCAGGAAGAAAGTTCAAGGCCCAGGAGGAGATCACCAAGTCGGAAGAAGCCCTAAAGTTCGAAGAAATAAGAGGTCCGGTGCAAAGCGACCGTCACGGCGTGGGCTGGAACCACTTCACAGGATGGTCAAAGGCGAGCTCTCCACTTAGAGCTGCGATGGTGATCCAGGAAAGGAGGAGGGAAATTGAGAGCGATCGAATAGCCAAGGCAGTCCAGCAGTCCCAACAAGGGCAATGGACCACGTGGGAAGAAGTCCTCCAGAGATCGATAACGTGGCAGGAAATGTGGAGCATGTCCCCATTCAGGCTGGCCTTTGTTGTTCGCGCGGTCTACGACGTGCTGCCCTCGCGCGACAACTTACAACGATGGAGGTTGGCACAGAACACTGAATGCGCGCTTTGCGGAGAAAGACAGACACTCCGTCACGTACTGTCTGGGTGCAGCTACGCCCTGGCGCATGGCCGCTTTACGTGGCGCCACAATCAGGTTCTGTTGGCCGTAATCGAAGCCCTCAAGACAGCCTGCTCCAGCGCCAACGCAAGAGAATCGATGCCTCAAAGAGCGACATACTTCCTACGAGAGGGCGCCTCCCAGTTCGCAAAGAACAGATGTACGTCAAAAAGGAGCCACCTCCTCGAGATTGCCAACGACTGGGAGATAGCGGCAGATATCGCAGGGTTGAGGCACTATCCCCAGGTGCTAGCAGAAAGTGGGAAAAGGCCGGACATTGTACTGTCATCAACGAAGGCAGATGCACTCGTCCTGGCAGAATTGACAGTGCCCTGGGAGGATAGGATGGATCTCAGCAACAGTCTGAAGGAAGAAAAATACCTGGACCTAACGATGGACCTCGGACAGAAGGGGTACAGGGTTTGGTTCTTCGCCATAGAGGTGGGAGCAAGGGGACTCATCGGAAGGTCTACCTACGCGTTCCTGCGAGAGGTCGGCCTAACCAGTAGCGCCAGGTCAAAATCCATGGCGAAGATGTCCAGGGCTGCTGAGGCGGCGTCGCAGTGGATATGGTCAAAGAGGGACGCCAGGTAGTCTCCCACGGAGAACCGGGGACATTCCACCGACCAGTGCTCAAAACCACCTCTCGGCTCGATCCGCTACTCGAGGCGAGTATAAAGGCTGCTGAAGGCTTTTATAGGCAACGACCGAGTCGAAAGGTCACGCGGCTGTACAAGTGGCCAAATCCATCCAATCGAAAGCTTACCAAGCTCAACCAATTGGAAGACTCCGGGCATAGCTCCCTGAAAGGTCGGCGCTAATTACAGCTATTTAAGCTGCGTACCTCAGCTCTGCTGGCAGTTCGATGTCGGTTTCGGGCGCGAGAGTTGTAGTGAGCGAGGGTTGCGTGGCGTGGCGATGGTCTCGTATGCGCGTCGTATTGTGGGACGAAGAGAGAGAGGGGGAAGGCAGGTGTGCAAAGACTCGACCGACAAGAACATCCGCCTGATCAGCGGGTGTGGCCCGGCCCCGGAGAACGTCAGAGGTATAATGGGCCGAAACGTTTGCAGATGGGGCTACCTCTCTGAGGATTCTTGTCGGCGCTCGTCCAGAGTATCAATTTCTAATATAATATAATATAATATAATATAATATAATATAATATCTGAAATTCTGTCCATTCATTGGTGGAAGCATTGCCTTAAGTCGAAGGGCAGTCAAAGGAAGCCTCATTGGAAATGAAATGAAGGAATGATGAAAGGGAAGAAGGAGAAAAGCGTATCCGTGTCCTAGCAGTTTTTCCAAGTTGATGATGCAACACGGTTCGATTCGTAACGACCGGATTTCTATACGTGCTTTCTGTCTGTTAGGAGGATATTTTCGATCAATAGAAATATTACCTTTGGCGAATGTCGCTCTTGGAATCCAAAGATGAGGCGCCGGCACAATTTTACGGCTGGGATTTAAGTTTTGGAATCGTTCTCTTGAAGTCGTAAAGATTTAAATGCTTTTTGTGTTTTGCTTTCATTTGTTGTTGTTGTTGTTGATGTTTATAGTATCTGGCTCGTTGCACATTTGAAATCGACGTTAAAAATAGAAATCCAAAAATAGTTGCCGAGCCTGGAAATGATTATGGTTGAGGAAGTGTATATCCTTGTTAGGAGAAGTGCGAGCATCTGGAAGAGTCCATTTATGTGTTTACGAGGTGTGCACGGCACTCTCCAGTTGTCAGTGAGGTTCTAATTAACGAGCTGCTTTGCTCTCGTTTGCGAAGCACTTCCCACGCCATTACACTATTTCTTTCAAAACGTATTCAAAGATAAATATCTTCAATAAATGAGCGCTAGAAAAATTATTAAAAAAAAATCACATCAACGAAAAAACGATTGAATTATAAACATTGCCGCTGAATTTCTCGATTTTAATTAAAGGAATTAATGGAGTTAATTAATCAAAAGACTTAATTGATAACCCAGAAACCAGAAATCCTTCATACGCAAAACCTTTTATCTTTTCAACTTTATTCTGTTTTATAATTATTTTTTAAAAAATTTATTTAACAATAAAAATTAACAACCAACCAACAGTTACATTAACATTGATTATCAAATCATAACTTTAATAACAAATAATAACTGGCAATTATAATATTAATAAATAATAATTATAATATTAACAATTGTAATATCAATAATTGTAATATTAATAATTATAATATTAATAATTTTAATTTTAATAATTAACAATTATAATATAATTAATAATTGAGGTACCAACAATGAATACGTCTCCACGCCGAGTTGATGTCCTCACGTCAACTTAAAATAAGCCGCTGAAAAGCCTTATTTCGAGATTGGCAGTGCCGTGATTAGTTTGGAGGAAGCAATTGAAAGCTAGTCTTACGATGGTCCGATGACCAGCGATTCGTTACTGAATTCAACGTTGAACGAGTTTTAATGTTAAGATTTTCAATGGTCATGATGACGATGACGATGACGATGATGATGATGATGGTCACTGTAGGGATGGACGGATGGAAATGAGTCTCCCAGGATCAGATACTTTGAACGATGATGATCGAAGGGCCAGCCAGACGTTGCCAAATATGGCTGCATCTTCTCAATTGGACGATGACTCATTGTCATCCGACTTCCGTCAAACAGCGACATCTTCCTTTCGAAAGATGAATCAGCATCAACAGATGGCATTAACAACTCTTCTGAACTAATTTTCTCTTTTGGTTAAAAATGTCTACAAAACGACTCCAGATTTTGAATCCGACGTGATAAAGTTTTAAAGATTTTCCATCTTTTTGAGACATTAAAGAGGAAAATTAACAACATTTCATTGCATTGGTCACGAAATGGTGATTGCATGAATGTTCTTTGAGCTGAGAAATGATTGCTGGTTGAATAAATGGACTAACGGGTGGATGGAGGGATGGATGGATGGACGGACGAACGGATGGATGTAGGGATCCATGGATAGGAAGGAGAGAAAAGAAGGGGATAGATGGATGAGTGAACGAATGAATGTTTGGAGAGCCATTGGGAGAAGGTTGAATCATTGTCTATGATCAGTTAAGATGCCGTTGGAATGCGATGCGTTTCATTAAGAAAATCTTTTCCTCACGGAAGACGGATTGCCCGAATAACATTCCTGACAATTATTTATCATCTCATATTCGATGACCTTCCTGGTAATTAATTTAAGCATTCTGGAGACGAATTGTCTCTTGCGGTCGAAGGTTATGGGATCGCAGTTCAGACGGGTGATTGGAGAGCCTCGTGACGCGGAAACCACGTCATTGAATTTCGTGCCACGATAGACTGAAGTAAAGAAACCAGGAGCAAGACCAAAAGAAAACTTTGATGGATGCACTTTCTGGGAATCGTTGATTCCACGGTGATGAATGCAGGAGAAACGTTTATTTCTCTTTTCTAATCTTTATGACCTCTTGGAGCTCTCATTTACATGCAGGAACTCTCTTAAATCTCATTTGCTGACCCACGATAAATATATTCATTTGCCTGCTTCTTTCTGGCTTCATTACGAACCCAATACCTTTTTTTCTTAAAGTTTTGCTGGAAACATTTTTGGCAGGAGGTGGCATTTAACTCAAGAGTTAAATATAAGAACATCTCTGAGAAAAGAAAAATCCGATGCGTGCATTTGCTTTGGTTTTTTACAAAGTTCTAAAAGAAAAAAGTACGACCAGTTAGAAGAAAATAAAAGAAATAAATACTTCTGGACTCGGATATGCAGAACTGATTGTGCATGTTGTGGGCCTGCAATCCGTCTCTTGTGGCAGAAGGAATCTTCCGCTTTTCACGTGCGACTGAACTTTTTCTCCTTTTTTCGAGCCAATATTTTTTATTATTCTAATATTTATAAAGATTTTAACGGAGAAATATGTTTTTAATCATTTTAAAACAATATTCTCGAGGCTTCAAGTTAGTGTCATTGCATCAACGCCTATTCGCTTTTCCCTCATTTTTTTTCTTTTTTTTGAGTGCAGTTTTCACTTTTTCTGCAACACCTCAATAAATCAGTTAGAGAAGCGTCAGAGGCAGTTTTGCCACTCATACCTGGAAGTCGAGACTGCTTCTGAAGTTTCATTTGGCGTGAAAGTAGGTCGTCAATTTGGAGAAAAATACTATTTACGCTGTCTTTGCTTCCCTGTACTTGTGGGTCAACATCCCTATCATCACAATACTTGCTGCAGACTTTATGATAGTCCACGAATTACAAGAGTAATTTCAATAAATACAGCAGAAACGCTAAAGTCATTTCTATTGTAACTGTTAACTAAATAACTTGTTACTGGGGTAGTATTTCTGATTAGAGGCGTACACATTAAAGGTAAGGGGAACAATAGAAATCTCAAAAAATTGCGGCCGATTGTTAAAAAAACTCATGGGGATGGGGAAAAAGTGCTTTCTCGAAAACATCTAAGTTTCTGATTTGTTTGTTTGCTTTTTTTCTGATCGGATTGTTTGCTTCTGGGTTCCATGCAAAGCCTCATTTTGTTGTTTTGTGTCCATAAGAAGTTGTACCTTTTATTCGGATTATCCCGGTGTTTCTTTTCAATTTTTTGAATTTCAAACGAAAGGCATCACGTGATATTTATGGTCTTAAACATACAGAATTTAGATTGTATTTATTGAAATAAATTTGATGGATATTCTATAAAATATTTCTTGCACTGATACTCTTCAATATCCTCGTTTACATTTGTCAGTGTTTGACAATACCGTTCAGTTTGTTTACCAACTTCTGCAATAACAACTGGACAAGCAATATTGAACTGCAGCAATTATAAAGGATGATAATAATTATTATTTGTTTTCATTTATTTGATAAGCACCGCCAATCATATTCCATTGTTATTCTTGGGGAGGAGCCACGATGATGACGTCGGCAAACACATGAATTCATTCAAGCGTGACTGGCGCATGGTTGTCTCAGGCGAAATTAAAATCCGTCGACAGGAAATAATTCCCTGAAAATGTCTCCGTCCAATCACGTTCTTCCACGTGGACCGCGAAGCCTCTTCATTAACATCGTTTCCGACATTTCTGCGATTCCACGACATCTTTTTCCAAATACGGAACGAAATGAGCTTCACACGGGCGGTAACATTTCAACGATAATTAGGTCGCAAATTCTCAACGCAACAACAATAAACTTCAACAACTCTATCGCTACTACGCAATACGACTTCCGATGTCATTGGTAATGCAATACCATCATCGTTGTCCATCAACTGGGCTCAGGTTATAAAGGCTGGCACCGAGTGTACCCGGTGACCTCACTTCCTGCTATCTTCAGCGTACAGATTGAACTATCACAAGTTCCTTACTGGTTTGACTCGACTTAACTTTTATGCGTGTGGTCGAATTATGGCCCATAAATGGCCCATAACTGTCCCTAGGGGGTACCGTTGCGTACAGAATCTCTTAAGGACAACGGCTGTCCATAGACATCATCTAAGGGTAACCATAAATAATGTAACTCATTGTCTGAGCTGCACTTTCTCGTTCAACTGCATGGCGCAGTGATGTCTTGTTTCAATCCATTGTATTCTATCGAAATTGTATTGCACGACATTGCATTGTTTCACGATGGTATTGCGTGCCATTGAACTGTATGGCTGATGTGTCCAGAAGTTCTATTGACGTAGCCGATGTGATATGGCGAATTCCAATTTAAGCAAGTAATGGCAATTTTTGACAAGTTATTATTATTATTACTATTATTATTGTTATTATTATTGTTGTTGTTGCTGTTGTTTGTTTTCATTTTTATCAATTCTTTTAATCCTCGATCTAACCAAGAGGCGTTGCATAGCAACTACATCAACAAGATCACCATCATGATTATTGCCGCCATGACTCTAGAACAATGAAACAAGAGCCCATCACCGTCATTATCATCGTCATCGTCGTCATAATCTTCGTCATCACCACCACCATCATCACCACGTGCCAAAGCTACTATCGCGTAACCTCTCTCATCAACAGTGTTATGGAAGACGAGAGATAGGCCTTATTGACCAACAGCCTCATAAAGTAACGAAAACAATAAATCATCGCCCGATTGCAGCGGATTTTTCTTTCCGCTTTTTTTCTAGCTTCTATCATTCTTCATTTAAACAAAAACTATCGATCGTTCATCCATCCGTCCACCCATCCATCCATCGGTCTATTCAGTCGGTCACAAACTCATCCCTCCGTTCGCCTGCCTTTCTTTCATTCTTTCATTCATTCATCGGACGATTCTTCAATCCATCTTTCCTCATTGCTCGTGATAAATGATGTTCGCTCGCTTTTAATTTCCCAGAATTTTGTCGGAAAATCCGAGTGAAAACAATCGAAGAGGCAGCTGTTCAACAGGCAAACGATGTTCGTTATCATCATCATCGTCGTCGTCGCCATCATCACCATCATCATCATCGTCATCTTCGTTCAGTAAACGCTTCATGGAAATCGTCCTGGTCTCGTCCTTGCGAGGCACCTCCTAAAAGCGGACTCACGGTGTCTTGCAAACGAAGACGCCAAATTCCATGAATTTTTAAAATAAGCAGCCCCTTTATAGGTTCTAGTGGCGTTTTAAGGTTCAGAAGTTCAACATCGTCATCAGCGCCATCGATGCAATTCGCTAGAGAATATTCTTCATTACTAACAATCATTCCACCACCACCACCATCATCATCACTATCATCGTGATATCGTCCATCATCGCAGTCGTCGTCGTCATCATCTTCTTAGCCATACTTTGATCTATTAATTACTAGTCGTAATCAGCAGAACTTCCGCCTAATCGCATTCAGAATACATCATTTGCTTCACCCAACAAAGTATGTGTGAATGTGATCGATAATGGACGTGTGTATCCGAACCTGTCTTTGAACAATTTGTTCTCGTCGATACGAGAGTCGGATCCGTGAGGGTTTCGTTGCTAAAGTCAACATCGAAGGTGACTGGAATCGATTTTTTTTTTTATTCTGAGTCCATAAACAAAAATTTTAAGCTACTGAAAATGATGGAATGATGAGCGCAGAAAGGAAGAAGATGTTTCCTTTCTTGACAATTCACGACCATCTATGAATCATGTCGGATGGAGTGAATCACGGAATCAATCGAAATCAATCAATTGAGTTGATGGTTGAATCAATCATTTAATCAAAATCAATCAACCGAGTTGATGATTGATTCCATGAAGTTCACGATTTACAAGCGGTTTTATGAGGAGTTTTTTATGCCTTCGGGATGTTTTTGTTGGAACTTATGTTTCCAAATTGATTGCATTTTTTTTTTTGAGGAGATTTAAAATATGTAGCAATAATTGGTTAAATTCATTTCCACAGCTGAGTGATTAATGACTTTCATTTCGGCAAATTATCTCGCTATTTGTTAACTCAATTAAATATAATAAATCAAAATGCCCGAGTCATTATTTTCGCATTAAATTTTAATTTACGACATCATTGAAGCGCATGCATCAAACAAAGCATTGTGTCAATAAGGCCATTTAAAAAAATTCTCTTGGCGATGACGACAACGACGATGCCGTCGGTGATGATGACGATGACTGGCACTTCTAACCGACCCCCGGATTTATTCATGAATCAGGAGTGTTCCATTATGCACAAGGATGTCATAAAATGTCAACAATTTATTAAACTCAGGTGTGTGTGACGTCACAACGAAACGTCACGGATGACCTGCTATCTCCGAATAAATCATCCAAAGGGTTCATCTCTCCCTAAGCTGACCTCTGACCTCTCCATTTATTGGACCAAAAAAACGGGTCACAGAATCCGCTCCTTATCTCAAATTGTTTGCACGAAAATTTATCTAAAAGAAATTATTTACAAAATGGCAAAATTTAATAATAAACGTTTAATAAATAAATAATAAACTAATTATTTTATCTGAATTTTTATGTTTATCATTTAAAAATAACAACCTGGATATTTTAGTCAAATACTCGATAGTGTGAACAGAAATTAGTCAGTACGTTAATATTAATTTGTTATAATTTCCATAATAAAATACATTTATTGTTAAAAATATTTTTTACCATCTCCCCCATATTTCGAGTGTTTCCGTATTGCAAAGCGACTAAAAAATTAATTTCAAATTTATCAAAGTTTGTCGTGATACGATGACAACCACA
Organism: Hirudinaria manillensis; assembly: GCA_034509925.1. Taxonomy (NCBI): domain Eukaryota; kingdom Metazoa; phylum Annelida; class Clitellata; order Hirudinida; family Hirudinidae; genus Hirudinaria; species Hirudinaria manillensis. Next base: position 5,202,027 of record CM067537.1, read on the forward strand.
AAATTTACTAAATACAAATTACAAGTTATGAATTACAACTTACAAGTTGTAAATTATGACTTACAAATTACAAGTTGTAAATTATGACTAACAAATTACAAGTTGTAAATTATGACTTACAAATTACAAGTTGTAAATTATGACTTACAAATTACAAGTTGTAAATTATGACTTACAAATTACAAGTTGTAAATTATGACTTACAAATTACAAGTTGTAAATTATGACTTACAAATTACAAGTTGTAAATTATGACTTACAAATTACAAGTTGTAAATTATGACTTACAAATTACAAGTTGTAAATTATGACTTACAAATTACAAGTTGTAAATTATGACTTACAAATTACAACGGACAAAAGCCCCTAAAGCTTCTTATTAATTTCCTGGATAATGAATGTTTTCCTGAATAATGCTGAAAATTACTCCGATTAATCTTGCTGTTATTGTCGTTGAAATATTAAAGATGAATATTTAATTAATTCATTGCTTAAATCATTTTAATGATAACAAGTTAAACTTATTACAACGATAACAATTATTTTTACGACAACTTTACTCCAATTTTTCTACTTTAGCGATGAAATAATTTGATATTAGATAATATAACAACCATAATAATATTGAATAAAAATACTATTTTCAATTTTAATGTTGAAATATTAGAATTGATTTATATTCTCAAACGTTGTAACATTTGCAAAGAAGTCTTGTTACAGTAACTTTTGGAAAAGTGTATCAAATCGTGCTAGCCTCATTCGCAACAATTCTTGTATTTGTCTGATTTTATAATATTTTATTATATTTGTGAAAAATCATTAAACGTAATTGTTAATATTAATCTTATCAAAATTAGTTAATATTACTAAACGATGTTTGTAAAACATTTTGTTCATTTGTATTGCATTACGATTGTATTACAATCTTACTACAAATTTTATTATGTTACAAATTTAGAAGTGATACTTTAAAGAATAAACTTTAATAATAATAATAATAATAATCATCATCATCATCATAATAATCATAATAATAATCGTAATAATCATAATAATAATAATAATAATTTGTGTTGCCGCAACAACCCACGCCCCATTAACAAGTACATCCTTCTCAAATCTCCGCGATGTTTTAGTCGTTTGAAAATCACTTTCCTGTTTTGATTGGTGGGAACATCGGCATCATCGTCATCACTATCATCATCCTATCATCATCATCATCCTCATCATCGTCATAGTCGTAGTCATCATCATCATCCTCATCATGGTCGCCACTACGAATTAATTGTTTTCGTTCGAGATTGGGTCCAGCGGTATCACACACGAAAGTTAACGGTCCACTCAACCACTCCTTCATCCATCCATCCCTTCATTCATTCATCCGCCCAATCCATCAATCCCTCCTTCATTTCAGCCGCCGGCTGTTTTTACACCGAAATTATAAAAAAATTAAATGCTACATAAATATAAATATTTTGGAAAACGAAACTGAAATCATCTTTTAAGTGGTGAGAGATTACAGAATCAGACAGCTGATCGGTAAATGAATGTTTTAAAATTATTAATTATTATAACGTTATTTATAATAACAACAACAACACGGTAATTGCCTTAATTAAAGCATTACAAAATTATTAATAAATTAAAAACTAAGATAAATTAGTCTGAACTAAATTTCAGTATTTATTTTTGAGAATATTTTAAATTCATTTTAGTGCTAACAATTCTGTTAATGTTTGTCCATCTATCGAACTTGTTTTGTCCCGTCATTCGAAATGAGGTCATGTGAACCTAATGACGTTGTCATTAATTTTAATAATTTACATTTCATGTTTTAATAATTTTTTTTTATAAAATTCCACGTCAAATTTATCTTCCAAGGGATTAAATAGTTACGAGGAAAAAAAAAGTAGAAAATGTTGCTTAAAATCGTAATAACAATTTAAAACTTATTTTTATATTAAATAATAATAAATTCAAATCAGTTAATTGATCCCAAGAAATAATTAAATAAAATCGAATTTAAAACTCAATAATTAATAAATAAAAAAAAGCTGCAGACCCGAAAAATTCTCAAAAACATTGAGCTTGCAAAGGGGTCAGCTCATGTAATGAAACCTTCGATGCAATGAAAAAACACATTTCAAATTGAATATTGAAGCGAAAAAATGTTTAATTTCGAAGGATTCCACTGAAGTTTTAATCTCAGAATTATGGCTTTATAAATAATGAAAGATTTCTGAATTATTTGCCATAGGATAATGGAGGTGAGTTCCCTGGAGTGACATATGGACCGATTACTGACATCATCACCCTACCATCATCGTCGTCGTCATCATCATTATCGTCCTCGTCGTTGTCGTCATCATCAGTAACGAGGTTATCATCATCGCCATCTTCTTTCCAGAGCACCACCTCACAAATGAAATTTTCCCGCAACGTTTGTCTCAATTTACATGTTGCCCTTGTTTGGTTTCTGTGTTTGCTTCTTAATATTTGCTGATGTATGCTTTCCTTCGTATTACGATGTAATCATGGGTTATTGCATAATATTTTAATAATTAATTACGCTCATGACATTCAATGTCATGTGTTTGCGCCAAATAATAATAATAATAATAATAATAAAATTGTAAGAGTTTAATTGTTCCTTCCCATTTGATTATTGATTGATTGATTTTCTGTGGCATAACATTTGCAGATCATTTGGTCGTTTTTCAGAATTTCAAATATCAGAAACGGCCAAACGTCCTAACTGAAGCGTTAATTCTAAACCCTACCATCTTATCTTATCGTGATCTTACATCAACCATCCTTATATTAAATCTTGTTTATCAAAAACTATCCTCTCAAATAACTCGGAAATTATTCTTATTTAAAAACTTATTGTTTAATATTATTAAATTATTAATTATTAAATTACTACCTATTAAAATATGTAATCCCCCTCCTTCGTTACTCTATCACTCTCTCGCCCAATAAATCAACCAATCAGGAAACGGGGCTTACGCCATCGTACAAAGACTGGATGTTGCATTTTTACGTTCCCCAAAACGGCTGTTCATTGATTCAGGGGATCATCTGTCAATTAAAAGTCTGGACTGCGTGTAGGTGTATATCGTGGATGTGATGTGATGTATGTTATGGATGTGATGTCGTGTATGTTATGGATGTGATGTCGTGAATGTTATGGTCGTGAATGTTATGGATGTGATGTCGAGAATGTCATGGATGTGATATGACGTTATGGATGTGATTTGATGCATGTTGTCCTTGTGATGTAATTACAACACTTCGAACAGGAGTTACGTATTAAAATTAAGACTTATGATCGTTCTGAGAGTGGAATTTTTACCGAAGCCCGAGAGTAAAACTTACGTTAAATGACAAATTTAGTGGTTAAATACCAATTGTATTTGAATTGAAATACTAAATTTAAAGATTAAATCTATTTAAAAAAATTAATTTTTTACGTTTTTTACGTTTAAATTGATTTTATTTGTGACATAATTCGAAGCAATTCGGAAGAGGACATAGACGACATGTAGACACCTGCCTCATAAAGAGAGACTAAAGTTCTTAAGGCTGCCTCCTTTTTATGGAAGGAAGAGATCTGATTTGATCATCGTGTACGAGATGATTCATGGATTTGTTCCCGCTAGTGCAAGTCTGCCACAATGTTTTGGTCAAAGGAGAGAACGGAAGGATACTATCTGAAGACCAAAACGGCTCATTGGGATAATCGACATTTTTACTTATTAACTTATTTTATTTTATTAATTTTGTTTTAATGACGTTTCGTTGGAATTGTCCACCAGCAAAGGCACACAAAACATTCAATTTTAGTCTTGTCTTTTTGGTAATTTGTGTGGTGGTGGAGTATGGGGCATTTCATTGAGTTCATGGAGTTTAACGTTTTTTCATTTGGCTTTACTTGCGCAAATGTGCTGATAGTTAGTTATTAATAATAATAATTATTACTAATAACAACGTAATTGCTTCCTATTTTAGTGTGACGAATCGTTTCAATCATCTGCATCATCATCATAAACATCAAAAACTGTTACAGCGAGCCATGATTCATCCGCTTTTGTTCTGGATGCTCAGGTGCTTGTGAAGTTATGCGCCATATAAATGATCGTTGACCCGACATGGGTCTCTTAATGAGACACAGGAAATCATGCCGCCATGTTTCTTTTTTTTTCTTCAGAAGATGGAGAGAACGTTTCGAGGATCGCAGTTCTATCCAGCAGTGCTTTCTTTTTATCCATTATGTTCGTGCTTTATCGGCCATTAGCTGAACTCGGATTGCAGTACAAAACGCGACCTGCTTACAATAAAAAAGTCCCGAGAATTGTGTAAATGTCGAGTCATTCATGACAAAAGGAATCATTAACACGTGACCTCTGCGACTCCGCCCCTTCTAATGATGGGGTGGAGTGAGCTATGCTAATGAGCTACTCATACGGACCCTATTCACCAACTTGATTCTGATGGCAGATAGATAAAGGATTTGGGGGAAAATGTGGCACAACGTAGTAATGCTAAAAATTTCGAATACGAAATCTTCTGTTTATAATTTTCAATGACTATTATTCATTTGGAAAATAAATTTTGATAATTCATGTAATAAATATGTAAAAAAAAAACTAAATTATGCTATATTAATATGCAAATTATGTAACATAAAAGAAGCAGAAGCAGAAATATTTTTGATTTTCATTCTTTTATTTTAAAAGTTTTCTCAATCCACAGGAAATGAATTCTGAAATAAAATGTGAAAGTAACTTTTTCCAAAGTGGAATGTGTTTTTGGAAATAATTTATAAAGGAGGGGATTGCTTTCCCGCTTCGTTGATCCGTCTGCTTTCATAGCCGGCCACGCATATGTGACGGTCATCATCATCATCGTCGTCATCATCGTCTTCTTCGTCGTCATCGTCCTCATCGTCGTCGTCGTCGTCATCATAAAAATCAATCATCCTTCCAGAGCCACTTCCTCTTCCGAAATTTGTCTGCGTGGCCTGGTATTGTTTGGACGTCCTCTTCACATCTTCGACCATCTGCCATCTCTGCATGATATCCATTGATAGGTATCTCACTCTCACGTTTCCTCTCAGGTGAGATGGATGGAGGGATTGATTGATGGATGGATGGATAGGAATAGGATATTTAGCAAGATTTCGATTCGGAATTTCTGGTTGACTAATCGCTTAATTGATTGCTTGCTTGATTGATTAACTGATGTATTGCTTGATTGATGTTTATTTCGCCAGGTACGGCAGAACGAGGAGACGAAAGAAGCAGACGATTGCTAAACTAGCGGTAGTTTGGGTCATTTCGACATCCATAGCAGGTCCGCTCTTCATACTGAACATGATGGAATCATCACACGACGACAATGAATTGGCCGTTTATAAGGTGATAACGATGATGATGATGATGACGACGACTACGACGATGATGATGATGATGATGACGACGACGACGATGATGATGATGATGATGAGGATTATTTCCGATGTCGCTGATGACGATTAATGACAACGATATTTATGATGATAACAATCGTTCTGATAATGACGATGACATTTGCCATGTTGACATCGATCGTGAGAATGCTTATAATGGAATGGATGAATGAATGGAAGAGCCAGTATTATTTGTTCCTTTTCCAAACATCACCTGTTTTCTTTTACCTCTTCTTAATGTTACAGCTAATCATTACAACAATCTTATCCGGATCTTATGTAATGATGATGATGGAGTATCTGTGCCATCATTTTTCTATGCTTCCAACTGATGGCGTTGCAGTGATGAATTGTTTTAGCATTTTTCACCTTCTTGATTACTGTTTTTATTCCTCGACATGTTAATGTAGAGACGCGTTTGTTACAAGGAGTGATGGCAACAGTTGGTTGCAATAACAGCAAAGATTTACGACTTATTTTACTTTATTAATGTTAATTGCACGATTATTATTATTACTTGTAACTAATTTTTACTGTAATTATTTATTAGTTAGTAATTTCATTGGTACCGAACCGATGCAGATTCGTGTGCTTCACACGGTAACGTCTCTACTTTTTACAGTTGTTGCAACTGTTCGGTTATAATAATAATGTTTTTAAATGTTTTTATCATCATATTTATAATATTTCTTCCTTTCTGGCACGCAATTCTAACATCGAACAAAGCAAGAAATGAAGGAAAATAGCAAAACAAAGCAATCCTCTTCAAGTGGAGCCAAAACTGTTTTTGTCCATTTTAATATTTTAAAACACGTTTTTTTTCCACTTCCACAACTAAGTTACCTGCTAATAACTTGCTGAAGCAACAGGTTATCCATCATTGTTTTGACGTAAATGTTTGGCATTGCTGGTTCGGTTATTATAATTAATATTATCATCTTTATTATTAAATCATTATTATTAATTGTTTATTATTAATATTACGTTAGCAAATCCAGTGCCGAGTGTTTTGTCAACATGATTTCTAATAATAATTATTGATATATTAATAATAAATTTATATCTGTAATAATTATAGTTAAATTCATCTTTTTTTTCTGAAATTATTTTATTGGCTTTTACAAAATTTTACTTTCATTTTATACTTTATCTTTGTTGCTGATGCCTACCTACGTGAAAGCGCTTTGCTTTCACTGCTCCGTTGTTGCCAACACGTATTCTAATTGGATTATTAGATTAACAAATTTAATTACAAAAATAAAAAGATTGTTAAACTAGAAGATTGAAATTGTGCTCTTATTATTAACTAATGTTGTGGATTAAATTATTATTATTATATATAATATACGTTATAGATTGATTTAAAGACGATGACTATTATTGTAAGAAGATGGTTTATTAGCGTAATAATAATTTCTGGAGTTGTGAAGTGCTAATGAGAGGCTCTCTGAGATTATTTTTATGTCTTCATTATAGTTTACACTTCATTTCGATAACGTCGGGAGGGATGTTGCAACTAATTAACTTCTTCGGCTTTAGAATTTATATCGCATTAAAACCTTAATGCTTCTCTTGCAAACGCTTATGCAACGTTCGAATACTTGAACTTTTGGGGATTTTTCTCTTACAGAATATATTTTTCTGCAGTTATCTTTCTTTCCGCATTCAATGCTCAATGAACAGAGACCGAAATAAGCTTGGTCTACATTTAGTAATAATTAGTACTAATTATATGAGTAATTTAGTAGTAATTAGTAATAATAATAACAATGATAATAACAGTTTAGTTATAATTAGCAACAGTCTCGTCCACGCCAGCAAAGTTGGACAATGCGAGATTTGAAAGCGATCGTTGTGAAGGTGTTTGCGGTGCTAGTTTTGCAATTCCAAAGATAAATGATTCCTCGGCTCTATTTATCTCCCACGAGGTCAGAGCTAACGGTTCGGGCTGAGAGAGTGGAACATGATGGATGGAGGACTCTTATGTGTTGATTATCCTCTCACGGATGGCAGGGTTTCGTCATCGAGCCACCAAATATCCATTCAAAGTTTTTCATTTCATTTTCCGTCCACCTGTTTCTAACTGGCGCTTCTCATTTCTCGTTTGCTCGTCTCGCACTCTTTCTATCTTCGGACAACTTGTTATCTGCATTTTTCATCATACTTTTATCATTTTTTTCTCTTTTCGTACAAAAAAAGTCTTTTCCTCACTTTCTCTCAAACTATCCACATTCGACTGTCTTTCTCTTCATCCAGCCGTATTAATCAAGACTCAACTTTTCCAACGCCGACTATTTCCAATCTCTCCTGACTGTTTTCTTTCATTATTTTCTTTTAGTCTTTTCTCTTTCAGAATGTTTCCAGTCTTTGTCTTCAACGTTTTATCTAGCTTTCATTCTTACGAATGATATCATGATAATTGTTAATTATTATTTGAATGCAATTGTAAAATAATTAATGGATTTGAAGATTCGTGTTATGAATGTGTAAGTACCACTCCAATATGTTGATATCCAGGACAACAATATAACTTTCGAACTAAATATTAAATCGTGGAATCAAAAGCCATTCAACATGGTCAATGATTTCTAATTTAAAAATTATATAATTTATATTTATAAATATATATAATACAGTTGGAATAAATTAGTAAATATAAATTAGTCAATGCTCTCTAGAAATGCGAATGGGCATGCTTGTAAATCTGACTTTGAAACTGTGGATTAAAAAGTCATCCGTTGTTTTGTGTGTACTTCATCCGAGCATCAATTACGAGTACTTAAGCAAATTGAGGGACTTACAGATTAAAGATTTAAATTCATTTGCCGAGAGCAAAGAGTGACAGCTTCACGTTCTTTTCTCGGGGGACGGTTTTAAAAAGCTCTTATATTTTTTAGATGCCAAGTTACTTCTTAGATTGAATATTTAAGTCTTTTTATTTAAAAAAAAATATAACAATATTGCACTGTAATTATCATTGGTCATGTTATTGACAATAATTAAATAAAAAATTAATCTTTTCTCCACCAGGGATGTGGTCCTGAAAATCCAACTTTTGTTATTTCATCAACGGTGATCAGTTTCTACTTGCCCCTTCTCATCATGACCGTCATGTACGCTCTGACTGTCAAAGCCTTACAGCAACAACTAAAAGAACAACGACGAATAGCCGTCACCAATTCTGTGGCCTCATCTTCCATTTCTGGCCCATCAACGGCCAGAGGGGGCTTGATGCGTTCAAAGTCTGACAGACGACCATGGAGATCTCTAAGAATTAAGAGTGACTCATGTCCTCAGAGCGACAGAAACCTATCGCTGAGAAACAGCACTGTGTCCGGTCGTTTGTCTGGTCAAACGAGGCAGGTTTTCGGATCAATGTCGAAAGAATCCACAGAAAGCAGTGATTCCATATTCAAACGATGGGCGAAGAAAGTCCAAGACTTTACGAACAGGAAATCAGCAGCTCTTGACCGATCTACAACAGAGTGTCTTCCCAATCTTGAAGAGCTCCTCGGCACCTCTGACTATTCGGTTTTGACCGGTGCCACGAGATCTGTGAAAGACGATTATATCGATGTCACTTCTATGGATATTGGCACCCTGTCTGGTGGTGAATGTAGCAGAACTGATGGCAAAAGACGTGCGGCCAGAAAGGACTACACGAGAATGGGTTTTTCAGAAGAACAAAAGGAACTGACTTCCCCCGAGAGTGTTGGTCCGACTGAAATCATCACTTCCACCTTCAGGACATCGCCTGCATCGTCGGAAAGCATGGACGAACACAGCATCATGGACGATTCGTTTTTAGGCGCCATCGTCACCGACGATCAATTTTCAGAAACAGCTGGCCTGATTCAAAACGAACTTAAATCCCAGAATGAAGCTAAATTTATCAACTCATCCGAAGATGTCGATGGTTCTATCGGGTCGCTCTCAGATACGGCAAACGATCAGCATGAGCCAAATGTCATCATTTCAACTTCAGACCAACAACTTCAACAAACCAGAGATGTTGAAAGAGGTTTAGCGCTCAGTTCTGCTCTCTTGGAGATTTCAACGGAAATCTGTCCTGAAGATCTCAAGGACAATTCTCCACCTAAGTCACAGGAGCAAAATATTCATTCCATCACTTCTGACATTTCAAAAGTAACTTCGCCGATGATGAAACGAGGTTTTAGATCCGGAAATAGTAGCAACAAATCGACAAACAAAACTTCGACGGATCGCTCTAAATGGAAAACCGGCTCCAAGTTTAAAAATCCAAACTCGCGAGATCTCGTTACTCCAATAATTACTGTAGACCTAGCGGACGAATCGCCTCCAAGTCATGACGGTTCCGATTGCTACAGCGTGGCTTTAGATCTGACCGTATACACCAACAACAACACAAAAAATGACGCAGGCCTATCCGAAAACAATTCAATTGAGACGACCACTTTCATCTGTTCGAAACCCAGCCACGAAATCCAGACGGAAGTGGAGATACCTGGTGCAAGACAAGAGACTCAAAAAGAGGTTCATAAATTTCCCCCAATCAAGCAACTCAGTCTACCTACCAAAAGAAAGACGATCACTAACATAAATAAACATCTTAACCCAGATCCGACGGGAATCTGTCTGACTCCCTCGAAACTTCTGTCAGAAGAATCTTCGAACGAAACCGAAAAAGGTACTGGATGCACTCTCTCGGTCCCCGAGCTTTCCTCCTTGAAAAGACGTCATAGGGGAAACTCGTTGTTAGACATCAACTTCAACAACCAAATCTCCACTCCCACGCAGCGTTCGCCCATGGGCAACGATAGACGCCTAACGACCTCTTCACTCAGTACCTTCAACACACCACTAAGGCATCGTCTCAGCGCTGTTTCGGCTTCTTTCGGTTTTCGACCGAGCGTATGTTCTACTGGAAGCGCCGGTCGTTATGGTCTTGGTTGCCCAGACAAAGGAAGGAGAGCGGTACAAGTACTTGGCATCTTGTTTGTCGTCTTTGTGGTTTGTTATCTGCCGTTCTTTGCACTCTATCTCGTAAATACCACATGCAGTGTGTGTAGGGAGTACATATCTCAGAGAACATTAGCAGCCCTCGAGTGGCTAGGCTACAGCGGGTCATTGCTAAATCCTATCATCTATCACATCTTCAGTCCCGACTTCAGGCTTGCTTTCCACGACCTCATAAGATGCCGCTGTTGTCGCAAAAAAAAGAGGAGAAACTTCCAAATTGCTGGAAACACCGCCAAGGCTGAAACCGCCAGAAGTACCGGCTCCAGGAGTTATTGCCAAAAATCGCTCTGCTTCGGCGGCACTTGTCGCAGTTGCCTCGGAGCTTCAAAAATAAAGCAGACGACCGCTATTTCGTCCAGACAATCTGATCTTCGCCAGAGCACAAGAAGCCAGACTAATCATACACGAGAGAGCGTAGTCATCACGTTCGACTCCTAGAAATGTCCAAGATGAACTGATACCCACATTATTTTTAGAGTCGTCATTGAGTACACGTTTCCTTCGAATGTGTAAATTATTTTAAAATATTTTAAAATTATATATGATATATTCAGTGTATATTATACATATATACGTGCATAATCATATTTCATTGTTTGATCATGTCAAGTACTTGAGTTAGATGGCGCATTTTAGTGGTGACTTTTCGTTTCAGTGCATGTGTGCGTGTTATGGAGTAGTTTTATATCAACCCCTCAATTTTAAAGATGATAAAGAAAAGCTTATCTGATCCCATGAAAGTCCTTGTCATTACATTAATGGGTATGCCAAAAATGCTTGAATAGCAATTGCAAAGACCTATTTCATGCCAGTCAAATCAACGTAACACCGCTACCACCATCACCGAAGTAAATATATTGGTGAAGGATGGACTTTGGGTAAAAAACTTCAAAGTTCAAACTGAAGGAACAATCATTTGAAATGAATGTCTCTAGTTGCTTGGTGTAGAACTACAATTTATGAAACCTATGAATCAAAGGAATCACAATAACTTTGGATGAGTAGAAAGAATTGCACAATTCCCCATAAATATTTGACAAACATTCACCTCATAATAGGATAATTTGGATAGTATTTCAGAACCCGCTAAGATGAAGGTAACTTACTTAATTGACATGATCCAACAGCACTAATAAGCCCGAAGATGTAAATGTATTCAGGATGATATTTTTTAAATACCACAATCCCCTAACGGAGAGTTTTTTAAATTAAAACAAAGTGACAAAACTCACCTCAAAAGTAAATTTTATGCCTCAAAAATAGAATAAAACAAAATCATTTTAAAAACAATATTCTGTTCTTAAAGGCTCTAAAAAACAAACTAATGCTTCAAAATTTGAAAAATTGCTTTCAACAAAAACATCCAATTACCAAGGTAAACAAAACATGATTAAAGAAATATCACTTTTTTTGGACAGGAAAAAATGACAAGTGGTTTGCAATCTTCACAACCCCAAATGGCAGCTTATCATTTTGGCATGAAATTATATTATTATATTCTTATGAATATAAAAGCAAGGCATATTACACGTCAGATGGCATTACATTAATTTTAAAATTGTCTAAAATTAACAATATAAAAAATATAAAGATTGCCAAAAATGATTCAAAAAATCAAGCAAAAAATGAAGTTCATATTAACAAATACTTAAATCCTTTACATAAAATATCAGTGAATCCATAGAAGGCCACAATACCATCTTAGCATTTGAAAAAGATGCAAATCACCAGGATTATAAAACGTCTTTTCAAAGATATGATTCCAAATCTGATTTAACAGCGGCAAGAATTAAAACAATAGATTTGTTTTGACGAAAACAAAATCTTCAAAAAAAAATTGCCACCTCAGATCTTATTACATGTAAGCAATGCTATTTGAGCAAACCTTGCACTGATTATTAAGTCAGCCAAACAATCTCAAAAAAAGCCCTTCATTACAGGCAACTGGTAAGAATATTCTGATGAAAAGGCAACATGGCTAACTGCTGGCATGTCCTCTTGTCTTGAAGCCCTCTTCGATGTAATTGAGACCACTTTCTTCCTTCTTGACGACCCAGTCGAACCTGCTGTCATACTCTATGTCCAAGCTTTGACCTAGTTTTCTGAAGATCTTCCGCCAATTTTTGGCGCTCGACTCTGCATCGTAAACTCTCGATCTTCTGCACTTGTCGACAAATGCAGCGAATTGTTCTGGCATGTCGGAGCATAGCTCGGAGGGAGTGATAGTCGCTTTCATCTTCCTGACTTGTGCTATCTTTTCCTCTTTGTTTTTGCATCCCTTGATACCTTGCCAAGGTAAGCGGCCTTTGAAAAGATAAACGAATACATAGCTCAGGGACTCCAGGTCATCTCTAGGTTGATCTCCCTGACCGTCGTGAGCATGTAATCCCATGTAACGTATGGTGCCGGCCAAGGGGTGAACGAAGTACGTGGAAGATATCACAGGAACTGAAAATCTCTGTCGATGGAACTTCTTTGCCAGCCCAAAATCCAGCAAATAGATTTGATTCTCTTTTTCAGTTCCAGGTTGACCTATGACAAAGTTGTCTGGTTTGATGTCCCTGTGGACATAATCTTTTGAGTGGATGAAGTCCATTGTTTCCAACATCTGGTCTGCTAGCATAATAACGGTTTTCAAACTGAACTTGTGACCGCACAAAGTCAGAAGTTGCTGAATACTTGGACCAAGTAAATCCATAACCATCACGTTAAATTTTGGCTCATAGCTTCCAAACCACTTGATTGTGGGTATACCAGGACCATTCTCAAGGTGTCTCATTGTAGCACCCTCAGCTAGAAGTTGTGGGTGGTTTGATTTCAATGGTTCAAGTTTGACAGCCACCTTCTCATTTGTTTTTATGAAGATGCCATTATGTATCGAGCCATAAGCACCATAATTGATTCTGTTGAGGACTCTCGTCTTGATGCTTCTTCCTACAACAAAACTATCTTCCGTATCATATTCATGTTTATCTTCAATGCTTGTGGAAGGAACTTCAGATTTATTGCTTGTTTCAGAACCGAAAGGTTCAGAGCATTCCTTGATTGGGTCTGCTTTTGCACCTTCATTTTTTATGCTATCTGATTCTGGCTTGTTAGAACCATCTTTATCTGGAAATTCTTCTATTACTGGCAAGCTAAAAATTTGGTGATGAAGTACATGACATCTCACACCCATAGCAATCTCACATTTAGTTTGATCTGATTCAAGTTTTGTAGATTGATCTTCATCAGACTGTTGCCCACACTGCGAAAGGGGGGCGTTTTCTCCAGTTTCCATAACTAATTGGAAATAAATTCCAACAAAACATTTTGATTGTAATTAAAATAATGAATAAAAATTTACTTTAAGTCTAACAAAATTCTAAGTTAACCTGCTATATCACCGAATCCTAAACCTATGGCCTTCAAAAAGCCAGCTTAAATGTCTCAAGTTTTATAAGCTTAACAGAAAAACGTGAGACGTTACATGCACAAAAATTTATTTCAAAATGTGTTCTAAGCTAATATCGAGTTTTGTATAGAGCTGACAATTAATCTTAAGCCACCAAATCGTGAAAATAACTTAGCGCCATCAAATCGAAAACATGAGCACCCTTAGATGTTTTTCGAAAAGTTCACATAACCTTTCACAGAGTTCAAGGTTGATAAACTATTTTTATTTTTTTATCATTTATTTAGTTTGGAATGGAATTAAACGTAACCCTTTAAAAAGTTGATTAGATTTAAATAAATATTTGTTCAATTCCGACTTGAATCGTGAATTTCTCTGTAAAGTTTTCTTACCGATTTAAATTGAAAACTATTTATATAATAGATTTATTATAATTAGAAAAAAATGCTATTGAAGAGTTAGTTTCATCTTACAGCTCCTATTTATCCGAGTAAGATTCCTCTCAGATGATCAATATCAAAAGGGACAAACTGTTCAGGCTGGCCTGAGAGCATGTTTACGCATTGAACATTAAGTAAAATGAATGCGATCCCTCGTTTTTGCGGATCAAGAAAAGGTCCATGAGCAGAAATTTTGTTACATTATATTTTGTTATTCCTCCAAATAATATTATATTGGAAAATTTAGTAAAATGTCCTTAATTTAATTTAATGTTACCTTTATGAACGAATTGAAATGTTCTTAGATTGTTTTTTAAAACTTGTTTTTCTGCTCTGTCTCTGTTGTTATTCTCAGTCTGAGCTAAACAATCAAATAGTAGAAGTTAACTTGACTGGAGGGAGGAGCAGTTGATTTAATTCGTGAAATGGACATTTACTTACATTTCTATAATCCCCTTCGATAAAATTCACTTCTTAATTGTATTTTGGTCATTTAGTTAGTTAGGTCAGTGTTTCATGGCCTCCTGGCCGTGTTGCCTCATTGTTTCAGCTACTAGGCTGTAACTTTTAAATATTCAGATATTGCCCTTAAATGGTTTTCGATTGTTTTTGTTGGGTAAATAAAAGTAAAATCACATAGCAGTAATATTTGGTTTATAAGGCAAATCTAAATCTTTGTTAAATTGTACGAAAAACCAAATGGTGATTTTCATATTTCACGACCTCTACAGGATGAAATGAGTTGATCGCGATTTTAAGCTTTAAGTTTGCTGAAAAAATAAGGTGAAATAAATCATAATCAATTAACGTCGACCTGGGAGAACCTTCAACCAAAATACACAAGCGAAAACTGGAACATATCTGTAATATCAGAACGAATTAAACATATTAGGAAAAGTGCTTTTGCAACGGATGCGGAGATTCAGGAATAGCTGGCAAGAAATCATTTGGAAGATAATCCAATTCTTGCATTGGGTCAGTTGAAGATTCGTTTTTAGGCAATTCGAAAGTTGTTTTACCTATTCCTCTTTCACCTGCAGCACCGAGATTGCCTGGGACTCCATGTTGACTGTCCAATGATTCTCTTCTCGACCTCCCAATTACTACTGCATACCTGGGTGGCTCATTCGAATCATCGAAACCAGTTATCCCAGGAACGAACTTTAGCGATTCATAATCAGGCAGGGGTCTGGTGTCTTGGGCATTCACAGTAGATGTCCGACGGGAGTTTGCTCGCGAACTTCTGCTCGAACCCTGTGGAAAGGAAGGACTGTCGACGGCCGACGTTCGACGCGAATTGCTGACCGAACTGCCGCAGGAATCGACATTGAGGCTCAACATTCCGTCGACTGCCGAAGGACGTCGAGAAGACGCGTTGGAACCTCCGCGCAGATTCTGCATGTGCAGTTGAAGAGCAGCTGCCAGATTGTCTTTGAAGACGACGGATTCTCGTCTGCTTGGCTTTGGTAATTCAATGGAAGTCGGCTCGTTAATCTCGGGTATCTTATAAGCTGCAGCAGGTCCAGGTTGTGAGAAAGTTGATTCACCTTCTTTCGATGTGCTGACATTTGCAACTGGAACTTGGCAATCGCTCAGGGGCGCAATTATTGCGACAGATTGTCTGCGGAAGAAGCCGTTCAATTCTCCTCCTTTGATACCGTTTGGCACCGATGACGTAGTTTGGCTGCTGTCGCCACCTTCATCCTCAGAGTCTGATGATTCACTAGGTAGTTTGGCTTTTTTAGATTTTTCTTCCAATTGCTGTTCTTCGAGTCTCTTTTTTTGAAGAGCACTTTCTCTTCTCAATGCATCTGCTTTCTTCCTGTAATAATTGAAAATTAATGTCTATTAAAATGTCTATTCCGAAGATTTTCTAATAAGCTTTAAATCTTTAAATTTCAAGATTTTTTAAGCAAGCTATTTTCTTGTTTTTCTTGTGTCCTTGAGGCATTTAATAAATGCTATTCTACGAATTATCCCAAAGTGTAAGGAAACATGGAAACTTAGTCGAACTAGACATTATAGGTTAGAACCCGAATAAACGTGTCTGTGAAAAGAATAGGAACGATTTAGCCTTCATGTGTCAATGGCTTTCAGTCAAGTGAAATAAGCAGAATCGCTACTCGAACCAGTCAAGATTGGCTGACGTCTTTTGTTTAAGCGCGGGAACAAATCTCACTTCGGCTGCGAGAGGTTGGAACCGAATAAAACCGGTTCGATCCTGGGTTTATTTGTGATGTGATAACATCGCATTTAACATTTTTATGCAATATATTTTTTTTTTCAATACTTTGCATTAAAGTGCAGGTTTGCAAATCTTTTGGAATAACATTATTATTAATATTAGCTTCGATTGTGTTGGGTTTGAATCAAAATTTTCTTATAAATTTTCTTGAGGGAAATAATGTAACGATGTAAGGTTAAACATACCTTGTTTTAGCCCAATTGTCTCTTTGTATGAGGAAGGATTCAAGTAGAAGAAACACCACCCCCCAAACAATTGAGCCAATTCCCCCGACGTATAATGCTATGGTACCTAAACGGTGTTCAGGTTATAAATAAACAATCCAATTTCTTTTATTTTTCTTTGTAAAATGGTTAAAATGTTATGACTCCAAAAATAGATCCAAAGCATCAAAAACATCACTGCACTAACGTTTGATTTCCGCTTGAATTTGATCTTCTGACAGATCCATTTTTCTTCCTTTAAAGCTTTCTGCCTTAAAAAGTCAGCCTCTAAATTCTTTACTTACCGTTCCTTTATGTGGAACAACTTTTGTGAAAATAAGTAGACACCGTAGAGTTCTTGCTGCTTCTATTTTCATGTATTCAACTTATAGTTGCAATCAATCTCTTTTATAGATGCCGGTGTCATTGTTTAGCATTCGATTCATCCAATTCACTGTGACTTACTTTATCGTGCACTTATTCACTCACCCTATGAGATAGAAATGATTTTAATTGTGAACTTAGCTATTTAATTTTTGGATTTATTTTATATTATAATGCAGCATAATACTTAAATAAGATTTAAACACTCAATAGGATATTAGATATTTCACATTGACTTGTTTTGGTATAGAGACGTTTTGTTGAGGAAGCTCCGGAGTGCCGCTTGGACTAATTTCTCTAAATTGCGTTAACAAGGTTGAATTTTGTAATATATTAGAGAAGATTAAATCACAATATTTAATTAATCATCTCAAAATTTTGCATGTTTAAAATTACCTTCACTGCAGACATTCCTTTAAATGTTATTTATTAGCCAGTTATTAAAGAGAAATGGATTTGAACAAAATGAAACCAGAAGAGAAAATGAACCTCTGTAAGAAATATTACTTCGGTGGGTTAAATTTATATCCTTCATTGGTAATGATTTTAACGAAATCTTTCTAATAAGTTCTTAGTACCATTTATTAGAGTTTCTAGTCTTTACAAGGTAAATGAGATTTTGATTAAACTTAATTAATCTTAGAATTACAACCAGTTGTAATGGGTATTAATGAAAAGTGTCTCAATATCATAATGTAATGAAACCATCAATTGTAAATTGGCCAAAATATTAAATACTTTCTCTATATATGATATTTGAATTTATTAACAAAGAAAAGAACCTTTAACCTATCATTGAATCCATAATTTTTTAAAAATATTTAGGTGGATTTGCATTCCTGCCTTTTCTTTGGTTGGTGAATAGCATTTGGTTTTTCAAAGAAGCATTCTTGGTTCCACCTTCACCTGAGAAGAAGCAGATTAGATACTGTTTGTTGCATTTGATGATATCATTTAGAAGTTTGGCATTACGAAATTATTTAGAAATTAATCAAATCACATCAAAGTATGACATTTTATTTATTATATTTTAAATTATTCATTTTGAGTTTATCAATATCTGGGGTCATTGAAAACTCAATTAATCATATTCATCCAACAGTAATATCCAAAAATAAAATAAATGTTTATATAAAATAACATTTCTATGATGTCTCTGACATGTTAAATGTAATCATGCATATTGTAACCATGCAGTACCATATTTTTTTATCAAAAGATGTCATATGCTCGATGGTTGGTGCCTCAATTTGGATTGTTGGTGTGTCAATTTGGGCGACCTATTTCCAGTACAAGAGAGTGGAATGGGGAAGAAGTGGTGACCTGTTGACCTATGTATTCCCAAGGGGAGAGGCCTGATCTTGTGCCAATGTAGAGGACTAATTAATTAGAGGCTTATTATTATATTGCACCTTATTCAATGTTGTCTGAACGGATTAGTTTTTCATTCATAATTATTTTTATTCTTTTTCTTGGTAAAATGACAATTTGATAACTATCTGGTATTTCTTCTCATAAAATGACCCTCTGATTGCTGTAATCATCTTTAAGAATATACTATTGGACTTATTTGGTTTACTAATTGATGTCATGTTGTTATATTTTCAAGCCCTCATAAGTCACAACTTTCAGATTTTTGCTTAGATTTTTTAAGGAAGAGAACATCATCAATAAGTCTTTAATGTTAGAAGTTACCATTTAATTTCAATATTGATTGTGATTTGTCTGTATTCAATATTTTTAGATTCTGATCCTGAGAACATTGGTTTTCATTAGTTCAACCAAGTAAATAAATAAATGGAATTTGTTTCATGACATTTCTCTTAAATTTGTTTTATTATCTTTGGAGAAAGAAATCGGGCCAGTTTCGATGTTAAGAAAGCATTTGAGGGTCGAATCTGTTTGTCCTGTTTAATACACTTTCTTAGGTCGACATGGTTGGTTGGTTTCATTTATTTTTTATTTTACTTTCTGCATTTAATATCAATATAATCAATATCAAATTATGTTGAATTTTTCATATTTTTTATTATATCAGATTTAGGGTTGTTTTTTATTTAATAATGATTAAAGCCTCAGACTGGAACCACACTTTATCAGATTTATTTTCTAGATTACAACATAATTACTAAAAAGAATGGGAAAAATAATGTTACTATCTGTCTTGAAATGACAAATGTGTTCAAAAATCAGAATCTGGCAAACATTGCATATTACAAGCTTATAGATCAGTATTGTGCCATTACGTAGGGTAGGCCAAACCTTTAAGTACACCTTTAGTTACCGTTATTTTGGTGGTACATCAATGATGAATGGAGTGGCCCTATCTTCCACTGGATTTTTCTTTTTCTCTTCTAGTCTTTCTCTCATTTTTTGTTCCTGTCTGAGCTTGGCACTGTGCTGCCTACATTTATAATGCCACAAGATTCAGTTACAATTAGATTAATATGTTATAGTACTGAGTATGAGTTACTAACATAGTACCAGCATTAAAATGATAAAAATTAAATAGAAATACGATTGGTGCAGCGGGTTTTGTTAGACAGTTTTTCCAAATTTAAATTACTAATAATTTGATTTGGAATACTAATGTAAATGTTCACAGAAGGTGCCCTTTATCTGAAAATACTAACAACTCTTCTCTTCTTGTGGCCTCCATCATTACTTCGGTGGCTTTAACTTCAGACTCCTGTTGCTTATTCGCCATTTTGTCCATCTTTTTACGCAACATGGCAGACTGTCTTTCCTTGGCCGATTCCAGTTGGTTTTGCTCACTGCTCATCCTCTCCATAATTTCATCTCTTTCCTGTTAAATTACGAATACATCTTTTACAAAGTGCAAAGACTTGAGAGATTAGGTCGGATGCGTCTGTCATAATTATGTTTGTTCGATGTTTGGTACCCGTGTTTGATGAGATTTATCTTAAGAAATCGAAGTTGAACTTTAATGTTGGGACTTTTGTGTTAATTGATGCAGTTTTCTAAGGTTCTTTTGCGAGAAATCTCGAATTGAAAAAGAGGGGTGTTGAAAAGAAAGAAGCTGGCGTGTCATTTTAATATTGGAGAAAATATGTGGCACCGTCTGTGTTTGGCAAAAGTAACTCGAATTCATACTGATTAGTGAGTGAGTGACAGTAAATTGCATTACCAACATTTTTTTATGTTAACCTTTAACAAGATTCGGTAGTTACCTAAATGGGGAATTGGGGGCCTGGCAATATGTCGGTGATGTATAGATAAGGTGCATAGATAAGAAGGATGCATACCAAGATTCTGGCCCGAAACATCTATCTATTCACTAAATATTTTACTTTAAGACCCACGACCTCGCGACCAGTTAGAATATCCGAAATGGTTGCGATTGAGAAAGTTTAGAATAGCCTGAATAAAATATAATTTGTTCCGGTGACGATGAATTTCTACATGTTAGGTAATATTTTGAAATTTCTTATTTGATGTCGCGAAATCCTGGCTCCAAATATCCACTTGGAAACAAATTTGTGGTTTATTTGGAATTGTCCTCAAAAACCCAGGAAAAATCAATATCTTCCTCGCTCACGTTTGTCTTGTGGAGGTGTTTCCGGCGCGTCCATAGTTACGCATCGATTGGAAATTTTCTTTGAAGGCACACACAAATTTGTATCGCGAATGGACGAAACATTACGAACTCTTCCAAATGAACGCAGACTACACTCACACATTATGTACACCTCTATATTCATCCAGTCGTATTTATTATTTTATTATTCCGCTCCATCCAATTATTTCATGCAGCCAATCGATGCCTGATAATGCCGGAAGCTACTAATTCGTACGTTATATGAATAAACACACGTACCTCCTTGAAATCATCGTCACAAAGAGTGTTGTTCTTTTTGTTGAGGTCTGAATTGCTGACTGGAACAACGTCAAAGAGATGCGTGGGTGTCGAAACACGCATGTTTGGATCTGAAAATGATTTGATTTTATCATTTTTCCTATTGTCGCAATTATAATCTTTTCGATTATCATATCTCGATGATCGAATTTTTGACATTGATTTTGATCTCAAGTTTCTTAATTGCTTTACCATTTGTCGCCGTCAGAGCTCCCTCAGGGTGCTGTCTGAGTGATCGTGTCGATCTGGCCGAAAGAACTCTCACCACTTCCTCTTCCAAGGCGATTCTTGAAGCTACTGGAGGGTCAGTAGTGACCGACTGTGGTCGATTAGCCGACTTTTGCCGATGACGGGCTGATATAGCACCAACGCGTTGCTTCTCACTTTTCGCCGAAGCTGATCTTTCGCTCTCTGGTGAAGATTAACTTCAAAATTTTCACATCTTTAAATCGCGTCTAATTGCATAAGGCGAAATTTGATTTCAATTACACTTTACAAGTCTATATAGCACTAAGACTATAAGTCGACCTGGAGTATAAGTAGATTTGACACTTGGAAAATATGATTTATTTATTCATTAAGTTAAGCGATTATAGCTGCCTCCAGATTTTATCATTCAAGTGAAAAAACCTCGACTTGTATTCTAATACTAGTGTACACGATAGCATTGGTTCGCCCATGATTTCTAGTCGCATATTGTTTCAATCAGTCTTAAGTAAACCATTCCAATTCCCAGAAACATAATTCTTGATGACTGGCATTTCCAGAGATCTTTAAGCAAAACTCAATAATTTTTTACACCTAATTTTTGTGATGCTTGCGAAGAGGTGTCCTTTTCAATTTTCAATTCTTCTCGGGTTAACTTGAATGACCTTCTCGCTTCCTCGATAAAAGAGATCATTGTTTCTTCTTCCTGTTTGCAGAGACTTCCCAACATCCGAAACACTGTGCCCTAAATATGATTGGCGACTTTGATTATTATTTAAACTTTAATGTCTTAATGACTGCTAATTGCGTTTATTTTCAAAGTTGCCTATTTGTCTTATGGTAAACGATAGGTTGTTGACAGATATAGCTTAAAAAATGTACAAGCCAATTACTGACTTACCTGCATTTTTGCAGGTAGTTTGGACAAGCGGTTTTCCATTTGCTCGTCCATGAGAAGGTAAATTTCTTCTTGCCTTTATTCTTATAAAGTTCTCGTAAACGATGTTTTATTTATTAATGAAATATTAGAACTTTAAATTTCACGTTACTGTGTTTGCTCAGTAGTTCCACCCGCACAATATTCTTCGGTATTTTTTAAAGGTATTTTAATTGCATTAGAATCGTTTATTAATTGGATATAATTAACATAAATTCCATGCCTTAATATCCTTTAATTATTAATTATCCGTAAAACTGACGAAACTTGACCAACCAACGTAATTGGCAATAAGTACGCATTTTATACCGCCGTTCAAAGAGGCCTAAAGCTTGTATTGTTGCAATGGTGTTAGCGCAACATATATAAATAAACTTTTTATATAGGAATTAATATAATTAATTACAACTCATTCGTCGAAAGATCGATTTAAAATTTTAAAATATATAAAATTATTATTCGGAATGCGACTGTAGGAAGGCGATTTGCTTAATTATCTTAATGATTTACCTAACAATATAAAAGCATTCATTCATCAATTTCCTTTTCTGATGATAAATACAATCATGGAAGAACATTTATAAATTAATCCACTTGAAGAACTACGTGTTGGTAAAGAACTGAAATGCAAGATATTTTAGTTTATGTCGGTTGGGTATTACAACCAGTATTATTATATATTATAATCTTATATAATTGATATAGTCTTAATATAATTAATATATATTATAATCTTCCTATCAGAGGCGCATACTCCTAAAATTTGAACTCCTATTCAGTTACATCAAACCGAAACGATTTTTCAATCTACTTATTGGTTGAACAAAAGTATAAAATAGAGATAATAGCTGCAATTCCAGCTGAAAATCGATCGAACTAAAACAAATCTTGCAATTAATTGTTCAGACTTAAATCATTAAGTACCTTATTAACGATTACATACTAAGAATTTAAGATCCTGAATATATCACAATTGGAAAATTTGCGATCCAGTATAAGTTTCCATTCGAAACATTATGATTAACAATACTAACAAACCGAAATCAAAAGATTAATTTGTTCGAAACACTTCAACGACAAAATAAAGACAAATCCAGAAATAGAAAATATTGACATACTACTACTGTCATAAATAAAGTAGAACGCAATGGAACACTCATAGCAAACAAAAGCTTTGTGCACGTAATAATGCTTATTGCAAGTGTTGAAGTGACTGCAAAATTCAAGGAAAACAAATCGAGAGTTTGAATCAAGTGACAATGGTGCGGTAAAGACAGAATCATGACATACTGGGTGAACGTATCGGTTATCAATTAATAACTAAGATTAAAACGACAAGCTGACAACATCAAATACAAAAGAAGGGAGAGCAGATCAGTAAAAAAAAATGAAAGTTTAAGCCAAAATAAACCGAAAATATGGGATCCACAGGAACGGAAAACTCAATGTTATCAAAGGACTGCAAGAACAACAATCAGCTAATAAGTGACTATTGGCTACAAAGAGTGATAACAACACTTAATGGCGAAGATATCGCAAATCAATTATATAACAAAACATTTCGGAGGAGGTTACGGGGAGTACAAAAATAGTAAAAGTTAACCGATAACTTCAACTTTTAAGTGACGATAAATAATAATGACGATTAAGGAAAATTTTGAGAAGAAATGGTGGATTCAGTGATTGTCGAATGGCTTGTTGATGTTCCTGTATCCGGTGATGTAGATGGAGCTGAGGTTATTGTGAAGGAAGTGGTCGACTGAGGAGAAACGGATGAACCGCTTGTTGTGGACGGAACGGACATCGTTGATTGGCTGGTGGATGTATCAGAATTGAAAGTTGTAGAAGGTCCTGATGTTACGCTAAATGAGGTTGTCGATTGAGGGGAAAAGGTAGATCCACTTGAGGTAACCGGAGATGACATGCTGGATTCAGTGATTGTCGAATGGCTTGTTGATGTTCCTGTATCCGGTGATGTAGATGGAGCTGAGGTTATTGTGAAGGAAGTGGTCGACTGAGGAGAAACGGATGAACCGCTTGTTGTGGACGGAACGGACATCGTTGATTGGCTGGTGGAAGTTTCAGAATTGAATGTTGTAGAAGGCCCTGATGTTACGCTAAAGGAGGTTGTCGATTGAGGGGAAAAGGTCGATCCACTTGAGGTAACCGGAGATGACATGCTGGATTCAGTGATTGTCGAATGGCTAGTTGAAGTTGCTGTATCCGGTGATGTAGATGGAGCTGAGGTTATTGTGAAGGAAGTGGTCGACTGAGGAGAAACGGATGAACCGCTTGTTGTGTACGGATCGGACATCGTTGATTGGCTGGTGGAAGTTTCAGAATTGAATGTTGTAGAAGGTCCTGATGTTACGCTAAAGGAGGTTGTCGATTGAGGGGAAAAGGTCGATCCACTTGAGGTAACCGGAGATGACATGCTGGATTCAGTGATTGTCGAATGGCTTGTTGATGTTGCTGTATCCGGTGATGTAGATGGAGCTGAGGTTATTGTGAAGGAAGTGGTCGACTGAGGAGAAACGGATGAACCGCTTGTTGTGGACGGAACGGACATCGTTGATTGGCTGGTGGATGTATCAGAATTGAAAGTTGTAGAAGGTCCTGATGTTACGCTAAATGAGGTTGTCGATTGAGGGGAAAAGGTAGATCCACTTGAGGTAACCGGAGATGACATGCTGGATTCAGTGATTGTCGAATGGCTTGTTGATGTTCCTGTATCCGGTGATGTAGATGGAGCTGAGGTTATTGTGAAGGAAGTGGTCGACTGAGGAGAAACGGATGAACCGCTTGTTGTGGACGGAACGGACATCGTTGATTGGCTGGTGGAAGTTTCAGAATTGAATGTTGTAGAAGGCCCTGATGTTACGCTAAAGGAGGTTGTCGATTGAGGGGAAAAGGTCGATCCACTTGAGGTAACCGGAGATGACATGCTGGATTCAGTGATTGTCGAATGGCTAGTTGAAGTTGCTGTATCCGGTGATGTAGATGGAGCTGAGGTTATTGTGAAGGAAGTGGTCGACTGAGGAGAAACGGATGAACCGCTTGTTGTGTACGGATCGGACATCGTTGATTGGCTGGTGGAAGTTTCAGAATTGAATGTTGTAGAAGGTCCTGATGTTACGCTAAAGGAGGTTGTCGATTGAGGGGAAAAGGTCGATCCACTTGAGGTAACCGGAGATGACATGCTGGATTCAGTGATTGTCGAATGGCTTGTTGAAGTTCCTGTATTCGGTGATGTAGATGGAGCTGAGGTTATTGTGAAGGAAGTGGTCGACTGAGGAGAAACGGATGAACCGCTTGTTGTGTACGGAACGGACATCGTTGATTGGCTGGTGGAAGTTTCAGAATTGAATGTTGTAGAAGGTCCTGATGTTACGCTAAAGGAGGTTGTCGATTGAGGGGAAAAGGTCGATCCACTTGAGGTAACCGGAGATGACATGCTGGATTCAGTGATTGTCGAATGGCTTGTTGATGTTGCTGTATCCGGTGATGTAGATGGAGCTGAGGTTATTGTGAAGGAAGTGGTCGACTGAGGAGAAACGGATGAACCGCTTGTTGTGGACGGAACGGACATCGTTGATTGGCTGGTGGAAGTTTCAGAATTGAAAGTTGTAGAAGGTCCTGATGTTACGCTAAATGAGGTTGTCGAATGAGGGGAAAAGGTCGATCCACTTGAGGTAACCGGAGATGACATGCTGGATTCAGTGATTGTCGAATGGCTAGTTGAAGTTGCTGTATCCGGTGATGTAGATGGAGCTGAGGTTATTGTGAAGGAAGTGGTCGACTGAGGAGAAACGGATGAACCGCTTGTTGTGTACGGATCGGACATCGTTGATTGGCTGGTGGAAGTTTCAGAATTGAATGTTGTAGAAGGTCCTGATGTTACGCTAAAGGAGGTTGTCGATTGAGGGGAAAAGGTCGATCCACTTGAGGTAACCGGAGATGACATGCTGGATTCAGTGATTGTCGAATGGCTTGTTGATGTTGCTGTATCCGGTGATGTAGATGGAGCTGAGGTTATTGTGAAGGAAGTGGTCGACTGAGGAGAAACGGATGAACCGCTTGTTGTGGTCGGAACGGACATCGTTGATTGGCTGGTGGATGTATCAGAATTGAAAGTTGTAGACTGTCCTGATGTTACGCTAAAGGAGGTTGTCGATTGAGGGGAAAAGGTCGATCCACTTGAGGTAACCGGAGATGACATGCTGGATTCAGTGATTGTCGAATGGCTCGTTGAAGTTCCTGTATTCGGTGATGTAGATGGAGCTGAGGTTATTGTGAAGGAAGTGGTCGACTGAGGAGAAACGGATGAACCGCTTGTTGTGGACGGAACGGACATCGTTGATTGGCTGGTGGATGTATCAGAATTGAAAGTCGTAGACGGTCCTGATGTTACGCTAAATGAGGTTGTCGATTGAGGGGAAAAGGTCGATCCACTTGAGGTAACCGGAGATGACATGCTGGATTCAGTGATTGTCGAATGGCTTGTTGATGTTCCTGTATCCGGTGATGTAGATGGAGCTGAGGTTATTGTGAAGGAAGTGGTCGACTGAGGAGAAACGGATGAACCGCTTGTTTTGGACGGAACGGACATCGTTGATTGGCTGGTGGAAGTTTCAGAATTGAATGTTGTAGAAGGTCCTGATGTTACGCTAAAGGAGGTTGTCGATTGTGGGGAAAAGGTCGATCCACTTGAGGTAACCGGAGATGACATGCTGGATTCAGTGATTGTCGAATGGCTTGTTGATGTTCCTGTATTCGGTGATGTAGATGGAGCTGAGGTTATTGTGAAGGAAGTGGTCGACTGAGGAGAAACGGATGAACCGCTTGTTTTGGACGGAACGGACATCGTTGATTGGCTGGTGGAAGTTTCAGAATTGAATGTTGTAGAAGGTCCTGATGTTACGCTAAAGGAGGTTGTCGATTGAGGGGAAAAGGTCGATCCACTTGAGGTAACCGGAGATGACATGCTGGATTCAGTGATTGTCGAATGGCTTGTTGATGTTCCTGTATTCGGTGATGTAGATGGAGCTGAGGTTATTGTGAAGGAAGTGGTCGACTGAGGAGAAACGGATGAACCGCTTGTTGTGGACGGAACGGACATCGTTGATTGGCTGGTGGATGTATCAGAATTGAAAGATGTAGACGGTCCTGATGTTACGCTAAAGGAGGTTGTCGATTGAGGGGAAAAGGTCGATCCACTTGAGGTAACCGGAGATGACATGCTGGATTGAGTGGTTGTCGAATGGCTAGTTGAAGTTCCTGTATTCGGTGATGTAGATGGAGCTGAGGTTATTGTGAAGGAAGTGGTCGACTGAGGAGAAACGGATGAACCGCTTGTTGTGGACGGAACGGACATCGTTGATTGGCTGGTGGATGTATCAGAATTGAAAGTTGTAGACGGTCCTGATGTTACGCTAAATGAGGTTGTCGATTGAGGGGAAAAGGTCGATCCACTTGAGGTAACCGGAGATGACATGCTGGATTCAGTGATTGTCGAATGGCTTGTTGATGTTCCTGTATCCGGTGATGTAGATGGAGCTGAGGTTATTGTGAAGGAAGTGGTCGACTGAGGAGAAACGGATGAACCGCTTGTTGTGGATGGAACGGACATCGTTGATTGGCTGGTGGATGTATCAGAATTGAATGTTGTAGAAGGTCCCGATGTTACGCTAAAGGAGGTTGTCGATTGAGGGGAAAAGGTCGATCCACTTGAGGTAACCGGAGATGACATGCTGGATTCAGTGATTGTCGAATGGCTTGTTGTTGTTGCTGTATCCGGTGATGTAGATGGAGCTGAGGTTATTGTGAAGGAAGTGGTCGACTGAGGAGAAACGGATGAACCGCTTGTTGTGGACGGAACGGACATCGTTGATTGGCTGGTGGAAGTTTCAGAATTGAAAGTTGTAGAAGGTCCTGATGTTACGCTAAATGAGGTTGTCGATTGAGGGGAAAAGGTCGATCCACTTGAGGTAACCGGAGATGACATGCTGGATTCAGTGATTGTCGAATGGCTTGTTGATGTTCCTGTATCCGGTGATGTAGATGGAGCTGAGGTTATTGTGAAGGAAGTGGTCGACTGAGGAGAAACGGATGAACCGCTTGTTGTGGACGAAACGGACATCGTTGATTGGCTGGTGGAAGTTTCAGAATTGAATGTTGTAGAAGGCCCTGATGTTACGCTAAAGGAGGTTGTCGATTGAGGGGAAAAGGTCGATCCACTTGTGGTAACCGGAGATGACATGCTGGATTCAGTGATTGTCGAATGGCTTGTTGATGTTCCTGTATCCGGTGATGTAGATGGAGCTGAGGTTATTGTGAAGGAAGTGGTCGACTGAGGAGAAACGGATGAACCGCTTGTTGTGGACGGAACGGACATCGTTGATTGGCTGGTGGATGTATCAGAATTGAAAGTTGTAGACGGTCCTGATGTTACGCTAAATGAGGTTGTCGATTGAGGGGAAAAGGTCGATCCACTTGTGGTAACCGGAGATGACATGCTGGATTCAGTGATTGTCGAATGGCTTGTTGATGTTCCTGTATCCGGTGATGTAGATGGAGCTGAGGTTATTGTGAAGGAAGTGGTCGACTGAGGAGAAACGGATGAACCGCTTGTTGTGGACGGAACGGACATCGTTGATTGGCTGGTGGATGTATCAGAATTGAAAGTTGTAGACGGTCCTGATGTTACGCTAAAGGAGGTTGTCGATTGAGGGGAAAAGGTCGATCCACTTGAGGTAACCGGAGATGACATGCTGGATTCAGTGATTGTCGAATGGCTTGTTGATGTTGCTGTATCCGGTGATGTAAATGGAGCTGAGGTTATTGTGAAGGAAGTGGTCGACTGAGGAGAAACGGATGAACCGCTTGTTGTGGACGGAACGGACATCGTTGATTGGCTGGTGGAAGTTTCAGAATTGAAAGTTGTAGAAGGTCCTGATGTTACGCTAAATGAGGTTGTCGATTGAGGGGAAAAGGTCGATCCACTTGAGGTAACCGGAGATGACATGCTGGATTCAGTGATTGTCGAATGGCTTGTTGATGTTCCTGTATCCGGTGATGTAGATGGAGCTGAGGTTATTGTGAAGGAAGTGGTCGACTGAGGAGAAACGGATGAACCGCTTGTTGTGGACGGAACGGACATCGTTGATTGGCTGGTGGATGTATCAGAATTGAAAGTTGTAGACGGTCCTGATGTTACGCTAAAGGAGGTTGTCGATTGAGGGGAAAAGGTCGATCCACTTGAGGTAACCGGAGATGACATGCTGGATTGAGTGGTTGTCGAATGGCTAGTTGAAGTTCCTGTATTCGGTGATGTAGATGGAGCTGAGGTTATTGTGAAGGAAGTGGTCGACTGAGGAGAAACGGATGAACCGCTTGTTGTGGACGGAACGGACATCGTTGATTGGCTGGTGGATGTATCAGAATTGAAAGTTGTAGACGGTCCTGATGGTACGCTAAAGGAGGTTGTCGATTGAGGGGAAAAGGTCGATCCACTTGAGGTAACCGGAGATGACATGCTGGATTCAGTGATTGTCGAATGGCTAGTTGAAGTTCCTGTATTCGGTGATGTAGATGGAGCTGAGGTTATTGTGAAGGAAGTGGTCGACTGAGGAGAAACGGATGAACCGCTTGTTGTGGACGGAACGGACATCGTTGATTGGCTGGTGGAAGTTTCAGAATTGAAAGTTGTAGAAGGTCCTGATGTTACGCTAAATGAGGTTGTCGATTGAGGGGAAAAGGTCGATCCACTTGAGGTAACCGGAGATGACATGCTGGATTCAGTGATTGTCGAATGGCTTGTTGATGTTCCTGTATCCGGTGATGTAGATCGAGCTGAGGTTATTGTGAAGGAAGTGGTCGACTGAGGAGAAACGGATGAACCGCTTGTTGTGGATGGAACGGACATCGTTGATTGGCTGGTGGATGTATCAGAATTGAATGTTGTAGAAGGTCCTGATGTTACGCTAAAGGAGGTTGTCGATTGAGGGGAAAAGGTCGATCCACTTGAGGTAACCGGAGATGACATGCTGGATTCAGTGATTGTCGAATGGCTTGTTGATGTTGCTGTATCCGGTGATGTAGATGGAGCTGAGGTTATTGTGAAGGAAGTGGTCGACTGAGGAGAAACGGATGAACCGCTTGTTGTGGACGGAACGGACATCGTTGATTGGCTGGTGGAAGTTTCAGAATTGAAAGTTGTAGAAGGTCCTGATGTTACGCTAAATGAGGTTGTCGATTGAGGGGAAAAGGTCGATCCACTTGAGGTAACCGGAGATGACATGCTGGATTCAGTGATTGTCGAATGGCTTGTTGATGTTCCTGTATCCGGTGATGTAGATGGAGCTGAGGTTATTGTGAAGGAAGTGGTCGACTGAGGAGAAACGGATGAACCGCTTGTTGTGGACGGAACGGACATCGTTGATTGGCTGGTGGATGTATCAGAATTGAAAGTTGTAGACGGTCCTGATGTTACGCTAAAGGAGGTTGTCGATTGAGGGGAAAAGGTCGATCCACTTGAGGTAACCGGAGATGACATGCTGGATTCAGTGATTGTCGAATGGCTTGTTGATGTTCCTGTATCCGGTGATGTAGATGGAGCTGAGGTTATTGTGAAGGAAGTGGTCGACTGAGGAGAAACGGATGAACCGCTTGTTGTGGACGGAACGGACATCGTTGATTGGCTGGTGGATGTATCAGAATTGAAAGTTGTAGACGGTCCTGATGTTACGCTAAATGAGGTTGTCGATTGAGGGGAAAAGGTCGATCCACTTGTGGTAACCGGAGATGACATGCTGGATTCAGTGATTGTCGAATGGCTTGTTGATGTTCCTGTATCCGGTGATGTAGATGGAGCTGAGGTTATTGTGAAGGAAGTGGTCGACTGAGGAGAAACGGATGAACCGCTTGTTGTGGATGGAACGGACATCGTTGATTGGCTGGTGGATGTATCAGAATTGAATGTTGTAGAAGGTCCTGATGTTACGCTAAAGGAGGTTGTCGATTGAGGGGAAAAGGTCGATCCACTTGAGGTAACCGGAGATGACATGCTGGATTCAGTGATTGTCGAATGGCTTGTTGATGTTCCTGTATCCGGTGATGTAGATGGAGCTGAGGTTATTGTGAAGGAAGTGGTCGACTGAGGAGAAACGGATGAACCGCTTGTTGTGGACGGAACGGACATCGTTGATTGGCTGGTGGATGTATCAGAATTGAAAGTTGTAGACGGTCCTGATGTTACGCTAAATGAGGTTGTCGATTGAGGGGAAAAGGTCGATCCACTTGTGGTAACCGGAGATGACATGCTGGATTCAGTGATTGTCGAATGGCTTGTTGATGTTCCTGTATCCGGTGATGTAGATGGAGCTGAGGTTATTGTGAAGGAAGTGGTCGACTGAGGAGAAACGGATGAACCGCTTGTTGTGGATGGAACGGACATCGTTGATTGGCTGGTGGATGTATCAGAATTGAATGTTGTAGAAGGTCCTGATGTTACGCTAAAGGAGGTTGTCGATTGAGGGGAAAAGGTCGATCCACTTGAGGTAACCGGAGATGACATGCTGGATTCAGTGATTGTCGAATGGCTTGTTGATGTTGCTGTATCCGGTGATGTAGATGGAGCTGAGGTTATTGTGAAGGAAGTGGTCGACTGAGGAGAAACGGATGAACCGCTTGTTGTGGACGGAACGGACATCGTTGATTGGCTGGTGGATGTATCAGAATTGAAAGTTGTAGACGGTCCTGATGTTACGCTAAAGGAGGTTGTCGATTGAGGGGAAAAGGTCGATCCACTTGAGGTAACCGGAGATGACATGCTGGATTCAGTGATTGTCGTATGGCTTGTTGATGTTCCTGTATCCGGTGATGTAGATGGAGCTGAGGTTATTGTGAAGGAAGTGGTCGACTGAGGAGAAACG
The DNA here is from genome assembly GCA_034509925.1 of Hirudinaria manillensis. Taxonomy (NCBI): domain Eukaryota; kingdom Metazoa; phylum Annelida; class Clitellata; order Hirudinida; family Hirudinidae; genus Hirudinaria; species Hirudinaria manillensis. Next base: position 5,234,117 of record CM067537.1, read on the forward strand.
GATGAACCGCTTGTTGTGGATGGAACGGACATCGTTGATTGGCTGGTGGATGTATCAGAATTGAATGTTGTAGAAGGTCCTGATGTTACGCTAAAGGAGGTTGTCGATTGAGGGGAAAAGGTCGATCCACTTGAGGTAACCGGAGATGACATGCTGGATTCAGTGATTGTCGAATGGCTTGTTGATGTTGCTGTATCCGGTGATGTAGATGGAGCTGAGGTTATTGTGAAGGAAGTGGTCGATTGAGGAGAAACGGATGAACCGCTTGTTGTGGATGGAACGGACATCGTTGATTGGCTGGTGGATGTATCAGAATTGAATGTTGTAGAAGGTCCTGATGTTACGCTAAAGGAGGTTGTCGATTGAGGGGAAAAGGTCGATCCACTTGAGGTAACCGGAGATGACATGCTGGATTCAGTGATTGTCGAATGGCTTGTTGATGTTGCTGTATCCGGTGATGTAGATGGAGCTGAGGTTATTGTGAAGGAAGTGGTCGACTGAGGAGAAACGGATGAACCGCTTGTTGTGGACGGAACGGACATCGTTGATTGGCTGGTGGATGTATCAGAATTGAAAGTTGTAGACGGTCCTGATGTTACGCTAAAGGAGGTTGTCGATTGAGGGGAAAAGGTCGATCCACTTGAGGTAACCGGAGATGACATGCTGGATTCAGTGATTGTCGTATGGCTTGTTGATGTTCCTGTATCCGGTGATGTAGATGGAGCTGAGGTTATTGTGAAGGAAGTGGTCGACTGAGGAGAAACGGATGAACCGCTTGTTGTGGATGGAACGGACATCGTTGATTGGCTGGTGGATGTATCAGAATTGAATGTTGTAGAAGGTCCTGATGTTACGCTAAAGGAGGTTGTCGATTGAGGGGAAAAGGTCGATCCACTTGAGGTAACCGGAGATGACATGCTGGATTCAGTGATTGTCGAATGGCTTGTTGATGTTGCTGTATCCGGTGATGTAGATGGAGCTGAGGTTATTGTGAAGGAAGTGGTCGATTGAGGAGAAACGGATGAACCGCTTGTTGTGGACGGAACGGACATCGTTGATTGGCTGGTGGAAGTTTCAGAATTGAAAGTTGTAGAAGGTCCTGATGTTACGCTAAATGAGGTTGTCGATTGAGGGGAAAAGGTCGATCCACTTGAGGTAACCGGAGATGACATGCTGGATTCAGTGATTGTCGAATGGCTTGTTGATGTTCCTGTATCCGGTGATGTAGATGGAGCTGAGGTTATTGTGAAGGAAGTGGTCGACTGAGGAGAAACGGATGAACCGCTTGTTGTGGACGGAACGGACATCGTTGATTGGCTGGTGGATGTATCAGAATTGAAAGTTGTAGACGGTCCTGATGTTACGCTAAAGGAGGTTGTCGATTGAGGGGAAAAGGTCGATCCACTTGAGGTAACCGGAGATGACATGTTGGATTCAGTGATTGTCGAATGGCTAGTTGAAGTTCCTGTATTCGGTGATGTAGATGGAGCTGAGGTTATTGTGAAGGAAGTGGTCGACTGAGGAGAAACGGATGAACCGCTTGTTGTGGACGGAACGGACATCGTTGATTGGCTGGTGGAAGTTTCAGAATTGAAAGTTGTAGAAGGTCCTGATGTTACGCTAAATGAGGTTGTCGATTGAGGGGAAAAGGTCGATCCACTTGAGGTAACCGGAGATGACATGCTGGATTCAGTGATTGTCGAATGGCTTGTTGATGTTCCTGTATCCGGTGATGTAGATGGAGCTGAGGTTATTGTGAAGGAAGTGGTCGACTGAGGAGAAACGGATGAACCGCTTGTTGTGGACGGAACGGACATCGTTGATTGGCTGGTGGATGTATCAGAATTGAATGATGTAGACGGTCCTGATGTTACGTTAAAGGAGGTTGTCGATTGAGGGGAAAAGGTCGATCCACTTGAGGTAACCGGAGATGACATGCTGGATTCAGTGATTGTCGAATGGCTTGTTGATGTTCCTGTATCCGGTGATGTAGATGGAGCTGAGGTTATTGTGAAGGAAGTGGTCGACTGAGGAGAAACGGATGAACCGCTTGTTGTGGACGGAACGGACATCGTTGATTGGCTGGTGGATGTATCAGAATTGAAAGTTGTAGACGGTCCTGATGTTACGCTAAAGGAGGTTGTCGATTGAGGGGAAAAGGTCGATCCACTTGAGGTAACCGGAGATGACATGCTGGATTGAGTGGTTGTCGAATGGCTAGTTGAAGTTCCTGTATTCGGTGATGTAGATGGAGCTGAGGTTATTGTGAAGGAAGTGGTCGACTGAGGAGAAACGGATGAACCGCTTGTTGTGGACGGAACGGACATCGTTGATTGGCTGGTGGATGTATCAGAATTGAAAGTTGTAGACGGTCCTGATGTTACGCTAAAGGAGGTTGTCGATTGAGGGGAAAAGGTCGATCCACTTGAGGTAACCGGAGATGACATGCTGGATTGAGTGGTTGTCGAATGGCTAGTTGAAGTTCCTGTATTCGGTGATGTAGATGGAGTTGAGGTTATTGTGAAGGAAGTGGTCGACTGAGGAGAAACGGATGAACCGCTTGTTGTGGACGGAACGGACATCGTTGATTGGCTGGTGGAAGTTTCAGAATTGAAAGTTGTAGAAGGTCCTGATGTTACGCTAAATGAGGTTGTCGATTGAGGGGAAAAGGTCGATCCACTTGAGGTAACCGGAGATGACATGCTGGATTCAGTGATTGTCGAATGGCTTGTTGATGTTCCTGTATCCGGTGATGTAGATGGAGCTGAGGTTATTGTGAAGGAAGTGGTCGACTGAGGAGAAACGGATGAACCGCTTGTTGTGGACGGAACGGACATCGTTGATTGGCTGGTGGATGTATCAGAATTGAAAGTTGTAGACGGTCCTGATGTTACGCTAAAGGAGGTTGTCGATTGAGGGGAAAAGGTCGATCCACTTGAGGTAACCGGAGATGACATGCTGGATTCAGTGATTGTCGAATGGCTTGTTGATGTTCCTGTATCCGGTGATGTAGATGGAGCTGACGTTATTGTGAAGGAAGTGGTCGACTGAGGAGAAACGGATGAACCGCTTGTTGTGGACGGAACGGACATCGTTGATTGGCTGGTGGATGTATCAGAATTGAAAGTTGTAGACGGTCCTGATGTTACGCTAAAGGAGGTTGTCGATTGAGGGGAAAAGGTCGATCCACTTGAGGTAACCGGAGATGACATGCTGGATTGAGTGGTTGTCGAATGGCTAGTTGAAGTTCCTGTATTCGGTGATGTAGATGGAGCTGAGGTTATTGTGAAGGAAGTGGTCGACTGAGGAGAAACGGATGAACCGCTTGTTGTGGACGGAACGGACATCGTTGATTGGCTGGTGGATGTATCAGAATTGAAAGTTGTAGACGGTCCTGATGTTACGCTAAAGGAGGTTGTCGATTGAGGGGAAAAGGTCGATCCACTTGAGGTAACCGGAGATGACATGCTGGATTGAGTGGTTGTCGAATGGCTAGTTGAAGTTCCTGTATTCGGTGATGTAGATGGAGTTGAGGTTATTGTGAAGGAAGTGGTCGACTGAGGAGAAACGGATGAACCGCTTGTTGTGGACGGAACGGACATCGTTGATTGGCTGGTGGAAGTTTCAGAATTGAAAGTTGTAGAAGGTCCTGATGTTACGCTAAATGAGGTTGTCGATTGAGGGGAAAAGGTCGATCCACTTGAGGTAACCGGAGATGACATGCTGGATTCAGTGATTGTCGAATGGCTTGTTGATGTTCCTGTATCCGGTGATGTAGATGGAGCTGAGGTTATTGTGAAGGAAGTGGTCGACTGAGGAGAAACGGATGAACCGCTTGTTGTGGACGGAACGGACATCGTTGATTGGCTGGTGGATGTATCAGAATTGAAAGTTGTAGACGGTCCTGATGTTACGCTAAAGGAGGTTGTCGATTGAGGGGAAAAGGTCGATCCACTTGAGGTAACCGGAGATGACATGCTGGATTCAGTGATTGTCGAATGGCTTGTTGATGTTCCTGTATCCGGTGATGTAGATGGAGCTGACGTTATTGTGAAGGAAGTGGTCGACTGAGGAGAAACGGATGAACCGCTTGTTGTGGACGGAACGGACATCGTTGATTGGCTGGTGGATGTATCAGAATTGAAAGTTGTAGACGGTCCTGATGTTACGCTAAAGGAGGTTGTCGATTGAGGGGAAAAGGTCGATCCACTTGAGGTAACCGGAGATGACATGCTGGATTCAGTGATTGTCGAATGGCTTGTTGAAGTTCCTGTATTCGGTGATGTAGATGGAGCTGAGGTTATTGTTAAGGAAGTGGTCGACTGAGGAGAAACGGATGAACCGCTTGTTGTGGACGGAACGGACATCGTTGTTTGGCTGGTGGATGTATCAGAATTGAATGATGTAGACGGTCCTGATGTTACGTTAAAGGAGGTTGTCGATTGAGGGGAAAAGGTCGATCCACTTGAGGTAACCGGAGATGACATGCTGGATTCAGTGATTGTCGAATGGCTTGTTGATGTTCCTGTATCCGGTGATGTAGATGGAGCTGAGGTTATTGTGAAGGAAGTGGTCGACTGAGGAGAAACGGATGAACCGCTTGTTGTGGACGGAACGGACATCGTTGATTGGCTGGTGGATGTATCAGAATTGAAAGTTGTAGACGGTCCTGATGTTACGCTAAAGGAGGTTGTCGATTGAGGGGAAAAGGTCGATCCACTTGAGGTAACCGGAGATGACATGCTGGATTCAGTGATTGTCGAATGGCTTGTTGATGTTCCTGTATCCGGTGATGTAGATGGAGCTGAGGTTATTGTGAAGGAAGTGGTCGACTGAGGAGAAACGGATGAACCGCTTGTTGTGGACGGAACGGACATCGTTGATTGGCTGGTGGAAGTTTCAGAATTGAAAGTTGTAGAAGGTCCTGATGTTACGCTAAATGAGGTTGTCGATTGAGGGGAAAAGGTCGATCCACTTGAGGTAACCGGAGATGACATGCTGGATTGAGTGGTTGTCGAATGGCTAGTTGAAGTTCCTGTATTCGGTGATGTAGATGGAGCTGAGGTTATTGTGAAGGAAGTGGTCGACTGAGGAGAAACGGATGAACCGCTTGTCTTGGACGGAACGGACATCGTTGGTTGGCTGGTGGAAGTTTCAGAATTGAAAGTTGTAGAAGGTCCTGATGTTACGCTAAAGGAGGTTGTCGATTGAGGGGAAAAGGTCGATCCACTTGAGGTAACCGGAGATGACATGCTGGATTGAGTGGTTGTCGAATGGCTAGTTGAAGTTCCTGTATTCGGTGATGTAGATGGAGCTGAGGTTATTGTTAAGGAAGTGGTCGACTGAGGAGAAACGGATGAACCGCTTGTTGTGGACGGAACGGACATCGTTGATTGGCTGGTGGAAGTTTCAGAATTGAAAGTTGTAGAAGGTCCTGATGTTACGCTAAATGAGGTTGTCGATTGAGGGGAAAAGGTCGATCCACTTGAGGTAACCGGAGATGACATGCTGGATTGAGTGGTTGTCGAATGGCTAGTTGAAGTTCCTGTATTCGGTGATGTAGATGGAGCTGAGGTTATTGTGAAGGAAGTGGTCGACTGAGGAGAAACGGATGAACCGCTTGTTGTGGACGGAACGGACATCGTTGATTGGCTGGTGGAAGTTTCAGAATTGAAAGTTGTAGAAGGTCCTGATGTTACGCTAAATGAGGTTGTCGATTGAGGGGAAAAGGTCGATCCACTTGAGGTAACCGGAGATGACATGCTGGATTCAGTGATTGTCGAATGGCTTGTTGATGTTCTTGTATCCGGTGATGTAGATGGAGCTGAGGTTATTGTGAAGGAAGTGGTCGACTGAGGAGAAACGGATGAACCGCTTGTTGTGGACGGAACGGACATCGTTGATTGGCTGGTGGATGTATCAGAATTGAAAGTTGTAGACGGTCCTGATGTTACGCTAAAGGAGGTTGTCGATTGAGGGGAAAAGGTCGATCCACTTGAGGTAACCGGAGATGACATGCTGGATTGAGTGGTTGTCGAATGGCTAGTTGAAGTTCCTGTATTCGGTGATGTAGATGGAGCTGAGGTTATTGTGAAGGAAGTGGTCGACTGAGGAGAAACGGATGAACCGCTTGTTGTGGACGGAACGGACATCGTTGATTGGCTGGTGGAAGTTTCAGAATTGAAAGTTGTAGAAGGTCCTGATGTTACGCTAAATGAGGTTGTCGATTGAGGGGAAAAGGTCGATCCACTTGAGGTAACCGGAGATGACATGCTGGATTCAGTGATTGTCGAATGGCTTGTTGATGTTCTTGTATCCGGTGATGTAGATGGAGCTGAGGTTATTGTGAAGGAAGTGGTCGACTGAGGAGAAACGGATGAACCGCTTGTTGTGGACGGAACGGACATCGTTGATTGGCTGGTGGATGTATCAGAATTGAAAGTTGTAGACGGTCCTGATGTTACGCTAAAGGAGGTTGTCGATTGAGGGGAAAAGGTCGATCCACTTGAGGTAACCGGAGATGACATGCTGGATTGAGTGGTTGTCGAATGGCTAGTTGAAGTTCCTGTATTCGGTGATGTAGATGGAGCTGAGGTTATTGTGAAGGAAGTGGTCGACTGAGGAGAAACGGATGAACCGCTTGTTGTGGACGGAACGGACATCGTTGATTGGCTGGTGGATGTATCAGAATTGAAAGTTGTAGACGGTCCTGATGTTACGCTAAAGGAGGTTGTCGATTGAGGGGAAAAGGTCGATCCACTTGAGGTAACCGGAGATGACATGCTGGATTGAGTGGTTGTCGAATGGCTAGTTGAAGTTCCTGTATTCGGTGATGTAGATGGAGCTGAGGTTATTGTTAAGGAAGTGGTCGACTGAGGAGAAACGGATGAACCGCTTGTTGTGGACGGAACGGACATCGTTGATTGGCTGGTGGATGTATCAGAATTGAAAGATGTAGACGGTCCTGATGTTACGTTAAAGGAGGTTGTCGATTTAGGGGAAAAGGTCGATCCACTTGAGGTAACCGGAGATGACATGCTGGATTGAGTAGTTGTCGAATGGCTAGTTGAAGTTCCTGTATTCGGTGATGTAGATGGAGCTGAGGTTATTGTGAAGGAAGTGGTCGACTGAGGAGAAACGGATGAACCGCTTGTTGTGGACGGAACGGACATCGTTGATTGGCTGGTGGAAGTTTCAGAATTGAAAGTTGTAGACGGTCCTGATGTTACGCTAAAGGAGGTTGTCGATTGAGGGGAAAAGGTCGATCCACTTGAGGTAACCGGAGATGACATGCTGGATTCAGTGATTGTCGAATGGCTAGTTGAAGTTCCTGTATTCGGTGATGTAGATGGAGCTGAGGTTATTGTTAAGGAAGTGGTCGACTGAGGAGAAACGGATGAACCGCTTGTTGTGGACGGAACGGACATCGTTGATTGGCTGGTGGATGTATCAGAATTGAAAGATGTAGACGGTCCTGATGTTACGTTAAAGGAGGTTGTCGATTGAGGGGAAAAGGTCGATCCACTTGAGGTAACCGGAGATGACATGCTGGATTGAGTAGTTGTCGAATGGCTAGTTGAAGTTCCTGTATTCGGTGATGTAGATGGAGCTGAGGTTATTGTGAAGGAAGTGGTCGACTGAGGAGAAACGGATGAACCGCTTGTTGTGGACGGAACGGACATCGTTGATTGGCTGGTGGAAGTTTCAGAATTGAAAGTTGTAGACGGTCCTGATGTTACGCTAAAGGAGGTTGTCGATTGAGGGGAAAAGGTCGATCCACTTGAGGTAACCGGAGATGACATGCTGGATTCAGTGATTGTCGAATGGCTAGTTGAAGTTGCTGTATCCGGTGATGTAGATGGAGCTGAGGTTATTGTGAAGGAAGTGGTCGACTGAGGAGAAACGGATGAACCGCTTGTTGTGGACGGAACGGACATCGTTGATTGGCTGGTGGATGTATCAGAATTGAAAGATGTAGACGGTCCTGATGTTACGTTAAAGGAGGTTGTCGATTGAGGGGAAAAGGTCGATCCACTTGAGGTAACCGGAGATGACATGCTGGATTGAGTGGTTGTCGAATGGCTTGTTGATGTTCCTGTATCCGGTGATGTAGATGGAACTGAGGTTATTGTGAAGGAAGTGGTCGACTGAGGAGAAACGGATGAACCGCTTGTTGTGGATGGAACGGACATCGTTGATTGGCTGGTGGATGTATCAGAATTGAAAGTTGTAGACGGTCCTGATGTTACGCTAAAGGAGGTTGTCGATTGAGGGGAAAAGGTCGATCCACTTGAGGTAACCGGAGATGACATGCTGGATTGAGTGGTTGTCGATTGGCTAGTTGAAGTTCCTGTATTCGGTGATGTAGATGGAGCTGAGGTTATTGTGAAGGAAGTGGTCGACTGAGGAGAAACAGATGAACCGCTTGTTGTGGACGGAACGGACATCGTTGATTGGCTGGTGGAAGTTTCAGAATTGAAAGTTGTAGAAGGTCCTGATGTTACGCTAAATGAGGTTGTCGATTGAGGGGAAAAGGTCGATCCACTTGAGGTAACCGGAGATGACATGCTGGATTGAGTGGTTGTCGAATGGCTAGTTGAAGTTCCTGTATTCGGTGATGTAGATGGAGCTGAGGTTATTGTGAAGGAAGTGGTCGACTGAGGAGAAACAGATGAACCGCTTGTTGTGGACGGAACGGACATCGTTGATTGGCTGGTGGAAGTTTCAGAATTGAAAGTTGTAGAAGGTCCTGATGTTACGCTAAATGAGGTTGTCGATTGAGGGGAAAAGGTCGATCCACTTGAGGTAACCGGAGATGACATGCTGGATTGAGTGGTTGTCGAATGGCTAGTTGAAGTTCCTGTATTCGGTGATGTAGATGGAGCTGAGGTTATTGTGAAGGAAGTGGTCGACTGAGGAGAAACGGATGAACCGCTTGTTGTGGACGGAACGGACATCGTTGATTGGCTGATGGATGTATCAGAATTGAAAGTTGTAGAAGGTCCTGATGTTACGCTAAATGAGGTTGTTGATTGAGGGGAAAAGGTCGATCCACTTGAGGTAACCGGAGATGACATGCTGGATTCAGTGATTGTCGAATGGCTTGTTGAAGTTCCTGTATTCGGTGATGTAGATGGAGCTGAGGTTATTGTGAAGGAAGTGGTCGACTGAGGAGAAACGGATGAACCGCTTGTTGTGGACGGAACGGACATCGTTGATTGGCTGGTGGATGTATCAGAATTGAAAGATGTAGACGGTCCTGATGTTACGTTAAAGGAGGTTGTCGATTGAGGGGAAAAGGTCGATCCACTTGAGGTAACCGGAGATGACATGCTGGATTGAGTGGTTGTCGAATGGCTTGTTGATGTTCCTGTATCCGGTGATGTAGATGGAACTGAGGTTATTGTGAAGGAAGTGGTCGACTGAGGAGAAACGGATGAACCGCTTGTTGTGGATGGAACGGACATCGTTGATTGGCTGGTGGATGTATCAGAATTGAAAGTTGTAGACGGTCCTGATGTTACGCTAAAGGAGGTTGTCGATTGAGGGGAAAAGGTCGATCCACTTGAGGTAACCGGAGATGACATGCTGGATTGAGTGGTTGTCGATTGGCTAGTTGAAGTTCCTGTATTCGGTGATGTAGATGGAGCTGAGGTTATTGTGAAGGAAGTGGTCGACTGAGGAGAAACGGATGAACCGCTTGTTGTGGACGGAACGGACATCGTTGATTGGCTGGTGGAAGTTTCAGAATTGAAAGTTGTAGAAGGTCCTGATGTTACGCTAAATGAGGTTGTCGATTGAGGGGAAAAGGTCGATCCACTTGAGGTAACCGGAGATGACATGCTGGATTGAGTGGTTGTCGAATGGCTAGTTGAAGTTCCTGTATTCGGTGATGTAGATGGAGCTGAGGTTATTGTGAAGGAAGTGGTCGACTGAGGAGAAACGGATGAACCGCTTGTTGTGGACGGAACGGACATCGTTGATTGGCTGGTGGAAGTTTCAGAATTGAAAGTTGTAGAAGGTCCTGATGTTACGCTAAATGAGGTTGTCGATTGAGGGGAAAAGGTCGATCCACTTGAGGTAACCGGAGATGACATGCTGGATTGAGTGGTTGTCGAATGGCTAGTTGAAGTTCCTGTATTCGGTGATGTAGATGGAGCTGAGGTTATTGTGAAGGAAGTGGTCGACTGAGGAGAAACAGATGAACCGCTTGTTGTGGACGGAACGGACATCGTTGATTGGCTGGTGGAAGTTTCAGAATTGAAAGTTGTAGAAGGTCCTGATGTTACGCTAAATGAGGTTGTCGATTGAGGGGAAAAGGTCGATCCACTTGAGGTAACCGGAGATGACATGCTGGATTGAGTGGTTGTCGAATGGCTAGTTGAAGTTCCTGTATTCGGTGATGTAGATGGAGCTGAGGTTATTGTGAAGGAAGTGGTCGACTGAGGAGAAACGGATGAACCGCTTGTTGTGGACGGAACGGACATCGTTGATTGGCTGGTGGATGTATCAGAATTGAAAGTTGTAGAAGGTCCTGATGTTACGCTAAATGAGGTTGTTGATTGAGGGGAAAAGGTCGATCCACTTGAGGTAACCGGAGATGACATGCTGGATTCAGTGATTGTCGAATGGCTTGTTGAAGTTCCTGTATTCGGTGATGTAGATGGAGCTGAGGTTATTGTGAAGGAAGTGGTCGACTGAGGAGAAACGGATGAACCGCTTGTTGTGGACGGAACGGACATCGTTGATTGGCTGGTGGATGTATCAGAATTGAAAGATGTAGACGGTCCTGATGTTACGTTAAAGGAGGTTGTCGATTGAGGGGAAAAGGTCGATCCACTTGAGGTAACCGGAGATGACATGCTGGATTGAGTGGTTGTCGAATGGCTTGTTGATGTTCCTGTATCCGGTGATGTAGATGGAACTGAGGTTATTGTGAAGGAAGTGGTCGACTGAGGAGAAACGGATGAACCGCTTGTTGTGGATGGAACGGACATCGTTGATTGGCTGGTGGATGTATCAGAATTGAAAGTTGTAGACGGTCCTGATGTTACGCTAAAGGAGGTTGTCGATTGAGGGGAAAAGGTCGATCCACTTGAGGTAACCGGAGATGACATGCTGGATTGAGTGGTTGTCGATTGGCTAGTTGAAGTTCCTGTATTCGGTGATGTAGATGGAGCTGAGGTTATTGTGAAGGAAGTGGTCGACTGAGGAGAAACGGATGAACCGCTTGTTGTGGACGGAACGGACATCGTTGATTGGCTGGTGGAAGTTTCAGAATTGAAAGTTGTAGAAGGTCCTGATGTTACGCTAAATGAGGTTGTCGATTGAGGGGAAAAGGTCGATCCACTTGAGGTAACCGGAGATGACATGCTGGATTGAGTGGTTGTCGAATGGCTAGTTGAAGTTCCTGTATTCGGTGATGTAGATGGAGCTGAGGTTATTGTGAAGGAAGTGGTCGACTGAGGAGAAACGGATGAACCGCTTGTTGTGGACGGAACGGACATCGTTGATTGGCTGGTGGAAGTTTCAGAATTGAAAGTTGTAGAAGGTCCTGATGTTACGCTAAATGAGGTTGTCGATTGAGGGGAAAAGGTCGATCCACTTGAGGTAACCGGAGATGACATGCTGGATTGAGTGATTGTCGAATGGCTTGTTGATGTTGCTGTATCCGGTGATGTAGATGGAGCTGAGGTTATTGTGAAGGAAGTGGTCGACTGAGGAGAAACGGATGAACCGCTTGTTGTGGACGGAACGGACATCGTTGATTGGCTGGTGGAAGTTTCAGAATTGAAAGTTGTAGAAGGTCCTGATGTTACGCTAAATGAGGTTGTCGATTGAGGGGAAAAGGTCGATCCACTTGAGGTAACCGGAGATGACATGCTGGATTCAGTGATTGTCGAATGGCTTGTTGAAGTTCCTGTATTCGGTGATGTAGATGGAGCTGAGGTTATTGTGAAGGAAGTGGTCGACTGAGGAGAAACGGATGAACCGCTTGTTGTGGACGGAACGGACATCGTTGATTGGCTGGTGGAAGTTTCAGAATTGAAAGTTGTAGAAGGTCCTGATGTTACGCTAAATGAGGTTGTCGATTGAGGGGAAAAGGTCGATCCACTTGAGGTAACCGGAGATGACATGCTGGATTGAGTGGTTGTCGAATGGCTAGTTGAAGTTCCTGTATTCGGTGATGTAGATGGAGCTGAGGTTATTGTGAAGGAAGTGGTCGACTGAGGAGAAACGGATGAACCGCTTGTTGTGGACGGAACGGACATCGTTGATTGGCTGGTGGAAGTTTCAGAATTGAAAGTTGTAGAAGGTCCTGATGTTACGCTAAATGAGGTTGTCGATTGAGGGGAAAAGGTCGATCCACTTGAGGTAACCGGAGATGACATGCTGGATTCAGTGATTGTCGAATGGCTTGTTGAAGTTCCTGTATTCGGTGATGTAGATGGAGCTGAGGTTATTGTGAAGGAAGTGGTCGACTGAGGAGAAACGGATGAACCGCTTGTTGTGGACGGAACGGACATCGTTGATTGGCTGGTGGAAGTTTCAGAATTGAAAGTTGTAGAAGGTCCTGATGTTACGCTAAATGAGGTTGTCGATTGAGGGGAAAAGGTCGATCCACTTGAGGTAACCGGAGATGACATGCTGGATTCAGTGATTGTCGAATGGCTTGTTGAAGTTCCTGTATTCGGTGATGTAGATGGAGCTGAGGTTATTGTGAAGGAAGTGGTCGACTGAGGAGAAACGGATGAACCGCTTGTTGTGGACGGAACGGACATCGTTGATTGGCTGGTGGATGTATCAGAATTGAATGTTGTAGAAGGTCCTGATGTTACTCTAAAGGAGGTTGTCGATTGAGGGGAAAAGGTCGATCCACTTGAGGTAACCGGAGATGACATGCTGGATTGAGTGGTTGTCGAATGGCTAGTTGAAGTTCCTGTATTCGGTGATGTAGATGGAGCTGAGGTTATTGTGAAGGAAGTGGTCGACTGAGGAGAAACGGATGAACCGCTTGTTGTGGACGGAACGGACATCGTTGATTGGCTGGTGGATGTATCAGAATTGAAAGTTGTAGAAGGTCCTGATGTTACGCTAAATGAGGTTGTTGATTGAGGGGAAAAGGTCGATCCACTTGAGGTAACCGGAGATGACATGCTGGATTCAGTGATTGTCGAATGGCTTGTTGAAGTTCCTGTATTCGGTGATGTAGATGGAGCTGAGGTTATTGTGAAGGAAGTGGTCGACTGAGGAGAAACGGATGAACCGCTTGTTGTGGACGGAACGGACATCGTTGATTGGCTGGTGGATGTATCAGAATTGAAAGATGTAGACGGTCCTGATGTTACGTTAAAGGAGGTTGTCGATTGAGGGGAAAAGGTCGATCCACTTGAGGTAACCGGAGATGACATGCTGGATTGAGTGGTTGTCGAATGGCTTGTTGATGTTCCTGTATCCGGTGATGTAGATGGAACTGAGGTTATTGTGAAGGAAGTGGTCGACTGAGGAGAAACGGATGAACCGCTTGTTGTGGATGGAACGGACATCGTTGATTGGCTGGTGGATGTATCAGAATTGAAAGTTGTAGACGGTCCTGATGTTACGCTAAAGGAGGTTGTCGATTGAGGGGAAAAGGTCGATCCACTTGAGGTAACCGGAGATGACATGCTGGATTGAGTGGTTGTCGATTGGCTAGTTGAAGTTCCTGTATTCGGTGATGTAGATGGAGCTGAGGTTATTGTGAAGGAAGTGGTCGACTGAGGAGAAACGGATGAACCGCTTGTTGTGGACGGAACGGACATCGTTGATTGGCTGGTGGAAGTTTCAGAATTGAAAGTTGTAGAAGGTCCTGATGTTACGCTAAATGAGGTTGTCGATTGAGGGGAAAAGGTCGATCCACTTGAGGTAACCGGAGATGACATGCTGGATTGAGTGGTTGTCGAATGGCTAGTTGAAGTTCCTGTATTCGGTGATGTAGATGGAGCTGAGGTTATTGTGAAGGAAGTGGTCGACTGAGGAGAAACGGATGAACCGCTTGTTGTGGACGGAACGGACATCGTTGATTGGCTGGTGGAAGTTTCAGAATTGAAAGTTGTAGAAGGTCCTGATGTTACGCTAAATGAGGTTGTCGATTGAGGGGAAAAGGTCGATCCACTTGAGGTAACCGGAGATGACATGCTGGATTGAGTGATTGTCGAATGGCTTGTTGATGTTGCTGTATCCGGTGATGTAGATGGAGCTGAGGTTATTGTGAAGGAAGTGGTCGACTGAGGAGAAACGGATGAACCGCTTGTTGTGGACGGAACGGACATCGTTGATTGGCTGGTGGAAGTTTCAGAATTGAAAGTTGTAGAAGGTCCTGATGTTACGCTAAATGAGGTTGTCGATTGAGGGGAAAAGGTCGATCCACTTGAGGTAACCGGAGATGACATGCTGGATTCAGTGATTGTCGAATGGCTTGTTGAAGTTCCTGTATTCGGTGATGTAGATGGAGCTGAGGTTATTGTGAAGGAAGTGGTCGACTGAGGAGAAACGGATGAACCGCTTGTTGTGGACGGAACGGACATCGTTGATTGGCTGGTGGATGTATCAGAATTGAATGTTGTAGAAGGTCCTGATGTTACTCTAAAGGAGGTTGTCGATTGAGGGGAAAAGGTCGATCCACTTGAGGTAACCGGAGATGACATGCTGGATTCAGTGATTGTCGAATGGCTTGTTGATGTTGCTGTATCCGGTGATGTAGATGGAGCTGAGGTTATTGTGAAGGAAGTGGTCGACTGAGGAGAAACGGATGAACCGCTTGTTGTGGACGGAACGTACATCGTTGATTGGCTGGTGGATGTATCAGAATTGAATGTTGTAGAAGGTCCTGATGTTACTCTAAAGGAGGTTGTCGATTGAGGGGAAAAGGTCGATCCACTTGAGGTAACCGGAGATGACATGCTGGATTGAGTAATTGTCGAATGGCTTGTTGATGTTGCTGTATCCGGTGATGTAGATGGAGCTGAGGTTATTGTGAAGGAAGTGGTCGACTGAGGAGAAACGGATGAACCGCTTGTTGTGGACGGAACGGACATCGTTGATTGGCTGGTGGATGTATCAGAATTGAATGTTGTAGAAGGTCCTGATGTTACTCTAAAGGAGGTTGTCGATTGAGGGGAAAAGGTCGATCCACTTGAGGTAACCGGAGATGACATGCTGGATTCAGTGATTGTCGAATGGCTTGTTGAAGTTCCTGTATTCGGTGATGTAGATGGAGCTGAGGTTATTGTGTCGGAAGTGGTCGACTGAGGAGAAACGGATGAACCGCTTGTTGTGGACGGAACGGACATCGTTGATTGGCTGGTGGATGTATCAGAATTGAAAGTTGTAGACGGTCCTGATGTTACGCTAAATGAGGTTGTCGATTGAGGGGAATGGGTCGATCCACTTGAGTTAACCGGAGATGACATGCTGGATTGAGTGATTGTCGAATGGCTTGTTGATGTTGCTGTATCCGGTGATGTAGATGGAGCTGAGGTTATTGTGAAGGAAGTGGTCGACTGAGGAGAAACGGATGAACCGCTTGTTGTGGACGGAACGGACATCGTTGATTGGCTGGTGGAAGTTTCAGAATTGAAAGTTGTAGAAGGTCCTGATGTTACGCTAAATGAGGTTGTCGATTGAGGAGAAAAGGTCGATCCACTTGAGGTAACCGGAGATGACATGCTGGATTGAGTGATTGTCGAATGGCTTGTTGATGTTGCTGTATCCGGTGATGTAGATGGAGCTGAGGTTATTGTGAAGGAAGTGGTCGACTGAGGAGAAACGGATGAACCGCTTGTTGTGGACGGAACGGACATCGTTGATTGGCTGGTGGAAGTTTCAGAATTGAAAGTTGTAGAAGGTCCTGATGTTACGCTAAATGAGGTTGTCGATTGAGGGGAAAAGGTCGATCCACTTGAGGTAACCGGAGATGACATGCTGGATTCAGTGATTGTCGAATGGCTTGTTGATGTTGCTGTATCCGGTGATGTAGATGGAGCTGAGGTTATTGTGAAGGAAGTGGTCGACTGAGGAGAAACGGATGAACCGCTTGTTGTGGACGGAACGGACATCGTTGATTGGCTGGTGGATGTATCAGAATTGAATGTTGTAGAAGGTCCTGATGTTACTCTAAAGGAGGTTGTCGATTGAGGGGAAAAGGTCGATCCACTTGAGGTAACCGGAGATGACATGCTGGATTCAGTGATTGTCGAATGGCTTGTTGAAGTTCCTGTATTCGGTGATGTAGATGGAGCTGAGGTTATTGTGTCGGAAGTGGTCGACTGAGGAGAAACGGATGAACCGCTTGTTGTGGACGGAACGGACATCGTTGATTGGCTGGTGGATGTATCAGAATTGAAAGTTGTAGACGGTCCTGATGTTACGCTAAATGAGGTTGTCGATTGAGGGGAATGGGTCGATCCACTTGAGTTAACCGGAGATGACATGCTGGATTGAGTGATTGTCGAATGGCTTGTTGATGTTGCTG
The DNA here is from genome assembly GCA_034509925.1 of Hirudinaria manillensis. Classification (NCBI taxonomy): domain Eukaryota; kingdom Metazoa; phylum Annelida; class Clitellata; order Hirudinida; family Hirudinidae; genus Hirudinaria; species Hirudinaria manillensis. The sequence goes on from CM067537.1 coordinate 5,250,630, forward strand.
TATCCGGTGATGTAGATGGAGCTGAGGTTATTGTGAAGGAAGTGGTCGACTGAGGAGAAACGGATGAACCGCTTGTTGTGGACGGAACGGACATCGTTGATTGGCTGGTGGATGTATCAGAATTGAATGTTGTAGAAGGTCCTGATGTTACTCTAAAGGAGGTTGTCGATTGAGGGGAAAAGGTCGATCCACTTGAGGTAACCGGAGATGACATGCTGGATTCAGTGATTGTCGAATGGCTTGTTGATGTTGCTGTATCCGGTGATGTAGATGGAGCTGAGGTTATTGTGAAGGAAGTGGTCGACTGAGGAGAAACGGATGAACCGCTTGTTGTGGACGGAACGGACATCGTTGATTGGCTGGTGGATGTATCAGAATTGAATGTTGTAGAAGGTCCTGATGTTACTCTAAAGGAGGTTGTCGATTGAGGGGAAAAGGTCGATCCACTTGAGGTAACCGGAGATGACATGCTGGATTCAGTGATTGTCGAATGGCTTGTTGAAGTTCCTGTATTCGGTGATGTAGATGGAGCTGAGGTTATTGTGTAGGAAGTGGTCGACTGAGGAGAAACGGATGAACCGCTTGTTGTGGACGGAACGGACATCGTTGATTGGCTGGTGGATGTATCAGAATTGAAAGTTGTAGACGGTCCTGATGTTACGCTAAAGGAGGTTGTCGATTGAGGGGAAAAGGTCGATCCACTTGAGGTAACCGGAGATGACATGCTGGATTCAGTGATTGTCGAATGGCTTGTTGATGTTGCTGTATCCGGTGATGTAGATGGAGCTGAGGTTATTGTGAAGGAAGTGGTCGACTGAGGAGAAACGGATGAACCGCTTGTTGTGGACGGAACGGACATCGTTGATTGGCTGGTGGAAGTTTCAGAATTGAAAGTTGTAGAAGGTCCTGATGTTACGCTAAATGAGGTTGTCGATTGAGGGGAAAAGGTCGATCCACTTGAGGTAACCGGAGATGACATGCTGGATTCAGTGATTGTCGAATGGCTTGTTGATGTTCCTGTATCCGGTGATGTAGATGGAGCTGAGGTTATTGTGAAGGAAGTGGTCGACTGAGGAGAAACGGATGAACCGCTTGTTGTGGACGGAACGGACATCGTTGATTGGCTGGTGGAAGTTTCAGAATTGAAAGTTGTAGAAGGTCCTGATGTTACGCTAAATGAGGTTGTCGATTGAGGGGAAAAGGTCGATCCACTTGAGGTAACCGGAGATGACATGCTGGATTGAGTGGTTGGCGAATGGCTAGTTGAAGTTCCTGTATTCGGTGATGTAGATGGAGCTGAGGTTATTGTGAAGGAAGTGGTCGACTGAGGAGAAACGGATGAACCGCTTGTTGTGGACGGAACGGACATCGTTGATTGGCTGGTGGATGTATCAGAATTGAAAGTTGTAGACGGTCCTGATGTTACGCTAAAGGAGGTTGTCGATTGAGGGGAAAAGGTCGATCCACTTGAGGTAACCGGAGATGACATGCTGGATTCAGTGATTGTCGAATGGCTTGTTGAAGTTCCTGTATTCGGTGATGTAGATGGAGCTGAGGTTATTGTGTAGGAAGTGGTCGACTGAGGAGAAACGGATGAACCGCTTGTTGTGGACGGAACGGACATCGTTGATTGGCTGGTGGATGTATCAGAATTGAAAGTTGTAGACGGTCCTGATGTTACGCTAAAGGAGGTTGTCGATTGAGGGGAAAAGGTCGATCCACTTGAGGTAACCGGAGATGACATGCTGGATTCAGTGATTGTCGAATGGCTTGTTGATGTTGCTGTATCCGGTGATGTAGATGGAGCTGAGGTTATTGTGAAGGAAGTGGTCGACTGAGGAGAAACGGATGAACCGCTTGTTGTGGACGGAACGGACATCGTTGATTGGCTGGTGGAAGTTTCAGAATTGAAAGTTGTAGAAGGTCCTGATGTTACGCTAAATGAGGTTGTCGATTGAGGGGAAAAGGTCGATCCACTTGAGGTAACCGGAGATGACATGCTGGATTCAGTGATTGTCGAATGGCTTGTTGATGTTCCTGTATCCGGTGATGTAGATGGAGCTGAGGTTATTGTGAAGGAAGTGGTCGACTGAGGAGAAACGGATGAACCGCTTGTTGTGGACGGAACGGACATCGTTGATTGGCTGGTGGAAGTTTCAGAATTGAAAGTTGTAGAAGGTCCTGATGTTACGCTAAATGAGGTTGTCGATTGAGGGGAAAAGGTCGATCCACTTGAGGTAACCGGAGATGACATGCTGGATTGAGTGGTTGGCGAATGGCTAGTTGAAGTTCCTGTATTCGGTGATGTAGATGGAGCTGAGGTTATTGTGAAGGAAGTGGTCGACTGAGGAGAAACGGATGAACCGCTTGTTGTGGACGGAACGGACATCGTTGATTGGCTGGTGGATGTATCAGAATTGAAAGTTGTAGACGGTCCTGATGTTACGCTAAAGGAGGTTGTCGATTGAGGGGAAAAGGTCGATCCACTTGAGGTAACCGGAGATGACATGCTGGATTGAGTGATTGTCGAATGGCTTGTTGATGTTCCTGTATCCGGTGATGTAGATGGAGCTGAGGTTATTGTGAAGGAAGTGGTCGACTGAGGAGAAACGGATGAACCGCTTGTTGTGGACGGAACGGACATCGTTGATTGGCTGGTGGAAGTTTCAGAATTGAAAGTTGTAGAAGGTCCTGATGTTACGCTAAATGAGGTTGTCGATTGAGGGGAAAAGGTCGATCCACTTGAGGTAACCGGAGATGACATGCTGGATTGAGTGGTTGTCGAATGGCTAGTTGAAGTTCCTGTATTCGGTGATGTAGATGGAGCTGAGGTTATTGTGAAGGAAGTGGTCGACTGAGGAGAAACGGATGAACCGCTTGTTGTGGACGGAACGGACATCGTTGATTGGCTGGTGGATGTATCAGAATTGAAAGTTGTAGACGGTCCTGATGTTACGCTAAATGAGGTTGTCGATTGAGGGGAATGGGTCGATCCACTTGAGTTAACCGGAGATGACATGCTGGATTGAGTGATTGTCGAATGGCTTGTTGATGTTGCTGTATCCGGTGATGTAGATGGAGCTGAGGTTATTGTGAAGGAAGTGGTCGACTGAGGAGAAACGGATGAACCGCTTGTTGTGGATGGAACGGACATCGTTGATTGGCTGGTGGAAGTTTCAGAATTGAATGTTGTAGAAGGTCCTGATGTTACTCTAAAGGAGGTTGTCGATTGAGGGGAAAAGGTCGATCCACTTGAGGTAACCGGAGATGACATGCTGGATTCAGTGATTGTCGAATGGCTTGTTGAAGTTCCTGTATTCGGTGATGTAGATGGAGCTGAGGTTATTGTGTAGGAAGTGGTCGACTGAGGAGAAACGGATGAACCGCTTGTTGTGGACGGAACGGACATCGTTGATTGGCTGGTGGATGTATCAGAATTGAAAGTTGTAGACGGTCCTGATGTTACGCTAAAGGAGGTTGTCGATTGAGGGGAAAAGGTCGATCCACTTGAGGTAACCGGAGATGACATGCTGGATTCAGTGATTGTCGAATGGCTTGTTGATGTTGCTGTATCCGGTGATGTAGATGGAGCTGAGGTTATTGTGAAGGAAGTGGTCGACTGAGGAGAAACGGATGAACCGCTTGTTGTGGACGGAACGGACATCGTTGATTGGCTGGTGGAAGTTTCAGAATTGAAAGTTGTAGAAGGTCCTGATGTTACGCTAAATGAGGTTGTCGATTGAGGGGAAAAGGTCGATCCACTTGAGGTAACCGGAGATGACATGCTGGATTGAGTGGTTGGCGAATGGCTAGTTGAAGTTCCTGTATTCGGTGATGTAGATGGAGCTGAGGTTATTGTGAAGGAAGTGGTCGACTGAGGAGAAACGGATGAACCGCTTGTTGTGGACGGAACGGACATCGTTGATTGGCTGGTGGATGTATCAGAATTGAAAGTTGTAGACGGTCCTGATGTTACGCTAAAGGAGGTTGTCGATTGAGGGGAAAAGGTCGATCCACTTGAGGTAACCGGAGATGACATGCTGGATTCAGTGATTGTCGAATGGCTTGTTGATGTTCCTGTATCCGGTGATGTAGATGGAGCTGAGGTTATTGTGAAGGAAGTGGTCGACTGAGGAGAAACGGATGAACCGCTTGTTGTGGACGGAACGGACATCGTTGATTGGCTGGTGGAAGTTTCAGAATTGAAAGTTGTAGAAGGTCCTGATGTTACGCTAAATGAGGTTGTCGATTGAGGGGAAAAGGTCGATCCACTTGAGGTAACCGGAGATGACATGCTGGATTGAGTGGTTGTCGAATGGCTAGTTGAAGTTCCTGTATTCGGTGATGTAGATGGAGCTGAGGTTATTGTGAAGGAAGTGGTCGACTGAGGAGAAACGGATGAACCGCTTGTTGTGGACGGAACGGACATCGTTGATTGGCTGGTGGAAGTTTCAGAATTGAATGTTGTAGAAGGTCCTGATGTTACGCTAAAGGAGGTTGTCGATTGAGGGGAAAAGGTCGATCCACTTGAGGTAACCGGAGATGACATGCTGGATTCAGTGATTGTCGAATGGCTTGTTGATGTTGCTGTATCCGGTGATGTAGATGGAGCTGAGGTTATTGTGAAGGAAGTGGTCGACTGAGGAGAAACGGATGAACCGCTTGTTGTGGACGGAACGGACATCGTTGATTGGCTGGTGGATGTATCAGAATTGAAAGTTGTAGACGGTCCTGATGTTACGCTAAATGAGGTTGTCGATTGAGGGGAATGGGTCGATCCACTTGAGTTAACCGGAGATGACATGCTGGATTGAGTGATTGTCGAATGGCTTGTTGATGTTGCTGTATCCGGTGATGTAGATGGAGCTGAGGTTATTGTGAAGGAAGTGGTCGACTGAGGAGAAACGGATGAACCGCTTGTTGTGGACGGAACGGACATCGTTGATTGGCTGGTGGAAGTTTCAGAATTGAATGTTGTAGAAGGTCCTGATGTTACGCTAAAGGAGGTTGTCGATTGAGGGGAAAAGGTCGATCCACTTGAGGTAACCGGAGATGACATGCTGGATTCAGTGATTGTCGAATGGCTTGTTGATGTTGCTGTATCCGGTGATGTAGATGGAGCTGAGGTTATTGTGAAGGAAGTGGTCGACTGAGGAGAAACGGATGAACCGCTTGTTGTGGACGGAACGGACATCGTTGATTGGCTGGTGGATGTATCAGAATTGAAAGTTGTAGACGGTCCTGATGTTACGCTAAATGAGGTTGTCGATTGAGGGGAATGGGTCGATCCACTTGAGTTAACCGGAGATGACATGCTGGATTGAGTGATTGTCGAATGGCTTGTTGATGTTGCTGTATCCGGTGATGTAGATGGAGCTGAGGTTATTGTGAAGGAAGTGGTCGACTGAGGAGAAACGGATGAACCGCTTGTTGTGGATGGAACGGACATCGTTGATTGGCTGGTGGAAGTTTCAGAATTGAATGTTGTAGAAGGTCCTGATGTTACTCTAAAGGAGGTTGTCGATTGAGGGGAAAAGGTCGATCCACTTGAGGTAACCGGAGATGACATGCTGGATTCAGTGATTGTCGAATGGCTTGTTGAAGTTCCTGTATTCGGTGATGTAGATGGAGCTGAGGTTATTGTGTAGGAAGTGGTCGACTGAGGAGAAACGGATGAACCGCTTGTTGTGGACGGAACGGACATCGTTGATTGGCTGGTGGATGTATCAGAATTGAAAGTTGTAGACGGTCCTGATGTTACGCTAAAGGAGGTTGTCGATTGAGGGGAAAAGGTCGATCCACTTGAGGTAACCGGAGATGACATGCTGGATTCAGTGATTGTCGAATGGCTTGTTGATGTTGCTGTATCCGGTGATGTAGATGGAGCTGAGGTTATTGTGAAGGAAGTGGTCGACTGAGGAGAAACGGATGAACCGCTTGTTGTGGACGGAACGGACATCGTTGATTGGCTGGTGGAAGTTTCAGAATTGAAAGTTGTAGAAGGTCCTGATGTTACGCTAAATGAGGTTGTCGATTGAGGGGAAAAGGTCGATCCACTTGAGGTAACCGGAGATGACATGCTGGATTGAGTGGTTGGCGAATGGCTAGTTGAAGTTCCTGTATTCGGTGATGTAGATGGAGCTGAGGTTATTGTGAAGGAAGTGGTCGACTGAGGAGAAACGGATGAACCGCTTGTTGTGGACGGAACGGACATCGTTGATTGGCTGGTGGATGTATCAGAATTGAAAGTTGTAGACGGTCCTGATGTTACGCTAAAGGAGGTTGTCGATTGAGGGGAAAAGGTCGATCCACTTGAGGTAACCGGAGATGACATGCTGGATTCAGTGATTGTCGAATGGCTTGTTGATGTTCCTGTATCCGGTGATGTAGATGGAGCTGAGGTTATTGTGAAGGAAGTGGTCGACTGAGGAGAAACGGATGAACCGCTTGTTGTGGACGGAACGGACATCGTTGATTGGCTGGTGGAAGTTTCAGAATTGAAAGTTGTAGAAGGTCCTGATGTTACGCTAAATGAGGTTGTCGATTGAGGGGAAAAGGTCGATCCACTTGAGGTAACCGGAGATGACATGCTGGATTGAGTGGTTGTCGAATGGCTAGTTGAAGTTCCTGTATTCGGTGATGTAGATGGAGCTGAGGTTATTGTGAAGGAAGTGGTCGACTGAGGAGAAACGGATGAACCGCTTGTTGTGGACGGAACGGACATCGTTGATTGGCTGGTGGAAGTTTCAGAATTGAATGTTGTAGAAGGTCCTGATGTTACGCTAAAGGAGGTTGTCGATTGAGGGGAAAAAGGTCGATCCACTTGAGGTAACCGGAGATGACATGCTGGATTCAGTGATTGTCGAATGGCTTGTTGATGTTGCTGTATCCGGTGATGTAGATGGAGCTGAGGTTATTGTGAAGGAAGTGGTCGACTGAGGAGAAACGGATGAACCGCTTGTTGTGGACGGAACGGACATCGTTGATTGGCTGGTGGATGTATCAGAATTGAAAGTTGTAGACGGTCCTGATGTTACGCTAAATGAGGTTGTCGATTGAGGGGAATGGGTCGATCCACTTGAGTTAACCGGAGATGACATGCTGGATTGAGTGATTGTCGAATGGCTTGTTGATGTTGCTGTATCCGGTGATGTAGATGGAGCTGAGGTTATTGTGAAGGAAGTGGTCGACTGAGGAGAAACGGATGAACCGCTTGTTGTGGACGGAACGGACATCGTTGATTGGCTGGTGGAAGTTTCAGAATTGAATGTTGTAGAAGGTCCTGATGTTACGCTAAAGGAGGTTGTCGATTGAGGGGAAAAGGTCGATCCACTTGAGGTAACCGGAGATGACATGCTGGATTCAGTGATTGTCGAATGGCTTGTTGATGTTGCTGTATCCGGTGATGTAGATGGAGCTGAGGTTATTGTGAAGGAAGTGGTCGACTGAGGAGAAACGGATGAACCGCTTGTTGTGGACGGAACGGACATCGTTGATTGGCTGGTGGATGTATCAGAATTGAAAGTTGTAGACGGTCCTGATGTTACGCTAAATGAGGTTGTCGATTGAGGGGAATGGGTCGATCCACTTGAGTTAACCGGAGATGACATGCTGGATTGAGTGATTGTCGAATGGCTTGTTGATGTTGCTGTATCCGGTGATGTAGATGGAGCTGAGGTTATTGTGAAGGAAGTGGTCGACTGAGGAGAAACGGATGAACCGCTTGTTGTGGACGGAACGGACATCGTTGATTGGCTGGTGGATGTATCAGAATTGAAAGTTGTAGACGGTCCTGATGTTACGCTAAATGAGGTTGTCGATTGAGGGGAATGGGTCGATCCACTTGAGTTAACCGGAGATGACATGCTGGATTGAGTGATTGTCGAATGGCTTGTTGATGTTGCTGTATCCGGTGATGTAGATGGAGCTGAGGTTATTGTGAAGGAAGTGGTCGACTGAGGAGAAACGGATGAACCGCTTGTTGTGGATGGAACGGACATCGTTGATTGGCTGGTGGAAGTTTCAGAATTGAATGTTGTAGAAGGTCCTGATGTTACTCTAAAGGAGGTTGTCGATTGAGGGGAAAAGGTCGATCCACTTGAGGTAACCGGAGATGACATGCTGGATTCAGTGATTGTCGAATGGCTTGTTGAAGTTCCTGTATTCGGTGATGTAGATGGAGCTGAGGTTATTGTGAAGGAAGTGGTCGACTGAGGAGAAACGGATGAACCGCTTGTTGTGGACGGAACGGACATCGTTGATTGGCTGGTGGAAGTTTCAGAATTGAAAGTTGTAGAAGGTCCTGATGTTACGCTAAATGAGGTTGTCGATTGAGGGGAAAAGGTCGATCCACTTGAGGTAACCGGAGATGACATACTGGATTCAGTGATTGTCGAATGGCTTGTTGAAGTTCCTGTATTCGGTGATGTAGATGGAGCTGAGGTTATTGTGAAGGAAGTGGTCGACTGAGGAGAAACGGATGAACCGCTTGTTGTGGACGGAACGGACATCGTTGATTGGCTGGTGGAAGTTTCAGAATTGAAAGTTGTAGAAGGTCCTGATGTTACGCTAAATGAGGTTGTCGATTGAGGGGAAAAGGTCGATCCACTTGAGGTAACCGGAGATGACATACTGGATTCAGTGATTGTCGAATGGCTTGTTGAAGTTCCTGTATTCGGTGATGTAGATGGAGCTGAGGTTATTGTGAAGGAAGTGGTCGACTGAGGAGAAACGGATGAACCGCTTGTTGTGGACGGAACGGACATCGTTGATTGGCTGGTGGAAGTTTCAGAATTGAAAGTTGTAGAAGGTCCTGATGTTACGCTAAATGAGGTTGTCGATTGAGGGGAAAAGGTCGATCCACTTGAGGTAACCGGAGATGACATACTGGATTCAGTGATTGTCGAATGGCTTGTTGAAGTTCCTGTATTCGGTGATGTAGATGGAGCTGAGGTTATTGTGAAGGAAGTGGTCGACTGAGGAGAAACGGATGAACCGCTTGTTGTGGACGGAACGGACATCGTTGATTGGCTGGTGGAAGTTTCAGAATTGAAAGTTGTAGAAGGTCCTGATGTTACGCTAAATGAGGTTGTCGATTGAGGGGAAAAGGTCGATCCACTTGAGGTAACCGGAGATGACATGCTGGATTCAGTGATTGTCGAATGGCTTGTTGATGTTGCTGTATCCGGTGATGTAGATGGAGCTGAGGTTATTGTGAAGGAAGTGGTCGACTGAGGAGAAACGGATGAACCGCTTGTTGTGGACGGAACGGACATCGTTGATTGGCTGGTGGATGTATCAGAATTGAAAGTTGTAGACGGTCCTGATGTTACGCTAAAGGAGGTTGTCGATTGAGGGGAAAAGGTCGATCCACTTGAGGTAACCGGAGATGACATGCTGGATTCAGTGATTATCGAATGGCTTGTTGAAGTTCCTGTATTCGGTGATGTAGATGGAGCTGAGGTTATTGTGTAGGAAGTGGTCGACTGAGGAGAAACGGATGAACCGCTTGTTGTGGACGGAACGGACATCGTTGATTGGCTGGTGGATGTATCAGAATTGAAAGTTGTAGACGGTCCTGATGTTACGCTAAATGAGGTTGTCGATTGAGGGGAATGGGTCGATCCACTTGAGGTAACCGGAGATGACATGCTGGATTCAGTGATTGTCGAATGGCTTGTTGATGTTGCTGTATCCGGTGATGTAGATGGAGCTGAGGTTATTGTGAAGGAAGTGGTCGACTGAGGAGAAACGGATGAACCGCTTGTTGTGGACGGAACGGACATCGTTGATTGGCTGGTGGATGTATCAGAATTGAAAGTTGTAGACGGTCCTGATGTTACGCTAAATGAGGTTGTCGATTGAGGGGAATGGGTCGATCCACTTGAGGTAACCGGAGATGACATGCTGGATTCAGTGATTGTCGAATGGCTAGTTGAAGTTCCTGTATTCGGTGATGTAGATGGAGCTGAGGTTATTGTGAAGGAAGTGGTCGACTGAGGAGAAACGGATGAACCGCTTGTTGTGGACGGAACGGACATCGTTGATTGGCTGGTGGAAGTTTCAGAATTGAAAGTTGTAGAAGGTCCTGATGTTACGCTAAATGAGGTTGTCGATTGAGGGGAAAAGGTCGATCCACTTGAGGTAACCGGAGATGACATACTGGATTCAGTGATTGTCGAATGGCTTGTTGAAGTTCCTGTATTCGGTGATGTAGATGGAGCTGAGGTTATTGTGAAGGAAGTGGTCGACTGAGGAGAAACGGATGAACCGCTTGTTGTGGACGGAACGGACATCGTTGATTGGCTGGTGGAAGTTTCAGAATTGAAAGTTGTAGAAGGTCCTGATGTTACGCTAAATGAGGTTGTCGATTGAGGGGAAAAGGTCGATCCACTTGAGGTAACCGGAGATGACATACTGGATTCAGTGATTGTCGAATGGCTTGTTGAAGTTCCTGTATTCGGTGATGTAGATGGAGCTGAGGTTATTGTGAAGGAAGTGGTCGACTGAGGAGAAACGGATGAACCGCTTGTTGTGGACGGAACGGACATCGTTGATTGGCTGGTGGAAGTTTCAGAATTGAAAGTTGTAGAAGGTCCTGATGTTACGCTAAATGAGGTTGTCGATTGAGGGGAAAAGGTCGATCCACTTGAGGTAACCGGAGATGACATGCTGGATTCAGTGATTGTCGAATGGCTTGTTGATGTTGCTGTATCCGGTGATGTAGATGGAGCTGAGGTTATTGTGAAGGAAGTGGTCGACTGAGGAGAAACGGATGAACCGCTTGTTGTGGACGGAACGGACATCGTTGATTGGCTGGTGGATGTATCAGAATTGAAAGTTGTAGACGGTCCTGATGTTACGCTAAAGGAGGTTGTCGATTGAGGGGAAAAGGTCGATCCACTTGAGGTAACCGGAGATGACATGCTGGATTCAGTGATTATCGAATGGCTTGTTGAAGTTCCTGTATTCGGTGATGTAGATGGAGCTGAGGTTATTGTGTAGGAAGTGGTCGACTGAGGAGAAACGGATGAACCGCTTGTTGTGGACGGAACGGACATCGTTGATTGGCTGGTGGATGTATCAGAATTGAAAGTTGTAGACGGTCCTGATGTTACGCTAAATGAGGTTGTCGATTGAGGGGAATGGGTCGATCCACTTGAGGTAACCGGAGATGACATGCTGGATTCAGTGATTGTCGAATGGCTTGTTGATGTTGCTGTATCCGGTGATGTAGATGGAGCTGAGGTTATTGTGAAGGAAGTGGTCGACTGAGGAGAAAACGGATGAACCGCTTGTTGTGGACGGAACGGACATCGTTGATTGGCTGGTGGATGTATCAGAATTGAAAGTTGTAGACGGTCCTGATGTTACGCTAAATGAGGTTGTCGATTGAGGGGAATGGGTCGATCCACTTGAGGTAACCGGAGATGACATGCTGGATTCAGTGATTGTCGAATGGCTTGTTGATGTTGCTGTATCCGGTGATGTAGATGGAGCTGAGGTTATTGTGAAGGAAGTGGTCGACTGAGGAGAAACGGATGAACCGCTTGTTGTGGACGGAACGGACATCGTTGATTGGCTGGTGGATGTATCAGAATTGAAAGTTGTAGACGGTCCTGATGTTACGCTAAATGAGGTTGTCGATTGAGGGGAATGGGTCGATCCACTTGAGTTAACCGGAGATGACATGCTGGATTGAGTGATTGTCGAATGGCTTGTTGATGTTGCTGTATCCGGTGATGTAGATGGAGCTGAGGTTATTGTGAAGGAAGTGGTCGACTGAGGAGAAACGGATGAACCGCTTGTTGTGGACGGAACGGACATCGTTGATTGGCTGGTGGATGTATCAGAATTGAAAGTTGTAGACGGTCCTGATGTTACGCTAAATGAGGTTGTCGATTGAGGGGAATGGGTCGATCCACTTGAGTTAACCGGAGATGACATGCTGGATTGAGTGATTGTCGAATGGCTTGTTGATGTTGCTGTATCCGGTGATGTAGATGGAGCTGAGGTTATTGTGAAGGAAGTGGTCGACTGAGTTGAAACGGATGAACCGCTTGTTGTGGACGGAACGGACATCGTTGATTGGCTGGTGGATGTATCAGAATTGAAAGTTGTAGACGGTCCTGATGTTACGCTAAATGAGGTTGTCGATTGAGGGGAATAGGTCGATCCACTTGAGGTAACCGGAGATGACATGCTGGATTCAGTGATTGTCGAATGGCTTGTTGATGTTGCTGTATCCGGTGATGTAGATGGAGCTGAGGTTATTGTGATGGAAGTGGTCGACTGAGTAGAAACGGATGAACCGCTTGTTGTGGATGGAACAGATAACGTTGAGTGGCTGATGGATGTTGTAGAAGTGATTAAGTCTCCTGTCGTAATATTTAATGTTGCTGTGGAATCTATATCAGAATTAGTTGCAAGTGCATTCGACGTTGAATTCGCTCCTTCAATCGATAGCGCTGTCGGATTTGATGTTGTTTTAATGCCTGGGAAAGTTTGAAATTAGTTGAGTTGTAATTTTTGAAGGATGCAAACACGAATTATTTAAAGATTCATATACATACCTGATGCCAACGTCGTTCCGTTGATATTTGTTGTGGATAAGTTCATTGCAGCTGTCCAATTCGTGCCATTGAATGGGTTCGATGAAGAATTGACCGTTTTAAGATGTGTGGAACCTGAATACAAAATAATTTAAAATCATTAATTTTTGCGATTGATTGGTTTAAGGATAGTTCAGTGGCATATTATTTATGGTTTCATATTCCCTACATATGAACTGTTGACGATATGATTTTTAGAGTTTCATTGCAACATCGTTCCCATTCTAGAAGATGAAGTCTACGCCGTATATTCGTCGAATAAAGTGGTCAACATATTAATTGTTAGTGGTGTAGTTGTCCAAGTCGTACCGTTGAATGGAGTCGATGAGAAATTGGCCATCGTGAGATTTGATGTTTCTATGGATCCTGAAACAGTAATTGTTATGTTTGAATTCGCTGTTGTCGGTGATCCGTTGGATGATGTTTCAGTGTTGAGAAATGTTGAAATCTCCGACGATGTTCCGTTGAAAGTATGCGTCGTGAGATTTGATGTTGCTATCGATACTGAAACAGTAATCGTTATGAATGAATTCGCAGTTGTTGATGATCCGCTAGAGGATGTTTAACTGTTGGGAAATATTGAGTTTGCCGACGATGTTCCGTTCAAAGTATGCGTTGACGCATCGGTTGAATTTGACGTCGTACCTGTTGTGGAAGATGAAGAGATCGTCGATGTTCTGTTGAAGGAAGTGGTCGACACGTTGATTGCAACTGGGGTAGTTGTAGATGATGATGTCATTGTCGAAGATCCGTTGAAAGAAGTTGTCGACTCGTTAACTGCAAGCGGTGAAGTTGTCCAAGTCGTACCGTTGAATGGAGTCGATGAGAAATTGGCCGTCGTGAGATTTGATGTTGCTATGGATACTGAAACATTAATCGATGTATTTGCATTCGCCGTTGTCGGTGATCCGTTGGATGATGTTTCAGTGTTGGGATATGTTGAAATCTCCGACGATGTTCCGTTGAAAGTATGCGTTGACGCATCGGTTGAATTTGACGTCGTACCTGTTGTGGAAGATGAAGATATCGTCGAAGTTCTGTTGAAGGAAGTGGTCGACACGTTGATTGCAACTGGGGTAGTTGTAGATGATGATGTCATTGTCGAAGATCCGTTGAAAGAATTTGTCGACACGTTAACTTCAAGCAGTGTAGTTGTCCAGGTCGTACCGTTGAATGGAGTCGATGAGAAATTGGCCGTCGTGAGATTTGATGTTGCTATGGATCCTGAAATAATAATCGTTATGTATGAATTCGGCGTTGTCGGTGATCCGTGGGATGATGTTTCAGTGTTGGGATATGTTGAAATCTCCGACGATGTACCGTTCAATGTATGCATTGACCCATCGGTTGAATTTGACGTCATACCTGTTGTGGAAGATGAAGAGATCGTCGAAGTTCTGTTGAAGGAAGTGATCGACACGTTGATTGCAACTGGGGTAGTTGTAGATGATGATGTCATTGTCGAAGATCCGTTGAAAGAATTTGTCGACACGTTAACTTCAAGCAGTGTAGTTGTCCAGGTCGTACCGTTGAATGGAGTCGATGAGAAATTGGCCGTCGTGAGATTTGATGTTGCTATGGATCCTGAAATAATAATCGTTATGTATGAATTCGGCGTTGTCTGTGATCCGTGGGATGATGTTTCAGTGTTGGGATATGTTGAAATCTCCGACGATGTACCGTTCAATGTATGCATTGACCCATCGGTTGAATTTGACGTCATACCTGTTGTGGAAGATGAAGAGATCGTCGGAGTTCTGTTGAAGGAAGTGGTCGACACGTTGATTGCAGCTGGGGTAGTTGTAGACGATGATGTCATTGTCGAAGATCCGTTGAAAGATGTTGTCGACTCGTTAACTGCAAGCGGTGAAGTTGTCCAAGTCGTACCGTTGAATGGAGTTGATGAGAAATTGGCTATCATGAGATTTGATGTTGCTATGGATACTGAAAGATTAATCGATGTATTTGCATTCGCTGTTGTCGGTGATCCGTTGGATGATGTTTCAGTGTTGAGAAATGTTGAAATCTCCGACGATGTTCCGTTGAAAGTATGCGTTGACGCATCGGTTGAATTTGACGTCGTACCTGTTGTGGAAAATGGAGAGATCGTCGATGTTCTGTTGAAGGAAGTGGTCGACACGTTGATTGCAACTGGGGTAGTTGTAGATGATGATGTCATTGTCGAAGATCCGTTGAAAGAAGTTGTCGACTCGTTAACTGCAAGCGGTGTAGTTGTCCAAGTCGTACCGTTGAATGGAGTCGATGAGAAATTGGCCTTCGTGAGATTTGATGTTGCTATGGATCCTGAAATAATAATCGTTATGTATGAATTCGCCGTTGTTGACGATCCGCTAGAGGATGTTTCACTGTTGGGAAATATTGAGTTTGCCGACGATGTTCCGTTCAAAGTATGCGTTGACGCATCGGTTGAATTTGACGTCGTACCTGTTGTGGAAGATGAAGATATTGTCGAAGTTCTGTTGAAGGAAGTGGTCGACACGTTAACTGCAAGCGGTGTAGTTGTCCAAGTCGTACCGTTGAATGGAGTCGATGAGAAATTGGCCTTCGTGAGATTTGATGTTGCTATGGATCCTGAAATAATAATCGTTATGTATGAATTCGCCGTTGTTGACGATCCGCTAGAGGATGTTTCACTGTTGGGAAATATTGAGTTTGCCGACGATGTTCCGTTCAAAGTATGCGTTGACGCATCGGTTGAATTTGACGTCGTACCTGTTGTGGAAGATGAAGATATTGTCGAAGTTCTGTTGAAGGAAGTGGTCGACACGTTAACTGCAAGCGGTGAAGTTGTCCAAGTCGTACCGTTGAATGGAGTTGATGAGAAATTGGCTATCATGAGATTTGATGTTGCTATGGATACTGAAAGATTAATCGATGTATTTGCATTCGCTGTTGTCGGTGATCCGTTGGATGATGTTTCAGTGTTGAGAAATGTTGAAATCTCCGACGATGTTCCGTTGAAAGTATGCGTTGACGCATCGGTTGAATTTGACGTCGTACCTGTTGTGGAAAATGGAGAGATCGTCGATGTTCTGTTGAAGGAAGTGGTCGACACGTTGATTGCAACTGGGGTAGTTGTAGATGATGATGTCATTGTCGAAGATCCGTTGAAAGAAGTTGTCGACTCGTTAACTGCAAGCGGTGTAGTTGTCCAAGTCGTACCGTTGAATGGAGTCGATGAGAAATTGGCCTTCGTGAGATTTGATGTTGCTATGGATCCTGAAATAATAATCGTTATGTATGAATTCGGCGTTGTCTGTGATCCGTGGGATGATGTTTCAGTGTTGGGATATGTTGAAATCTCCGACGATGTACCGTTCAATGTATGCATTGACCCATCGGTTGAATTTGACGTCATACCTGTTGTGGAAGATGAAGAGATCGTCGGAGTTCTGTTGAAGGAAGTGGTCGACACGTTGATTGCAGCTGGGGTAGTTGTAGACGATGATGTCATTGTCGAAGATCCGTTGAAAGATGTTGTCGACTCGTTAACTGCAAGCGGTGAAGTTGTCCAAGTCGTACCGTTGAATGGAGTTGATGAGAAATTGGCTATCATGAGATTTGATGTTGCTATGGATACTGAAAGATTAATCGATGTATTTGCATTCGCTGTTGTCGGTGATTCGTTGGATGATGTTTCAGTGTTGAGAAATGTTGAAATCTCCGACGATGTTCCGTTGAAAGTATGCGTTGACGCATCGGTTGAATTTGACGTCGTACCTGTTGTGGAAAATGGAGAGATCGTCGATGTTCTGTTGAAGGAAGTGGTCGACACGTTGATTGCAACTGGGGTAGTTGTAGATGATGATGTCATTGTCGAAGATCCGTTGAAAGAAGTTGTCGACTTGTTAACTGCAAGCGGTGTAGTTGTCCAAGTCGTACCGTTGAATGGAGTCGATGAGAAATTGGCCTTCGTGAGATTTGATGTTGCTATGGATCCTGAAATAATAATCGTTATGTATGAATTCGCCGTTGTTGACGATCCGCTAGAGGATGTTTCACTGTTGGGAAATATTGAGTTTGCCGACGATGTTCCGTTCAAAGTATGCGTTGACGCATCGGTTGAATTTGACGTCGTACCTGTTGTGGAAAATGGAGAGATCGTCGATGTTCTGTTGAAGGAAGTGGTCGACACGTTGATTGCAACTGGGGTAGTTGTAGATGATGATGTCATTGTCGAAGATCCGTTGAAAGAAGTTGTCGACTCGTTAACTGCAAGCGGTGTAGTTGTCCAAGTCGTACCGTTGAATGGAGTCGATGAGAAATTGGCCTTCGTGAGATTTGATGTTGCTATGGATCCTGAAATAATAATCGTTATGTATGAATTCGCCGTTGTTGACGATCCGCTAGAGGATGTTTCACTGTTGGGAAATATTGAGTTTGCCGACGATGTTCCGTTCAAAGTATGCGTTGACGCATCGGTTGAATTTGACGTCGTACCTGTTGTGGAAAATGGAGAGATCGTCGATGTTCTGTTGAAGGAAGTGGTCGACACGTTGATTGCAACTGGGGTAGTTGTAGACGATGATGTCATTGTCGAAGATCCGTTGAAAGATGTTGTCGACTCGTTAACTGCAAGCGGTGTAGTTGTCCAAGTCGTACCGTTGAATGGAGTTGATGAGAAATTGGCTATCATGAGATTTGATGTTGCTATGGATACTGAAAGATTAATCGATGTATTTGCATTCGCTGTTGTCGGTGATCCGTTGGATGATGTTTCAGTGTTGAGAAATGTTGAAATCTCCGACGATGTTCCGTTGAAAGTATGCGTTGACGCATCGGTTGAATTTGACGTCGTACCTGTTGTGGAAAATGGAGAGATCGTCGATGTTCTGTTGAAGGAAGTGGTCGACACGTTGATTGCAACTGGGGTAGTTGTAGATGATGATGTCATTGTCGAAGATCCGTTGAAAGAATTTGTCGACACGTTAACTTCAAGCAGTGAAGTTGTCCAGGTTGTACCGTTGAATGGAGTCGATGAGAAATTGGCCGTCGTGAGATTTGATGTTGCTATGGATCCTGAAATAATAATCGTTATGTATGAATTCGGCGATGTTGACGATCCGCTAGAGGATGTTTCACTGTTGGGAAATATTGAGTTTGCCGACGATGTTCCGTTCAAAGTATGCGTTGACGCATCGGTTGAATTTGACGTCGTACCTGTTGTGGAAAATGGAGAGATCGTCGATGTTCTGTTGAAGGAAGTGGTCGACACGTTGATTGCAACTGGGGTAGTTGTAGATGATGATGTCAATGTCGAAGATCCGTTGAAAGATGTTGTCGACTCGTTAACTGCAAGCGGTGAAGTTGTCCAAGTCGTACCGTTGAATGGAGTTGATGAGAAATTGGCTATCATGAGATTTGATGTTGCTATGGATACTGAAAGATTAATCGATGTATTTGCATTCGCTGTTGTCGGTGATCCGTTGGATGATGTTTCAGTGTTGAGAAATGTTGAAATCTCCGACGATGTTCCGTTGAAAGTATGCGTTGACGCATCGGTTGAATTTGACGTCGTACCTGTTGTGGAAAATGGAGATATTGTCGAAGTTCTGTTGAAGGAAGTGGTCGACACGTTGATTGCAACTGGGGTAGTTGTAGACGATGATGTCATTGTCGAAGATCCGTTGAAAGATGTTGTCGACTCGTTAACTGCAAGCGGTGAAGTTGTCCAAGTCGTACCGTTGAATGGAGTTGATGAGAAATTGGCTATCATGAGATTTGATGTTGCTATGGATCCTGAAATAATAATCGTTATGTATGATTTCGCCGTTGTTGACGATCCGCTAGAGGATGTTTCACTGTTGGGAAATATTGAGTTTGCCGACGATGTTCCGTTCAAAGTATGCGTTGACGCATCGGTTGAATTTGACGTCGTACCTGTTGTGGAAAATGGAGAGATCGTCGATGTTCTGTTGAAGGAAGTGGTCGACACGTTGATTGCAACTGGGGTAGTT
This sequence comes from Hirudinaria manillensis, assembly GCA_034509925.1. Taxonomy (NCBI): domain Eukaryota; kingdom Metazoa; phylum Annelida; class Clitellata; order Hirudinida; family Hirudinidae; genus Hirudinaria; species Hirudinaria manillensis. The sequence goes on from CM067537.1 coordinate 5,269,219, forward strand.
GTAGATGATGATGTCATTGTCGAAGATCCGTTGAAAGATGTTGTCGACTCGTTAACTGCAAGCGGTGAAGTTGTCCAAGTCGTACCGTTGAATGGAGTTGATGAGAAATTGGCTATCATGAGATTTGATGTTGCTATGGATACTGAAAGATTAATCGATGTATTTGCATTCGCTGTTGTCGGTGATCCGTTGGATGATGTTTCAGTGTTGAGAAATGTTGAAATCTCCGACGATGTTCCGTTGAAAGTATGCGTTGACGCATCGGTTGAATTTGACGTCGTACCTGTTGTGGAAAATGGAGAGATCGTCGATGTTCTGTTGAAGGAAGTGGTCGACACGTTGATTGCAACTGGGGTAGTTGTAGATGATGATGTCATTGTCGAAGATCCGTTGAAAGAAGTTGTCGACTCGTTAACTGCAAGCGGTGTAGTTGTCCAAGTCGTACCGTTGAATGGAGTCGATGAGAAATTGGCCTTCGTGAGATTTGATGTTGCTATGGATCCTGAAATAATAATCGTTATGTATGAATTCGCCGTTGTTGACGATCCGCTAGAGGATGTTTCACTGTTGGGAAATATTGAGTTTGCCGACGATGTTCCGTTCAAAGTATGCGTTGACGCATCGGTTGAATTTGACGTCTTACCTGTTGTGGAAAATGGAGAGATCGTCGATGTTCTGTTGAAGGAAGTGGTCGACACGTTGATTGCAACTGGGGTAGTTGTAGATGATGATGTCATTGTCGAAGATCCGTTGAAAGAAGTGGTCGACTCGTTAACTGCAAGCGGTGTAGTTGTCCAAGTCGTACCGTTGAATGGAGTCGATGAGAAATTGGCCTTCGTGAGATTTGATGTTGCTATGGATCCTGAAATAATAATCGTTATGTATGAATTCGCCGTTGTTGATGATCCGCTAGAGGATGTTTCACTGTTGGGAAATATTGAGTTTGCCGACGATGTTCCGTTCAAAGTATGCGTTGACGCATCGGTTGAATTTGACGTCGTACCTGTTGTGGAAGATGAAGATATTGTCGAAGTTCTGTTGAAGGAAGTGGTCGACACGTTGATTGCAACTGGGGTAGTTGTAGACGATGATGTCATTGTCGAAGATCCGTTGAAAGATGTTGTCGACTCGTTAACTGCAAGCGGTGAAGTTGTCCAAGTCGTACCGTTGAATGGTGTCGATGAGAAATTGGCCGTCGTGAGATTAGATGTTGCTATGGATCCTGAAATAATAATCGTTATGTATGAATTCGTCGTTGTCGGTGATCCGTGGGATGATGTTTCAGTGTTGGGATATGTTGAAATCTCCGACGATGTTCCGTTCAAAGTATGCGTTGACGCATCGGTTGAATTTGACGTCGTACCTGTTGTGGAAGATGAAGATATTGTCGAAGTTCTGTTGAAGGAAGTGGTCGACACGTTGATTGCAACTGGGGTAGTTGTAGATGATGATGTCATTGTCGAAGATCCGTTGAAAAAAGTTCTCGACTCGTTAACTGCAAGCGGTGTAGTTGTCCAAGTCGTACCGTTGAATGGAGTCGATGAGAAATTGGCTATCATGAGATTTGATGTTGCTATGGATACTGAAAGATTAATCGATGTATTTGCATTCGCTGTTGTCGGTGATCCGTTGGATGATGTTTCAGTGTTGAGAAATGTTGAAATCTCCGACGATGTTCCGTTGAAAGTATGCGTTGACGCATCGGTTGAATTTGACGTCGTACCTGTTGTGGAAAATGGAGAGATCGTCGATGTTCTGTTGAAGGAAGTGGTCGACACGTTGATTGCAACTGGGGTAGTTGTAGATGATGATGTCATTGTCGAAGATCCGTTGAAAGAAGTTGTCGACTCGTTAACTGCAAGCGGTGTAGTTGTCCAAGTCGTACCGTTGAATGGAGTCGATGAGAAATTGGCCTTCGTGAGATTTGATGTTGCTATGGATCCTGAAATAATAATCGTTATGTATGAATTCGCCGTTGTTGACGATCCGCTAGAGGATGTTTCACTGTTGGGAAATATTGAGTTTGCCGACGATGTTCCGTTCAAAGTATGCGTTGACGCATCGGTTGAATTTGACGTCTTACCTGTTGTGGAAAATGGAGAGATCGTCGATGTTCTGTTGAAGGAAGTGGTCGACACGTTGATTGCAACTGGGGTAGTTGTAGATGATGATGTCATTGTCGAAGATCCGTTGAAAGAAGTGGTCGACTCGTTTAGTTCATTCGGGTGAGTTGTCGAAGTCGTACCGTTGAATGGAGTCGATGAGAAATTGGCCTTCGTGAGATTTGATGTTGCTATGGATCCTGAAATAATAATCGTTATGTATGAATTCGCCGTTGTTGATGATCCGCTAGAGGATGTTTCACTGTTGGGAAATATTGAGTTTGCCGACGATGTTCCGTTCAAAGTATGCGTTGACGCATCGGTTGAATTTGACGTCGTACCTGTTGTGGAAGATGAAGATATTGTCGAAGTTCTGTTTGAAGGAAGTGGTCGACACGTTGATTGCAACTGGGGTAGTTGTAGACGATGATGTCATTGTCGAAGATCCGTTGAAAGATGTTGTCGACTCGTTAACTGCAAGCGGTGAAGTTGTCCAAGTCGTACCGTTGAATGGTGTCGATGAGAAATTGGCCGTCGTGAGATTAGATGTTGCTATGGATCCTGAAATAATAATCGTTATGTATGAATTCGTCGTTGTCGGTGATCCGTGGGATGATGTTTCAGTGTTGGGATATGTTGAAATCTCCGACGATGTTCCGTTCAAAGTATGCGTTGACGCATCGGTTGAATTTGACGTCGTACCTGTTGTGGAAGATGAAGATATTGTCGAAGTTCTGTTGAAGGAAGTGGTCGACACGTTGATTGCAACTGGGGTAGTTGTAGATGATGATGTCATTGTCGAAGATCCGTTGAAAGAAGTTGTCGACTCGTTAACTGAAAGCGGTGTAGTTGTCCAAGTCGTACCGTTGAATGGAGTCGATGAGAAATTGGCCTTCGTGAGATTTGATGTTGCTATGGATCCTGAAATAATAATCGTTATGTATGAATTCGCCGTTGTTGACGATCCGCTAGAGGATGTTTCACTGTTGGGAAATATTGAGTTTGCCGACGATGTTCCGTTCAAAGTATGCGTTGACGCATCGGTTGAATTTGACGTCGTACCTGTTGTAGAAGATGGTGAGATCGTGGATGTTCTGTTGAAGGAAGTGGTCGACACGTTGATTGCAACTGGGGTAGTTGTAGATGATGATGTCATTGTCGAAGATCCGTTGAAAGAAGTTGTCGACTCGTTAACTGCAAGCGGTGTAGTTGTCCAAGTCGTACCGTTGAATGGAGTCCGATGAGAAATTGGCCTTCGTGAGATTTGATGTTGCTATGGATCCTGAAATAATAATCGTTATGTATGAATTCGCCGTTGTTGACGATCCGCTAGAGGATGTTTCACTGTTGGGAAATATTGAGTTTGCCGACGATGTTCCGTTCAAAGTATGCGTTGACGCATCGGTTGAATTTGACGTCGTACCTGTTGTAGAAGATGGAGAGATCGTGGATGTTCTGTTGAAGGAAGTGGTCGACACGTTGATTGCAACTGGGGTAGTTGTAGATGATGATGTCATTGTCGAAGATCCGTTGAAAGAAGTTGTCGACTCGTTAACTGCAAGCGGTGTAGTTGTCCAAGTCGTACCGTTGAATGGAGTCGATGAGAAATTGGCCTTCGTGAGATTTGATGTTGCTATGGATCCTGAAATAATAATCGTTATGTATGAATTCGCCGTTGTTGACGATCCGCTAGAGGATGTTTCACTGTTGGGAAATATTGAGTTTGCCGACGATGTTCCGTTCAAAGTATGCGTTGACGCATCGGTTGAATTTGACGTCTTACCTGTTGTGGAAAATGGAGAGATCGTCGATGTTCTGTTGAAGGAAGTGGTCGACACGTTGATTGCAACTGGGGTAGTTGTAGATGATGATGTCATTGTCGAAGATCCGTTGAAAGAAGTGGTCGACTCGTTAACTGCAAGCGGTGTAGTTGTCCAAGTCGTACCGTTGAATGGAGTCGATGAGAAATTGGCCTTCGTGAGATTTGATGTTGCTATGGATCCTGAAATAATAATCGTTATGTATGAATTCGCCGTTGTTGATGATCCGCTAGAGGATGTTTCACTGTTGGGAAATATTGAGTTTGCCGACGATGTTCCGTTCAAAGTATGCGTTGACGCATCGGTTGAATTTGACGTCGTACCTGTTGTGGAAGATGAAGATATTGTCGAAGTTCTGTTGAAGGAAGTGGTCGACACGTTGATTGCAACTGGGGTAGTTGTAGACGATGATGTCATTGTCGAAGATCCGTTGAAAGATGTTGTCGACTCGTTAACTGCAAGCGGTGAAGTTGTCCAAGTCGTACCGTTGAATGGAGTTGATGAGAAATTGGCTATCATGAGATTTGATGTTGCTATGGATCCTGAAATAATAATCGTTATGTATGAATTCGGCGTTGTCTGTGATCCGTGGGATGATGTTTCAGTGTTGGGATATGTTGAAATCTCCGACGATGTACCGTTCAATGTATGCATTGACCCATCGGTTGAATTTGACGTCATACCTGTTGTGGAAGATGAAGAGATCGTCGGAGTTCTGTTGAAGGAAGTGGTCGACACGTTGATTGCAGCTGGGGTAGTTGTAGACGATGATGTCATTGTCGAAGATCCGTTGAAAGATGTTGTCGACTCGTTAACTGCAAGCGGTGTAGTTGTCCAAGTCGTACCGTTGAATGGAGTCGATGAGAAATTGGCCGTCGTGAGATTAGATGTTGCTATGGATCCTGAAATAATAATCGTTATGTATGAATTCGCCGTTGTTGACGATCCGCTAGAGGATGTTTCACTGTTGGGAAATATTGAGTTTGCCGACGATGTTCCGTTCAAAGTATGCGTTGACGCATCGGTTGAATTTGACGTCGTACCTGTTGTAGAAGATGGAGAGATCGTGGATGTTCTGTTGAAGGAAGTGGTCGACACGTTGATTGCAACTGGGGTAGTTGTAGATGATGATGTCATTGTCGAAGATCCGTTGAATGAAGTTGTCGACACGTTAACTGCAAGCGGTGTAGTTGTCCAAGTCGTACCGTTGAATGGAGTCGATGAGAAATTGGCCGTCGTGAGATTAGATGTTGCTATGGATCCTGAAATAATAATCGTTATGTATGAATTCGTCGTTGTCGGTGATCCGTGGGATGATGTTTCAGTGTTGGGATATGTTGAAATCTCCGACGATGTTCCGTTCAAAGTATGCGTTGACGCATCGGTTGAATTTGACGTCGTACCTGTTGTAGAAGATGGAGAGATCGTGGATGTTCTGTTGAAGGAAGTGGTCGACACGTTGATTGCAACTGGGGTAGTTGTAGATGATGATGTCATTGTCGAAGATCCGTTGAAAGAAGTTGTCGACTCGTTAACTGCAAGCGGTGTAGTTGTCCAAGTCGTACCGTTGAATGGAGTCGATGAGAAATTGGCCTTCGTGAGATTTGATGTTGCTATGGATCCTGAAATAATAATCGTTATGTATGAATTCGCCGTTGTTGACGATCCGCTAGAGGATGTTTCACTGTTGGGAAATATTGAGTTTGCCGACGATGTTCCGTTCAAAGTATGCGTTGACGCATCGGTTGAATTTGACGTCTTACCTGTTGTGGAAAATGGAGAGATCGTCGATGTTCTGTTGAAGGAAGTGGTCGACACGTTGATTGCAACTGGGGTAGTTGTAGATGATGATGTCATTGTCGAAGATCCGTTGAAAGAAGTGGTCGACTCGTTAACTGCAAGCGGTGTAGTTGTCCAAGTCGTACCGTTGAATGGAGTCGATGAGAAATTGGCCTTCGTGAGATTTGATGTTGCTATGGATCCTGAAATAATAATCGTTATGTATGAATTCGCCGTTGTTGATGATCCGCTAGAGGATGTTTCACTGTTGGGAAATATTGAGTTTGCCGACGATGTTCCGTTCAAAGTATGCGTTGACGCATCGGTTGAATTTGACGTCGTACCTGTTGTGGAAGATGAAGATATTGTCGAAGTTCTGTTGAAGGAAGTGGTCGACACGTTGATTGCAACTGGGGTAGTTGTAGACGATGATGTCATTGTCGAAGATCCGTTGAAAGATGTTGTCGACTCGTTAACTGCAAGCGGTGAAGTTGTCCAAGTCGTACCGTTGAATGGTGTCGATGAGAAATTGGCCGTCGTGAGATTAGATGTTGCTATGGATCCTGAAATAATAATCGTTATGTATGAATTCGTCGTTGTCGGTGATCCGTGGGATGATGTTTCAGTGTTGGGATATGTTGAAATCTCCGACGATGTTCCGTTCAAAGTATGCGTTGACGCATCGGTTGAATTTGACGTCGTACCTGTTGTGGAAGATGAAGATATTGTCGAAGTTCTGTTGAAGGAAGTGGTCGACACGTTGATTGCAACTGGGGTAGTTGTAGATGATGATGTCATTGTCGAAGATCCGTTGAAAGAAGTTGTCGACTCGTTAACTGAAAGCGGTGTAGTTGTCCAAGTCGTACCGTTGAATGGAGTCGATGAGAAATTGGCCTTCGTGAGATTTGATGTTGCTATGGATCCTGAAATAATAATCGTTATGTATGAATTCGCCGTTGTTGACGATCCGCTAGAGGATGTTTCACTGTTGGGAAATATTGAGTTTGCCGACGATGTTCCGTTCAAAGTATGCGTTGACGCATCGGTTGAATTTGACGTCGTACCTGTTGTAGAAGATGGAGAGATCGTGGATGTTCTGTTGAAGGAAGTGGTCGACACGTTGATTGCAACTGGGGTAGTTGTAGATGATGATGTCATTGTCGAAGATCCGTTGAAAGAAGTTGTCGACTCGTTAACTGCAAGCGGTGTAGTTGTCCAAGTCGTACCGTTGAATGGAGTCGATGAGAAATTGGCCTTCGTGAGATTTGATGTTGCTATGGATCCTGAAATAATAATCGTTATGTATGAATTCGCCGTTGTTGACGATCCGCTAGAGGATGTTTCACTGTTGGGAAATATTGAGTTTGCCGACGATGTTCCGTTCAAAGTATGCGTTGACGCATCGGTTGAATTTGACGTCGTACCTGTTGTGGAAGATGAAGATATTGTCGAAGTTCTGTTGAAGGAAGTGGTCGACACGTTGATTGCAACTGGGGTAGTTGTAGACGATGATGTCATTGTCGAAGATCCGTTGAAAGATGTTGTCGACTCGTTAACTGCAAGCGGTGAAGTTGTCCAAGTCGTACCGTTGAATGGAGTTGATGAGAAATTGGCTATCATGAGATTTGATGTTGCTATGGATCCTGAAATAATAATCGTTATGTATGAATTCGGCGTTGTCTGTGATCCGTGGGATGATGTTTCAGTGTTGGGATATGTTGAAATCTCCGACGATGTACCGTTCAATGTATGCATTGACCCATCGGTTGAATTTGACGTCATACCTGTTGTGGAAGATGAAGAGATCGTCGGAGTTCTGTTGAAGGAAGTGGTCGACACGTTGATTGCAGCTGGGGTAGTTGTAGACGATGATGTCATTGTCGAAGATCCGTTGAAAGATGTTGTCGACTCGTTAACTGCAAGCGGTGTAGTTGTCCAAGTCGTACCGTTGAATGGAGTCGATGAGAAATTGGCCGTCGTGAGATTAGATGTTGCTATGGATCCTGAAATAATAATCGTTATGTATGAATTCGCCGTTGTTGACGATCCGCTAGAGGATGTTTCACTGTTGGGAAATATTGAGTTTGCCGACGATGTTCCGTTCAAAGTATGCGTTGACGCATCGGTTGAATTTGACGTCGTACCTGTTGTAGAAGATGGAGAGATCGTGGATGTTCTGTTGAAGGAAGTGGTCGACACGTTGATTGCAACTGGGGTAGTTGTAGATGATGATGTCATTGTCGAAGATCCGTTGAATGAAGTTGTCGACACGTTAACTGCAAGCGGTGTAGTTGTCCAAGTCGTACCGTTGAATGGAGTCGATGAGAAATTGGCCGTCGTGAGATTAGATGTTGCTATGGATCCTGAAATAATAATCGTTATGTATGAATTCGTCGTTGTCGGTGATCCGTGGGATGATGTTTCAGTGTTGGGATATGTTGAAATCTCCGACGATGTTCCGTTCAAAGTATGCGTTGACGCATCGGTTGAATTTGACGTCGTACCTGTTGTAGAAGATGGAGAGATCGTGGATGTTCTGTTGAAGGAAGTGGTCGACACGTTGATTGCAACTGGGGTAGTTGTAGATGATGATGTCATTGTCGACTCTACGTTTTATGTTTGCGACGACTCGTTAACTGCAAGCGGTGTAGTTGTCCAAGTCGTACCGTTGAATGGAGTCGATGAGAAATTGGCCTTCGTGAGATTTGATGTTGCTATGGATCCTGAAATAATAATCGTTATGTATGAATTCGCCGTTGTTGACGATCCGCTAGAGGATGTTTCACTGTTGGGAAATATTGAGTTTGCCGACGATGTTCCGTTCAAAGTATGCGTTGACGCATCGGTTGAATTTGACGTCTTACCTGTTGTGGAAAATGGAGAGATCGTCGATGTTCTGTTGAAGGAAGTGGTCGACACGTTGATTGCAACTGGGGTAGTTGTAGATGATGATGTCATTGTCGAAGATCCGTTGAAAGAAGTGGTCGACTCGTTAACTGCAAGCGGTGTAGTTGTCCAAGTCGTACCGTTGAATGGAGTCGATGAGAAATTGGCCTTCGTGAGATTTGATGTTGCTATGGATCCTGAAATAATAATCGTTATGTATGAATTCGCCGTTGTTGATGATCCGCTAGAGGATGTTTCACTGTTGGGAAATATTGAGTTTGCCGACGATGTTCCGTTCAAAGTATGCGTTGACGCATCGGTTGAATTTGACGTCGTACCTGTTGTGGAAGATGAAGATATTGTCGAAGTTCTGTTGAAGGAAGTGGTCGACACGTTGATTGCAACTGGGGTAGTTGTAGACGATGATGTCATTGTCGAAGATCCGTTGAAAGATGTTGTCGACTCGTTAACTGCAAGCGGTGAAGTTGTCCAAGTCGTACCGTTGAATGGTGTCGATGAGAAATTGGCCGTCGTGAGATTAGATGTTGCTATGGATCCTGAAATAATAATCGTTATGTATGAATTCGTCGTTGTCGGTGATCCGTGGGATGATGTTTCAGTGTTGGGATATGTTGAAATCTCCGACGATGTTCCGTTCAAAGTATGCGTTGACGCATCGGTTGAATTTGACGTCGTACCTGTTGTGGAAGATGAAGATATTGTCGAAGTTCTGTTGAAGGAAGTGGTCGACACGTTGATTGCAACTGGGGTAGTTGTAGATGATGATGTCATTGTCGAAGATCCGTTGAATGAAGTTGTCGACACGTTAACTGCAAGCGGTGTAGTTGTCCAAGTCGTACCGTTGAATGGAGTCGATGAGAAATTGGCCGTCGTGAGATTAGATGTTGCTATGGATCCTGAAATAATAATCGTTATGTATGAATTCGTCGTTGTCGGTGATCCGTGGGATGATGTTTCAGTGTTGGGATATGTTGAAATCTCCGACGATGTTCCGTTCAAAGTATGCGTTGACGCATCGGTTGAATTTGACGTCGTACCTGTTGTAGAAGATGGAGAGATCGTGGATGTTCTGTTGAAGGAAGTGGTCGACACGTTGATTGCAACTGGGGTAGTTGTAGATGATGATGTCATTGTCGAAGATCCGTTGAATGAAGTTGTTGACACGTTAACTGCAAGCGGTGTAGTTGTCCAAGTCGTACCGTTGAATGGAGTCGATGAGAAATTGGCCGTCGTGAGATTAGATGTTGCTATGGATCCTGAAATAATAATCGTTATGTATGAATTCGTCGTTGTCGGTGATCCGTGGGATGATGTTTCAGTGTTGGGATATGTTGAAATCTCCGACGATGTTCCGTTCAAAGTATGCGTTGACGCATCGGTTGAATTTGACGTCGTACCTGTTGTGGAAGATGAAGATATTGTCGAAGTTCTGTTGAAGGAAGTGGTCGACACGTTGATTGCAACTGGGGTAGTTGTAGACGATGATGTCATTGTCGAAGATCCGTTGAAAGAAGTTGTCGACTCGTTAACTGCAAGCGGTGTAGTTGTCCAAGTCGTACCGTTGAATGGAGTCGATGAGAAATTGGCCTTCGTGAGATTTGATGTTGCTATGGATCCTGAAATAATAATCGTTATGTATGAATTCGCCGTTGTTGACGATCCGCTAGAGGATGTTTCAGTGTTGGGATATGTTGAAATCTCCGACGATGTTCCGTTCAAAGTATGCGTTGACGCATCGGTTGAATTTGACGTCGTACCTGTTGTAGAAGATGGAGAGATCGTGGATGTTCTGTTGAAGGAAGTGGTCGACACGTTGATTGCAACTGGGGTAGTTGTAGATGATGATGTCATTGTCGAAGATCCGTTGAATGAAGTTGTCGACACGTTAACTGCAAGCGGTGTAGTTGTCCAAGTCGTACCGTTGAATGGAGTCGATGAGAAATTGGCCGTCGTGAGATTAGATGTTGCTATGGATCCTGAAATAATAATCGTTATGTATGAATTCGTCGTTGTCGGTGATCCGTGGGATGATGTTTCAGTGTTGGGATATGTTGAAATCTCCGACGATGTTCCGTTCAAAGTATGCGTTGACGCATCGGTTGAATTTGACGTCGTACCTGTTGTGGAAGATGAAGATATTGTCGAAGTTCTGTTGAAGGAAGTGGTCGACACGTTGATTGCAACTGGGGTAGTTGTAGATGATGATGTCATTGTCGAAGATCCGTTGAAAGAAGTTGTCGACTCGTTAACTGCAAGCGGTGAAGTTGTCCAAGTCGTACCGTTGAATGGTGTCGATGAGAAATTGGCCGTCGTGAGATTAGATGTTGCTATGGATCCTGAAATAATAATCGTTATGTATGAATTCGTCGTTGTCGGTGATCCGTGGGATGATGTTTCAGTGTTGGGATATGTTGAAATCTCCGACGATGTTCTGTTCAAAGTATGCGTTGACGCATCGGTTGAATTTGACGTCGTACCTGTTGTGGAAGATGAAGATATTGTCGAAGTTCTGTTGAAGGAAGTGGTCGACACGTTGATTGCAACTGGGGTAGTTGTAGACGATGATGTCATTGTCGAAGATCCGTTGAAAGAAGTTGTCGACTCGTTAACTGCAAGCGGTGTAGTTGTCCAAGTCGTACCGTTGAATGGAGTCGATGAGAAATTGGCCTTCGTGAGATTTGATGTTGCTATGGATCCTGAAATAATAATCGTTATGTATGAATTCGCCGTTGTTGACGATCCGCTAGAGGATGTTTCAGTGTTGGGATATGTTGAAATCTCCGACGATGTTCCGTTCAAAGTATGCGTTGACGCATCGGTTGAATTTGACGTCGTACCTGTTGTAGAAGATGGAGAGATCGTGGATGTTCTGTTGAAGGAAGTGGTCGACACGTTGATTGCAACTGGGGTAGTTGTAGATGATGATGTCATTGTCGAAGATCCGTTGAATGAAGTTGTCGACACGTTAACTGCAAGCGGTGTAGTTGTCCAAGTCGTACCGTTGAATGGAGTCGATGAGAAATTGGCCGTCGTGAGATTAGATGTTGCTATGGATCCTGAAATAATAATCGTTATGTATGAATTCGTCGTTGTCGGTGATCCGTGGGATGATGTTTCAGTGTTGGGATATGTTGAAATCTCCGACGATGTTCTGTTCAAAGTATGCGTTGACGCATCGGTTGAATTTGACGTCGTACCTGTTGTGGAAGATGAAGATATTGTCGAAGTTCTGTTGAAGGAAGTGGTCGACACGTTGATTGCAACTGGGGTAGTTGTAGATGATGATGTCATTGTCGAAGATCCGTTGAAAGAAGTTGTCGACTCGTTAACTGCAAGCGGTGAAGTTGTCCAAGTCGTACCGTTGAATGGTGTCGATGAGAAATTGGCCGTCGTGAGATTAGATGTTGCTATGGATCCTGAAATAATAATCGTTATGTATGAATTCGTCGTTGTCGGTGATCCGTGGGATGATGTTTCAGTGTTGGGATATGTTGAAATCTCCGACGATGTTCTGTTCAAAGTATGCGTTGACGCATCGGTTGAATTTGACGTCGTACCTGTTGTGGAAGATGTGTTGAAGGAAGTGGTCGACACGTTGATTGCAACTGGGGTAGTTGTAGACGATGATGTCATTGTCGAAGATCCGTTGAAAGAAGTTGTCGACTCGTTAACTGCAAGCGGTGTAGTTGTCCAAGTCGTACCGTTGAATGGAGTCGATGAGAAATTGGCCTTCGTGAGATTTGATGTTGCTATGGATCCTGAAATAATAATCGTTATGTATGAATTCGCCGTTGTTGACGATCCGCTAGAGGATGTTTCAGTGTTGGGATATGTTGAAATCTCCGACGATGTTCCGTTCAAAGTATGCGTTGACGCATCGGTTGAATTTGACGTCGTACCTGTTGTAGAAGATGGAGAGATCGTGGATGTTCTGTTGAAGGAAGTGTTCGACACGTTGATTGCAACTGCGGTAGTTGTAGACGATGAAGTCGTACCGTTGAATGGTGTCGATGAGAAATTGGCCGTCGTGAGATTAGATGTTGCTATGGATCCTGAAATAATAATCGTTATGTATGAATTCGTCGTTGTCGGTGATCCGTGGGATGATGTTTCAGTGTTGGGATATGTTGAAATCTCCGACGATGTTCCGTTCAAAGTATGCGTTGACGCATCGGTTGAATTTGACGTCGTACCTGTTGTGGAAGATGAAGATATTGTCGAAGTTCTGTTGAAGGAAGTGGTCGACACGTTGATTGCAACTGGGGTAGTTGTAGACGATGATGTCATTGTCGAAGATCCGTTGAAAGATGTTATCGACTCGTTAACTGCAAGCGGTGAAGTTGTCCAAGTCGTACCGTTGAATGGAGTTGATGAGAAATTGGCTATCATGAGATTTGATGTTGCTATGGATACTGAAAGATTAATCGATGTATTTGCATTCGCTGTTGTCGGTGATCCGTTGGATGATGTTTCAGTGTTGAGAAATGTTGAAATCTCCGACGATGTTCCGTTCAAAGTATGCGTTGACGCATCGGTTGAATTTGACGTCGTACCTGTTGTGGAAGATGAAGATATTGTCGAAGTTCTGTTGAAGGAAGTGGTCGACACGTTGATTGCAACTGGGGTAGTTGTAGACGATGATGTCATTGTCGAAGATCCGTTGAAAGATGTTATCGACTCGTTAACTGCAAGCGGTGAAGTTGTCCAAGTCGTACCGTTGAATGGAGTTGATGAGAAATTGGCTATCATGAGATTTGATGTTGCTATGGATACTGAAAGATTAATCGATGTATTTGCATTCGCTGTTGTCGGTGATCCGTTGGATGATGTTTCAGTGTTGAGAAATGTTGAAATCTCCGACGATGTTCCGATGAAAGTATGCGTTGACGCATCGGTTGAATTTGACGTCGTACCTGTTGTGGAAAATGGAGAGATCGTCGATGTTCTGTTGAAGGAAGTGGTCGACACGTTGATTGCAACTGGGGTAGTTGTAGATGATGATGTCATTGTCGAAGATCCGTTGAAAGAAGTTGTCGACTCGTTAACTGCAAGCGGTGTAGTTGTCCAAGTCGTACCGTTGAATGGAGTCGATGAGAAATTGGCCTTCGTGAGATTTGATGTTTCTATGGATCCTGAAATAATAATCGTTATGTATGAATTCGCCGTTGTTGACGATCCGCTAGAGGATGTTTCACTGTTGGGAAATATTGAGTTTGCCGACGATGTTCCGTTCAAAGTATGCGTTGACGCATCGGTTGAATTTGACGTCGTACCTGTTGTAGAAGATGGAGAGATCGTGGATGTTCTGTTGAAGGAAGTGTTCGACACGTTGATTGCAACTGCGGTAGTTGTAGACGATGATGTCATTGTCGAAGATCCGTTGAATGAAGTTGTCGACACGTTAACTGCAAGCGGTGTAGTTGTCCAAGTCGTACCGTTGAATGGTGTCGATGAGAAATTGGCCGTCGTGAGATTAGATGTTGCTATGGATCCTGAAATAATAATCGTTATGTATGAATTCGTCGTTGTCGGTGATCCGTGGGATGATGTTTCAGTGTTGGGATATGTTGAAATCTCCGACGATGTTCCGTTCAAAGTATGCGTTGACGCATCGGTTGAATTTGACGTCGTACCTGTTGTAGAAGATGGAGAGATCGTGGATGTTCTGTTGAAGGAAGTGTTCGACACGTTGATTGCAACTGCGGTAGTTGTAGACGATGATGTCATTGTCGAAGATCCGTTGAATGAAGTTGTCGACACGTTAACTGCAAGCGGTGTAGTTGTCCAAGTCGTACCGTTGAATGGTGTCGATGAGAAATTGGCCGTCGTGAGATTAGATGTTGCTATGGATCCTGAAATAATAATCGTTATGTATGAATTCGTCGTTGTCGGTGATCCGTGGGATGATGTTTTCAGTGTTGGGATATGTTGAAATCTCCGACGATGTTCCGTTCAAAGTATGCGTTGACGCATCGGTTGAATTTGACGTCGTACCTGTTGTGGAAGATGAAGATATTGTCGAAGTTCTGTTGAAGGAAGTGGTCGACACGTTGATTGCAACTGGGGTAGTTGTAGACGATGATGTCATTGTCGAAGATCCGTTGAAAGATGTTATCGACTCGTTAACTGCAAGCGGTGAAGTTGTCCAAGTCGTACCGTTGAATGGAGTTGATGAGAAATTGGCTATCATGAGATTTGATGTTGCTATGGATACTGAAAGATTAATCGATGTATTTGCATTCGCTGTTGTCGGTGATCCGTTGGATGATGTTTCAGTGTTGAGAAATGTTGAAATCTCCGACGATGTTCCGTTCAAAGTATGCGTTGACGCATCGGTTGAATTTGACGTCGTACCTGTTGTGGAAGATGAAGATATTGTCGAAGTTCTGTTGAAGGAAGTGGTCGACACGTTGATTGCAACTGGGGTAGTTGTAGACGATGATGTCATTGTCGAAGATCCGTTGAAAGATGTTATCGACTCGTTAACTGCAAGCGGTGAAGTTGTCCAAGTCGTACCGTTGAATGGAGTTGATGAGAAATTGGCTATCATGAGATTTGATGTTGCTATGGATCCTGAAATAATAATCGTTATGTATGAATTCGCCGTTGTTGACGATCCGCTAGAGGATGTTTCACTGTTGGGAAATATTGAGTTTGCCGACGATGTTCCGTTCAAAGTATGCGTTGACGCATCGGTTGAATTTGACGTCGTACCTGTTGTAGAAGATGGAGAGATCGTGGATGTTCTGTTGAAGGAAGTGTTCGACACGTTGATTGCAACTGCGGTAGTTGTAGACGATGATGTCATTGTCGAAGATCCGTTGAATGAAGTTGTCGACACGTTAACTGCAAGCGGTGTAGTTGTCCAAGTCGTACCGTTGAATGGTGTCGATGAGAAATTGGCCGTCGTGAGATTAGATGTTGCTATGGATCCTGAAATAACAATCGTTATGTATGAATTCGTCGTTGTCGGTGATCCGTGGGATGATGTTTCAGTGTTGGGATATGTTGAAATCTCCGACGATGTTCCGTTCAAAGTATGCGTTGACGCATCGGTTGAATTTGACGTCGTACCTGTTGTAGAAGATGGAGAGATCGTGGATGTTCTGTTGAAGGAAGTGTTCGACACGTTGATTGCAACTGCGGTAGTTGTAGACGATGATGTCATTGTCGAAGATCCGTTGAATGAAGTTGTCGACACGTTAACTGCAAGCGGTGTAGTTGTCCAAGTCGTACCGTTGAATGGTGTCGATGAGAAATTGGCCGTCGTGAGATTAGATGTTGCTATGGATCCTGAAATAATAATCGTTATGTATGAATTCGTCGTTGTCGGTGATCCGTGGGATGATGTTTCAGTGTTGGGATATGTTGAAATCTCCGACGATGTTCCGTTCAAAGTATGCGTTGACGCATCGGTTGAATTTGACGTCGTACCTGTTGTGGAAGATGAAGATATTGTCGAAGTTCTGTTGAAGGAAGTGGTCGACACGTTGATTGCAACTGGGGTAGTTGTAGACGATGATGTCATTGTCGAAGATCCGTTGAAAGATGTTATCGACTCGTTAACTGCAAGCGGTGAAGTTGTCCAAGTCGTACCGTTGAATGGAGTTGATGAGAAATTGGCTATCATGAGATTTGATGTTGCTATGGATACTGAAAGATTAATCGATGTATTTGCATTCGCTGTTGTCGGTGATCCGTTGGATGATGTTTCAGTGTTGAGAAATGTTGAAATCTCCGACGATGTTCCGTTCAAAGTATGCGTTGACGCATCGGTTGAATTTGACGTCGTACCTGTTGTGGAAGATGAAGATATTGTCGAAGTTCTGTTGAAGGAAGTGGTCGACACGTTGATTGCAACTGGGGTAGTTGTAGACGATGATGTCATTGTCGAAGATCCGTTGAAAGATGTTATCGACTCGTTAACTGCAAGCGGTGAAGTTGTCCAAGTCGTACCGTTGAATGGAGTTGATGAGAAATTGGCTATCATGAGATTTGATGTTGCTATGGATACTGAAAGATTAATCGATGTATTTGCATTCGCTGTTGTCGGTGATCCGTTGGATGATGTTTCAGTGTTGAGAAATGTTGAAATCTCCGACGATGTTCCGATGAAAGTATGCGTTGACGCATCGGTTGAATTTGACGTCGTACCTGTTGTGGAAAATGGAGAGATCGTCGATGTTCTGTTGAAGGAAGTGGTCGACACGTTGATTGCAACTGGGGTAGTTGTAGATGATGATGTCATTGTCGAAGATCCGTTGAAAGAAGTTGTCGACTCGTTAACTGCAAGCGGTGTAGTTGTCCAAGTCGTACCGTTGAATGGAGTCGATGAGAAATTGGCCTTCGTGAGATTTGATGTTGCTATGGATCCTGAAATAATAATCGTTATGTATGAATTCGCCGTTGTTGACGATCCGCTAGAGGATGTTTCACTGTTGGGAAATATTGAGTTTGCCGACGATGTTCCGTTCAAAGTATGCGTTGACGCATCGGTTGAATTTGACGTCGTACCTGTTGTAGAAGATGGAGAGATCGTGGATGTTCTGTTGAAGGAAGTGGTCGACACGTTGATTGCAACTGGGGTAGTTGTAGATGATGATGTCATTGTCGAAGATCCGTTGAATGAAGTTGTCGACACGTTAACTGCAAGCGGTGTAGTTGTCCAAGTCGTACCGTTGAATGGTGTCGATGAGAAATTGGCCGTCGTGAGATTAGATGTTGCTATGGATCCTGAAATAATAATCGTTATGTATGAATTCGCCGTTGTTGATGATCCGCTAGAGGATGTTTCACTGTTGGGAAATATTGAGTTTGCCGACGATGTTCCGTTCAAAGTATGCGTTGACGCATCGGTTGAATTTGACGTCGTACCTGTTGTGGAAAATGGAGAGATCGTCGATGTTCTGTTGAAGGAAGTGGTCGACACGTTGATTGCAACTGGGGTAGTTGTAGATGATGATGTCATTGTCGAAGATCCGTTTAAAGAAGTTGTCGACTCGTTAACTGCAAGCGGTGTAGTTGTCCAAGTCGTACCGTTGAATGGTGTCGATGAGAAATTGGCCGTCGTGAGATTAGATGTTGCTATGGATCCTGAAATAATAATCGTTATGTATGAATTCGCCGTTGTTGATGATCCGCTAAAGGATGTTTCAGTGTTGGGAAATGTTGAAATCTCCGTCGATGTTCCGTTCAAAGTATGCATTGACCCATCGGTTGAATTTGACGTCGTACCTGTTGTGGAAGATGAAGATATTGTCGAAGTTCTGTTGAAGGAAGTGGTCGACACGTTGATTGCAACTGGGGTAGTTGTAGATGATGATGTCATTGTCGAAGATCCGTTGAAAGAAGTTGTCGACTCGTTAACTGCAAGCGGTGTAGTTGTCCAAGTCGTACCGTTGAATGGTGTCGATGAGAAATTGGCCGTCGTGAGATTAGATGTTGCTATGGATCCTGAAATAATAATCGTTATGTATGAATTCGCCGTTGTCGGTGATCCGTGGGATGATGTTTCAGTGTTGGGATATGTTGAAATCTCCGACGATGTTCCGTTCAATGTATGCATTGACCCATCGGTTGAATTTGACGTCGTACCTGTTGTGGAAGATGAAGATATTGTCGAAGTTCTGTTGAAGGAAGTGGTCGACACGTTGATTGCAACTGGGGTAGTTGTAGATGATGATGTCATTGTCGAAGATCCGTTGAAAGAAGTTGTCGACTCGTTAACTGCAAGCGGTGTAGTTGTCCAAGTCGTACCGTTGAATGGAGTCGATGAGAAATTGGCCGTCGTGAGATTTGATGTTGCTATGGATCCTGAAACAGTAATCGTTATGTATGAATTCGCAGTTGTTGATGATCCGCTAGAGGATGTTTAACTGTTGGGAAATATTGAGTTTGCCGACGATGTTCCGTTCAAAGTATGCGTTGACGCATCGGTTGAATTTGACGTCGTACCTGTTGTGGAAGATGAAGATATTGTCGAAGTTCTGTTGAAGGAAGTGGTCGACACGTTGATTGCAACTGGGGTAGTTGTAGACGATGATGTCATTGTCGAAGATCCGTTGAAAGATGTTGTCGACTCGTTAACTGCAAGCGGTGTAGTTGTCCAAGTCGTACCGTTGAATGGAGTCGATGAGAAATTGGCCTTCGTGAGATTTGATGTTGCTATGGATCCTGAAATAATAATCGTTATGTATGAATTCGCCGTTGTTGACGATCCGCTAGAGGATGTTTCACTGTTGGGAAATATTGAGTTTGCCGACGATGTTCCGTTCAAAGTATGCGTTGACGCATCGGTTGAATTTGACGTCGTACCTGTTGTAGAAGATGGAGAGATCGTGGATGTTCTGTTGAAGGAAGTGGTCGACACGTTGATTGCAACTGCGGTAGTTGTAGATGATGATGTCATTGTCGAAGATCCGTTGAATGAAGTTGTCGACACGTTAACTGCAAGCGGTGTAGTTGTCCAAGTCGTACCGTTGAATGGAGTCGATGAGAAATTGGCCGTCGTGAGATTTGATGTTGCTATGGATCCTGAAACAGTAATCGTTATGTATGAATTCGCAGTTGTTGATGATCCGCTAGAGGATGTTTAACTGTTGGGAAATATTGAGTTTGCCGACGATGTTCCGTTCAAAGTATGCGTTGACGCATCGGTTGAATTTGACGTCGTACCTGTTGTGGAAGATGAAGATATTGTCGAAGTTCTGTTGAAGGAAGTGGTCGACACGTTGATTGCAACTGGGGTAGTTGTAGACGATGATGTCATTGTCGAAGATCCGTTGAAAGATGTTGTCGACTCGTTAACTGCAAGCGGTGTAGTTGTCCAAGTCGTACCGTTGAATGGAGTCGATGAGAAATTGGCCTTCGTGAGATTTGATGTTGCTATGGATCCTGAAATAATAATCGTTATGTATGAATTCGCCGTTGTTGACGATCCGCTAGAGGATGTTTCACTGTTGGGAAATATTGAGTTTGCCGACGATGTTCCGTTCAAAGTATGCGTTGACGCATCGGTTGAATTTGACGTCGTACCTGTTGTAGAAGATGGAGAGATCGTGGATGTTCTGTTGAAGGAAGTGGTCGACACGTTGATTGCAACTGCGGTAGTTGTAGATGATGATGTCATTGTCGAAGATCCGTTGAATGAAGTTGTCGACACGTTAACTGCAAGCGGTGTAGTTGTCCAAGTCGTACCGTTGAATGGTGTCGATGAGAAATTGGCCGTCGTGAGATTAGATGTTGCTATGGATCCTGAAATAATAATCGTTATGTATGAATTCGCCGTTGTCGGTGATCCGTGGGATGATGTTTCAGT
This sequence comes from Hirudinaria manillensis, assembly GCA_034509925.1. Taxonomy (NCBI): domain Eukaryota; kingdom Metazoa; phylum Annelida; class Clitellata; order Hirudinida; family Hirudinidae; genus Hirudinaria; species Hirudinaria manillensis. The sequence goes on from CM067537.1 coordinate 5,289,144, forward strand.
GTTGGGATATGTTGAAATCTCCGACGATGTTCCGTTCAATGTATGCATTGACCCATCGGTTGAATTTGACGTCGTACCTGTTGTGGAAGATGAAGATATTGTCGAAGTTCTGTTGAAGGAAGTGGTCGACACGTTGATTGCAACTGGGGTAGTTGTAGATGATGATGTCATTGTCGAAGATCCGTTGAAAGAAGTTGTCGACTCGTTAACTGCAAGCGGTGTAGTTGTCCAAGTCGTACCGTTGAATGGAGTCGATGAGAAATTGGCCTTCGTGAGATTTGATGTTGCTATGGATCCTGAAATAATAATCGTTATGTATGAATTCGCCGTTGTTGACGATCCGCTAGAGGATGTTTCACTGTTGGGAAATATTGAGTTTGCCGACGATGTTCCGTTCAAAGTATGCGTTGACGCATCGGTTGAATTTGACGTCGTACCTGTTGTAGAAGATGGAGAGATCGTGGATGTTCTGTTGAAGGAAGTGGTCGACACGTTGATTGCAACTGGGGTAGTTGTAGATGATGATGTCATTGTCGAAGATCCGTTGAATGAAGTTGTCGACACGTTAACTGCAAGCGGTGTAGTTGTCCAAGTCGTACCGTTGAATGGTGTCGATGAGAAATTGGCCGTCGTGAGATTAGATGTTGCTATGGATCCTGAAATAATAATCGTTATGTATGAATTCGCCGTTGTTGATGATCCGCTAGAGGATGTTTCACTGTTGGGAAATATTGAGTTTGCCGACGATGTTCCGTTCAAAGTATGCGTTGACGCATCGGTTGAATTTGACGTCGTACCTGTTGTAGAATATGGAGAGATCGTGGATGTTCTGTTGAAGGAAGTGGTCGACACGTTGATTGCAACTGCGGTAGTTGTAGATGATGATGTCATTGTCGAAGATCCGTTGAATGAAGTTGTCGACACGTTAACTGCAAGCGGTGTAGTTGTCCAAGTCGTACCGTTGAATGGTGTCGATGAGAAATTGGCCGTCGTGAGATTAGATGTTGCTATGGATCCTGAAATGATAATCGTTATGTATGAATTCGCCGTTGTCGGTGATCCGTGGGATGATGTTTCAGTGTTGGGATATGTTGAAATCTCCGACGATGTTCCGTTCAATGTATGCATTGACCCATCGGTTGAATTTGACGTCGTACCTGTTGTGGAAGATGAAGATATTGTCGAAGTTCTGTTGAAGGAAGTGGTCGACACGTTGATTGCAACTGGGGTAGTTGTAGATGATGATGTCATTGTCGAAGATCCGTTGAAAGAAGTTGTCGACTCGTTAACTGCAAGCGGTGTAGTTGTCCAAGTCGTACCGTTGAATGGTGTCGATGAGAAATTGGCCGTCGTGAGATTAGATGTTGCTATGGATCCTGAAATAATAATCGTTATGTATGAATTCGCCGTTGTTGATGATCCGCTAGAGGATGTTTCACTGTTGGGAAATATTGAGTTTGCCGACGATGTTCCGTTCAAAGTATGCGTTGACGCATCGGTTGAATTTGACGTCGTACCTGTTGTAGAATATGGAGAGATCGTGGATGTTCTGTTGAAGGAAGTGGTCGACACGTTGATTGCAACTGCGGTAGTTGTAGATGATGATGTCATTGTCGAAGATCCGTTGAATGAAGTTGTCGACACGTTAACTGCAAGCGGTTGTAGTTGTCCAAGTCGTACCGTTGAATGGTGTCGATGAGAAATTGGCCGTCGTGAGATTAGATGTTGCTATGGATCCTGAAATGATAATCGTTATGTATGAATTCGCCGTTGTCGGTGATCCGTGGGATGATGTTTCAGTGTTGGGATATGTTGAAATCTCCGACGATGTTCCGTTCAATGTATGCATTGACCCATCGGTTGAATTTGACGTCGTACCTGTTGTGGAAGATGAAGATATTGTCGAAGTTCTGTTGAAGGAAGTGGTCGACACGTTGATTGCAACTGGGGTAGTTGTAGATGATGATGTCATTGTCGAAGATCCGTTGAAAGAAGTTGTCGACTCGTTAACTGCAAGCGGTGTAGTTGTCCAAGTCGTACCGTTGAATGGAGTCGATGAGAAATTGGCCGTCGTGAGATTTGATGTTGCTATGGATCCTGAAACAGTAATCGTTATGTATGAATTCGCAGTTGTTGATGATCCGCTAGAGGATGTTTAACTGTTGGGAAATATTGAGTTTGCCGACGATGTTCCGTTCAAAGTATGCGTTGACGCATCGGTTGAATTTGACGTCGTACCTGTTGTAGAAGATGGAGAGATCGTGGATGTTCTGTTGAAGGAAGTGGTCGACACGTTGATTGCAACTGCGGTAGTTGTAGATGATGATGTCATTGTCGAAGATCCGTTGAATGAAGTTGTCGACACGTTAACTGCAAGCGGTGTAGTTGTCCAAGTCGTACCGTTGAATGGAGTCGATGAGAAATTGGCCGTCGTGAGATTTGATGTTGCTATGGATCCTGAAACAGTAATCGTTATGTATGAATTCGCAGTTGTTGATGATCCGCTAGAGGATGTTTAACTGTTGGGAAATATTGAGTTTGCCGACGATGTTCCGTTCAAAGTATGCGTTGACGCATCGGTTGAATTTGACGTCGTACCTGTTGTGGAAGATGAAGATATTGTCGAAGTTCTGTTGAAGGAAGTGGTCGACACGTTGATTGCAACTGGGGTAGTTGTAGACGATGATGTCATTGTCGAAGATCCGTTGAAAGATGTTGTCGACTCGTTAACTGCAAGCGGTGTAGTTGTCCAAGTCGTACCGTTGAATGGAGTCGATGAGAAATTGGCCTTCGTGAGATTTGATGTTGCTATGGATCCTGAAATAATAATCGTTATGTATGAATTCGCCGTTGTTGACGATCCGCTAGAGGATGTTTCACTGTTGGGAAATATTGAGTTTGCCGACGATGTTCCGTTCAAAGTATGCGTTGACGCATCGGTTGAATTTGACGTCGTACCTGTTGTAGAAGATGGAGAGATCGTGGATGTTCTGTTGAAGGAAGTGGTCGACACGTTGATTGCAACTGCGGTAGTTGTAGATGATGATGTCATTGTCGAAGATCCGTTGAATGAAGTTGTCGACACGTTAACTGCAAGCGGTGTAGTTGTCCAAGTCGTACCGTTGAATGGTGTCGATGAGAAATTGGCCGTCGTGAGATTAGATGTTGCTATGGATCCTGAAATAATAATCGTTATGTATGAATTCGCCGTTGTCGGTGATCCGTGGGATGATGTTTCAGTGTTGGGATATGTTGAAATCTCCGACGATGTTCCGTTCAATGTATGCATTGACCCATCGGTTGAATTTGACGTCGTACCTGTTGTGGAAGATGAAGATATTGTCGAAGTTCTGTTGAAGGAAGTGGTCGACACGTTGATTGCAACTGGGGTAGTTGTAGATGATGATGTCATTGTCGAAGATCCGTTGAAAGAAGTTGTCGACTCGTTAACTGCAAGCGGTGTAGTTGTCCAAGTCGTACCGTTGAATGGAGTCGATGAGAAATTGGCCTTCGTGAGATTTGATGTTGCTATGGATCCTGAAATAATAATCGTTATGTATGAATTCGCCGTTGTTGACGATCCGCTAGAGGATGTTTCACTGTTGGGAAATATTGAGTTTGCCGACGATGTTCCGTTCAAAGTATGCGTTGACGCATCGGTTGAATTTGACGTCGTACCTGTTGTAGAAGATGGAGAGATCGTGGATGTTCTGTTGAAGGAAGTGGTCGACACGTTGATTGCAACTGGGGTAGTTGTAGATGATGATGTCATTGTCGAAGATCCGTTGAATGAAGTTGTCGACACGTTAACTGCAAGCGGTGTAGTTGTCCAAGTCGTACCGTTGAATGGTGTCGATGAGAAATTGGCCGTCGTGAGATTAGATGTTGCTATGGATCCTGAAATAATAATCGTTATGTATGAATTCGCCGTTGTTGATGATCCGCTAGAGGATGTTTCACTGTTGGGAAATATTGAGTTTGCCGACGATGTTCCGTTCAAAGTATGCGTTGACGCATCGGTTGAATTTGACGTCGTACCTGTTGTAGAATATGGAGAGATCGTGGATGTTCTGTTGAAGGAAGTGGTCGACACGTTGATTGCAACTGCGGTAGTTGTAGATGATGATGTCATTGTCGAAGATCCGTTGAATGAAGTTGTCGACACGTTAACTGCAAGCGGTGTAGTTGTCCAAGTCGTACCGTTGAATGGTGTCGATGAGAAATTGGCCGTCGTGAGATTAGATGTTGCTATGGATCCTGAAATGATAATCGTTATGTATGAATTCGCCGTTGTCGGTGATCCGTGGGATGATGTTTCAGTGTTGGGATATGTTGAAATCTCCGACGATGTTCCGTTCAATGTATGCATTGACCCATCGGTTGAATTTGACGTCGTACCTGTTGTGGAAGATGAAGATATTGTCGAAGTTCTGTTGAAGGAAGTGGTCGACACGTTGATTGCAACTGGGGTAGTTGTAGATGATGATGTCATTGTCGAAGATCCGTTGAAAGAAGTTGTCGACTCGTTAACTGCAAGCGGTGTAGTTGTCCAAGTCGTACCGTTGAATGGTGTCGATGAGAAATTGGCCGTCGTGAGATTAGATGTTGCTATGGATCCTGAAATAATAATCGTTATGTATGAATTCGCCGTTGTTGATGATCCGCTAGAGGATGTTTCACTGTTGGGAAATATTGAGTTTGCCGACGATGTTCCGTTCAAAGTATGCGTTGACGCATCGGTTGAATTTGACGTCGTACCTGTTGTAGAATATGGAGAGATCGTGGATGTTCTGTTGAAGGAAGTGGTCGACACGTTGATTGCAACTGCGGTAGTTGTAGATGATGATGTCATTGTCGAAGATCCGTTGAATGAAGTTGTCGACACGTTAACTGCAAGCGGTGTAGTTGTCCAAGTCGTACCGTTGAATGGTGTCGATGAGAAATTGGCCGTCGTGAGATTAGATGTTGCTATGGATCCTGAAATGATAATCGTTATGTATGAATTCGCCGTTGTCGGTGATCCGTGGGATGATGTTTCAGTGTTGGGATATGTTGAAATCTCCGACGATGTTCCGTTCAATGTATGCATTGACCCATCGGTTGAATTTGACGTCGTACCTGTTGTGGAAGATGAAGATATTGTCGAAGTTCTGTTGAAGGAAGTGGTCGACACGTTGATTGCAACTGGGGTAGTTGTAGATGATGATGTCATTGTCGAAGATCCGTTGAAAGAAGTTGTCGACTCGTTAACTGCAAGCGGTGTAGTTGTCCAAGTCGTACCGTTGAATGGAGTCGATGAGAAATTGGCCGTCGTGAGATTTGATGTTGCTATGGATCCTGAAACAGTAATCGTTATGTATGAATTCGCAGTTGTTGATGATCCGCTAGAGGATGTTTAACTGTTGGGAAATATTGAGTTTGCCGACGATGTTCCGTTCAAAGTATGCGTTGACGCATCGGTTGAATTTGACGTCGTACCTGTTGTGGAAGATGAAGATATTGTCGAAGTTCTGTTGAAGGAAGTGGTCGACACGTTGATTGCAACTGGGGTAGTTGTAGACGATGATGTCATTGTCGAAGATCCGTTGAAAGATGTTGTCGACTCGTTAACTGCAAGCGGTGTAGTTGTCCAAGTCGTACCGTTGAATGGAGTCGATGAGAAATTGGCCTTCGTGAGATTTGATGTTGCTATGGATCCTGAAATAATAATCGTTATGTATGAATTCGCCGTTGTTGATGATCCGCTAGAGGATGTTTCACTGTTGGGAAATATTAAGTTTGCCGAAGATGTTCCGGTAAAAGTATGCGTGGACGCATCGGTTGAAATTGACATCGTACCTGTTGTGGAAGATGAAGAGATCGTGGATGTTCTGTTGAAGGAAGTGGTCGACACGTTGATTGCAACTGGGGTAGTTGTAGATGATGATTTCATTGTCGAAGATCCGTTGAATGAAGTTGTCGACACGTTAACTGCAAGCGGTGAAGTTGACCAAGTCGTACCGTTGAATGGAGTCGATGAGAAATTGGCCATCATGAGATTTGATGTTGCTATGGATCCTGAAATAATAATCGTTATGTATGAATTCGCCGTTGTCGGTGATCCGTGGGATGATGTTTCAGTGTTGGGATATGTTGAAATCTCCGACGATGTTCCGTTCAATGTATGCATTGACCCATCTGTTGAATTTGACGTCGTACCTGTTGTGGAAGATGAAGATATCGTCGTTGTTCTGTTGAAGGAAGTGGTCGACACGTTGATTGCAACTGGGGTAGTTGTAGATGATGATGTCATTGTCGAAGATCCGTTGAAAGTAGTTGTCGACTCGTTAACTGCAAGCGGTGTAGTTGTCCAAGTCGTACCGTTGAATGGAGTCGATGAGAAATTGGCCGTCGTGAGATTAGATGTTGCTATGGATCCTGAAATAATAATCGTTATGTATGAATTCGCCGTTATTGATGATCCGTGGGATGATGTTTCAGTGTTGGGAAATGTTGAAATCTCCGACGATGTTCCGGTCAAAGTATGCATTGACCCATCGGTTGAATTTGACGTCGTACCTGTTGTGGAAGATGAAGAGATCGTGGATGTTCTGTTGAAGAAAGTGGTCGACACGTTGATTGCAACTGGGGTAGTTGTAGATGATGATGTCATTGTCGAAGATCCGTTGAATGAAGTTGTCGACACTTTAACTGCAAGCGGTGTAGTTGTCCAAGTCTTACCGTTGAATGGTGTCGATGAGAAATTGGCCGTCGTGAGATTAGATGTTGCTATGGATCCTGAAATAATAATCGTTATGTATGAATTTGCCGTTGTTGATGATCCGCTAAAGGATGTTTCAGTGTTGGGAAATGTTGAAATCTCCGTCGATGTTCCGTTCAAAGTATGCATTGACCCATCGGTTGAATTTGACGTCGTACCTGTTGTGGAAGATGAAGAGATCGTGGATGTTCTGTTGAAGAAAGTGGTCGACACGTTGATTGCAACTGGGGTAGTTGTAGATGATGATGTCATTGTCGAAGATCCGTTGAATGAAGTTGTCGACAATTTAACTGCAAGCGGTGTAGTTGTCCAAGTCGTACCGTTGAATGGAGTCGATGAGAAATTGGCCGTCGTGAGATTAGATGTTGCTATGGATCCTGAAATAATAATCTTTATGTATGAATTTGCCGTTTTCGATGATCCGTGGGATGATGTTTCAGTGTTGGGATATGTTGAAATCTCCGACGATGTTCCGTTCAATGTATGCATTGACCCATCGGTTGAATTTGACGTCGTACCTGTTGTGGAAGATGAAGAGATCGTGGATGTTCTGTTGAAGGAAGTGGTGGACACGTTGATTGCAACTGGGGTAGTTGTAGATGATGATGTCATTGTCGAAGACCCGTTGAATGAAGTTGTCGACACGTTAACTGCAAGCGGTGTAGTTGTCCAAGTCGTACCGTTGAATGGTGTCGATGAGAAATTTGCCGTCGTGAGATTAGATGTTGCTATGGATCCTGAAATAATAATCGTTGTGTATGAATTCGCCGTTGTTGGTGATCCGCTAGAGGATGTTTCACTGTTGGGAATTATTAAGTTTGCCGAAGATGTTCCGGTAAAAGTATGCGTGGACGCATCGGTTGAATTTGACGTCGTACCTGTTGTGGAAGATGAAGAGATCGTGGATGTTCTGTTGAAGGAAGTGGTCGACACGTTGATTGCAACTGGGGTAGTTGTAGATGATGATGTCATTGTCGAAGATCCGTTGAAAGTAGTTGTCGACTCGTTAACTGCAAGCGGTGTAGTTGTCCAAGTCGTACCGTTGAATGGAGTCGATGAGAAATTGGCCGTCGTGAGATTAGATGTTGCTATGGATCCTGAAATAATAATCGTTATGTATGAATTCGCCGTTGTCGGTGATCCGTGGGATGATGTTTCAGTGTTGGGATATGTTGAAATCTCCGACGATGTTCCGTTCAATGTATGCATTGACCCATCGGTTGAATTTGACGTCGTACCTGTTGTGGAAGATGAAGATATCGTCGATGTTCTGTTGAAGGAAGTGGTCGACACGTTGATTGCAACTGGGGTACTTGTAGATGATGATGTCATTGTCGAAGATCCGTTGAATGAAGTTAACGACACGTTAACTGCAAGCGGTGTAGTTGTCCAAGTCGTACCGTTGAATGGAGTCGATGAGAAATTGGCCGTCGTGAGATTAGATGTTGCTATGGATCCTGAAATAATAATCGTTATGTATGAATTCGCCGTTGTCGGTGATCCGTGGGATGATGTTTCAGTGTTGGGATATGTTGAAATCTCCGACGATGTTCCGTTCAATGTATGCATTGACCCATCGGTTGAATTTGACGTCGTACCTGTTGTGGAAGATGAAGATATCGTCGATGTTCTGTTGAAGGAAGTGGTCGACACGTTGATTGCAACTGGGGTACTTGTAGATGATGATGTCATTGTCGAAGATCCGTTGAATGAAGTTAACGACACGTTAACTGCAAGCGGTGTAGTTGTCCAAGTCGTACCGTTGAATGGAGTCGATGAGAAATTGGCCGTCGTGAGATTAGATGTTGCTATGGATCCTGAAATAATAATCGTTATGTATGAATTCGCCGTTGTCGGTGATCCATGGGATGATGTTTCAGTGTTGGGATATGTTGAAATCTCCGACGATGTTCCGTTCAATGTATGCATTGACCCATCGGTTGAATTTGACGTCGTACCTGTTGTGGAAGATGAAGATATCGTCGATGTTCTGTTGAAGGAAGTGGTCGACACGTTGATTGCAACTGGGGTACTTGTAGATGATGATGTCATTGTCGAAGATCCGTTGAATGAAGTTAACGACACGTTAACTGCAAGCGGTGTAGTTGTCCAAGTCGTACCGTTGAATGGAGTCGATGAGAAATTGGCCGTCGTGAGATTAGATGTTGCTATGGATCCTGAAATAATAATCGTTATGTATGAATTCGCCGTTGTCGGTGATCCGTGGGATGATGTTTCAGTGTTGGGATATGTTGAAATCTCCGACGATGTTCCGTTCAATGTATGCATTGACCCATCGGTTGAATTTGACGTCGTACCTGTTGTGGAAGATGAAGATATCGTCGATGTTCTGTTGAAGGAAGTGGTCGACACGTTGATTGCAACTGGGGTACTTGTAGATGATGATGTCATTGTCGAAGATCCGTTGAATGAAGTTGTCGACACGTTAACTGCAAGCGGTGTAGTTGTCCAAGTCGTACCGTTGAATGGTGTCGATGAGAAATTGGCCGTCGTGAGATTAGATGTTGCTATGGATCCTGAAATAATAATCTTTGTGTATGAATTCGCCGTTGTTGATGATCCGCTAAAGGATGTTTCAGTGTTGGGAAATGTTGAAATCTCCGACGATGTTCCGGTCAAAGTATGCGTTCACGCATCGGTTGAATTTGACGTCGTACCTGTTGCGGAAGATGAAGAGATCGTGGATGTTCTGTTGAAGGAAGTGGTCGACACGTTGATTGCAACTGGGGTAGTTGTATATGATGATGTCATTGTCGAAGATCCGTTGAATGAAGTTGTCGACACGTTAACTGCAAGCGGTGTAGTTGTCCAAGTCGTACCGTTGAATGGAGTCGATGAGAAATTGGCCGTCGTGAGATTAGATGTTGCTATGGATCCTGAAATAATAATCGTTATGTATGAATTCGCCGTTGTCGGTGATCCGTGGGATGATGTTTCAGTGTTGGGATATGTTGAAATCTCCGACGATGTTCCGTTCAATGTATGCATTGACCCATCGGTTGAATTTGACGTCGTACCTGTTGTGGAAGATGAAGATATCGTCGATGTTCTGTTGAAGGAAGTGGTCGACACGTTGATTGCAACTGGGGTACTTGTAGATGATGATGTCATTGTCGAAGATCCGTTGAATGAAGTTAACGACACGTTAACTGCAAGCGGTGTAGTTGTCCAAGTCGTACCGTTGAATGGAGTCGATGAGAAATTGGCCGTCGTGAGATTAGATGTTGCTATGGATCCTGAAATAATAATCGTTATGTATGAATTCGCCGTTGTCGGTGATCCATGGGATGATGTTTCAGTGTTGGGATATGTTGAAATCTCCGACGATGTTCCGTTCAATGTATGCATTGACCCATCGGTTGAATTTGACGTCGTACCTGTTGTGGAAGATGAAGATATCGTCGATGTTCTGTTGAAGGAAGTGGTCGACACGTTGATTGCAACTGGGGTACTTGTAGATGATGATGTCATTGTCGAAGATCCGTTGAATGAAGTTAACGACACGTTAACTGCAAGCGGTGTAGTTGTCCAAGTCGTACCGTTGAATGGAGTCGATGAGAAATTGGCCGTCGTGAGATTAGATGTTGCTATGGATCCTGAAATAATAATCGTTATGTATGAATTCGCCGTTGTCGGTGATCCGTGGGATGATGTTTCAGTGTTGGGATATGTTGAAATCTCCGACGATGTTCCGTTCAATGTATGCATTGACCCATCGGTTGAATTTGACGTCGTACCTGTTGTGGAAGATGAAGATATCGTCGATGTTCTGTTGAAGGAAGTGGTCGACACGTTGATTGCAACTGGGGTACTTGTAGATGATGATGTCATTGTCGAAGATCCGTTGAATGAAGTTGTCGACACGTTAACTGCAAGCGGTGTAGTTGTCCAAGTCGTACCGTTGAATGGTGTCGATGAGAAATTGGCCGTCGTGAGATTAGATGTTGCTATGGATCCTGAAATAATAATCTTTGTGTATGAATTCGCCGTTGTTGGTGATCCGCTAGAGGATGTTTCTGTTGGGAAATATTAAGTTTGCCGAAGATGTTCCGGTAAAAGTATGCGTGGACGCATCGGTTGAATTTGACGTCGTACCTGTTGTGGAAGATGAAGATATCGTCGATGTTCTGTTGAAGGAAGTCGTCGACACGTTGATTGCAACTGGGGTAGTTGTAGATGATGATGTCATTGTCGAAGATCCGTTGAATGAAGTTGTCGACACGTTAACTGCAAGCGGTGTAGTTGTCCAAGTCGTACCGTTGAATGGAGTCGATGAGAAATTGGCCGTCGTGAGATTAGATGTTGCTATGGATCCTGAAATAATAATCGTTATGTATGAATTCGCCGTTGTCGGTGATCCGTGGGATGATGTTTCAGTGTTGGGATATGTTGAAATCTCCGACGATGTTCCGTTCAATGTATGCATTGACCCATCGGTTGAATTTGACGTCGTACCTGTTGTGGAAGATGAAGATATCGTCGATGTTCTGTTGAAGGAAGTGGTCGACACGTTGATTGCAACTGGGGTACTTGTAGATGATGATGTCATTGTCGAAGATCCGTTGAATGAAGTTAACGACACGTTAACTGCAAGCGGTGTAGTTGTCCAAGTCGTACCGTTGAATGGAGTCGATGAGAAATTGGCCGTCGTGAGATTAGATGTTGCTATGGATCCTGAAATAATAATCGTTATGTATGAATTCGCCGTTGTCGGTGATCCGTGGGATGATGTTTCAGTGTTGGGATATGTTGAAATCTCCGACGATGTTCCGTTCAATGTATGCATTGACCCATCGGTTGAATTTGACGTCGTACCTGTTGTGGAAGATGAAGATATCGTCGATGTTCTGTTGAAGGAAGTGGTCGACACGTTGATTGCAACTGGGGTACTTGTAGATGATGATGTCATTGTCGAAGATCCGTTGAATGAAGTTGTCGACACGTTAACTGCAAGCGGTGTAGTTGTCCAAGTCGTACCGTTGAATGGTGTCGATGAGAAATTGGCCGTCGTGAGATTAGATGTTGCTATGGATCCTGAAATAATAATCTTTGTGTATGAATTCGCCGTTGTTGGTGATCCGCTAGAGGATGTTTCTGTTGGGAAATATTAAGTTTGCCGAAGATGTTCCGGTAAAAGTATGCGTGGACGCATCGGTTGAATTTGACGTCGTACCTGTTGTGGAAGATGAAGATATCGTCGATGTTCTGTTGAAGGAAGTCGTCGACACGTTGATTGCAACTGGGGTAGTTGTAGATGATGATGTCATTGTCGAAGATCCGTTGAATGAAGTTGTCGACACGTTACCTGCAAGCGGTGTAGTTGTCCAAGTCGTACCGTTGAATGGTGTCGATGAGAAATTGGCCGTCGTGAGATTAGATGTTGCTATGGATCCTGAAATAATAATCGTTATGTATGAATTCGCCGTTGTCGGTGATCCGTGGGATGATGTTTCAGTGTTGGGATATGTTGAAATCTCCGACGATGTTCCGTTCAATGTATGCATTGACCCATCGGTTGAATTTGACGTCGTACCTGTTGTGGAAGATGAAGATATCGTCGATGTTCTGTTGAAGGAAGTGGTCGACACGTTGATTGCAACTGGGGTACTTGTAGATGATGATGTCATTGTCGAAGATCCGTTGAATGAAGTTGTCGACACGTTAACTGCAAGCGGTGTAGTTGTCCAAGTCGTACCGTTGAATGGTGTCGATGAGAAATTGGCCGTCGTGAGATTAGATGTTGCTATGGATCCTGAAATAATAATCTTTGTGTATGAATTCGCCGTTGTTGGTGATCCGCTAGAGGATGTTTCTGTTGGGAAATATTAAGTTTGCCGAAGATGTTCCGGTAAAAGTATGCGTGGACGCATCGGTTGAATTTGACGTCGTACCTGTTGTGGAAGATGAAGAGATCGTGGATGTTCTGTTGAAGGAAGTGGTTGACACGTTGATTGCAACTGGGGTAGTTGTAGATGATGATGTCATTGTCGAAGATCCGTTGAAAGAAGTTGTCGACTCGTTAACTGCAAGCAGTGAAGTTGTCCAAGTCGTACCGTTGAATGGAGTCGATGAGAAATTGGCCGTCGTGAGGTTTGATGTTGCTATGGATCCTGAAACAGTAATCGTTATGTATGAATTTGCAGTTGTTGATGATCCGCTAGAGGATGTTTAACTGTTGGGAAATATTGAGTTTGCCGACGATGTTCCGATAAAAGTATGCGTTGACGCATCGGTTGAATTTGACATCGCACCTGTTGTGGAAGATGAAGATATCGTCGTTGTTCTGTTGAAGGAAGTGGTCGACACGTTGATTGCAACTGGGGTAGTTGTAGATGATGATGTCATTGTCGAAGATCCGTTGAAAGTAGTTGTCGACTCGTTAACTGCAAGCGGTGTAGTTGTCCAAGTCGTACCGTTGAATGGAGTCGATGAGAAATTGGCCGTCGTGAGATTAGATGTTGCTATGGATCCTGAAATAATAATCGTTATGTATGAATTCGCCGTTATTGATGATCCGTGGGATGATGTTTCAGTGTTGGGAAATGTTGAAATCTCCGACGATGTTCCGGTCAAAGTATGCGTTCACGCATCGGTTGAATTTGACGTCGTACCTGTTGTGGAAGATGAAGAGATCGTGGATGTTCTGTTGAAGGAAGTGGTTGACACGTTGATTGCAACTGGGGTAGTTGTAGATGATGATGTCATTGTCGAAGATCCGTTGAAAGAAGTTGTCGACTCGTTAACTGCAAGCAGTGAAGTTGTCCAAGTCGTACCGTTGAATGGAGTCGATGAGAAATTGGCCGTCGTGAGATTTGATGTTGCTATGGATCCTGAAACAGTAATCGTTATGTATGAATTTGCAGTTGTTGATGATTCGCTAGAGGATGTTTAACTGTTGGGAAATATTGAGTTTGCCGACGATGTTCCGATAAAAGTATGCGTTGACGCATCGGTTGAATTTGACATCGCACCTGTTGTGGAAGATGAAGATATCGTCGAAGTTCTGTTGAAGGAAGTGGTTGACACGTTGATTGCAACTGGGGTAGTTGTAGATGATGATGTCATTGTCGATGATCCGTTGAAAGTAGTTGTCGACTCGTTAACTGCAAGCGGTGTAGTTGTCCAAGTCGTACCGTTGAATGGAGTCGATGAGAAATTGGCCGTCGTGAGATTTGATGTTGCTATGGATCCTGAAACAGTAATCGTTATGTATGAATTTGCAATTGTTGATGATCCGCTAGAGGATGTTTAACTGTTGGGAAATATTGAGTTTGCCGACGATGTTCCGATAAAAGTATGCGTTGACGCATCGGTTGAATTTGACGTCGTACTTGTTGTGGAAGATGAAGAGATCCTGGATGTTCTGTTGAAGGAAGTGGTCGACACGTTGATTGCAACTGGGGTGGTTGTAGATGATGATGTCATTGTCGAAGATCCGTTGAAAGAAGTTGTCGACTCGTTAACTGCAAGCGGTGAAGTTGTCCAAGTCGTACCGTTGAATGGAGTCGATGAGAAATTGGCCGTCGTGAGATTTGATGTTGCTATGGATCCTGAAACAGTAATCGTTATGTATGAATTTGCAGTTGTTGATGATCCGCTAGAGGATGTTTAACTGTTGGGAAATATTGAGTTTGCGGACGATGTTCCGATAAAAGTATGCGTTGACGCATCGGTTGAATTTGACATCGCACCTGTTGTGGAAGATGAAGATATCGTCGAAGTTCTGTTGATGGAAGTGGTCGACACGTTGATTGCAACTGGGGTAGTTGTAGATGATGATGTCATTGTCGAAGATCCGTTGAATGATTTTGTCGACACGTTAACTGCAAGCGGTGTAGTTGTCCAAGTCGTACCGTTGAATGGTGTCGATGAGAAATTGGCCGTCGTGAGATTAGATGTTGCTATGGATCCTGAAATAATAATCGTTATGTATGAATTCGACGTTGTCGGTGATCCGTGGGATGATGTTTCAGTGTTGGGATATGTTGAAATCTCCGACGATGTTCCGTTCAATGTATGCATTGACCCATCGGTTGAAATTGACGTCGTACCTGTTGTGGAAGATGAAGATATCGTCGTTGTTCTGTTGAAGGAAGTGGTCGACACGTTGATTGCAACTGGGGTAGTTGTAGATGATGATGTCATTGTCGAAGATCCGTTGAAAGTAGTTGTCGACTCGTTAACTGCAAGCGGTGTAGTTGTCCAAGTCGTACCGTTGAATGGAGTCGATGAGAAATTGGCCGTCGTGAGATTTGATGTTGCTATGGATCCTGAAACAGTAATCGTTATGTATGAATTTGCAGTTGTTGATGATCCGCTAGAGGATGTTTAACTGTTAGGAAATATTGAGTTTGCCGACGATGTTCCGATAAAAGTATGCGTTGACGGTTGAATTTGACGTCGTACCTGTTGTGGAAGATGAAGAGATCGTGGATGTTCTGTTGAAGGAAGTGGTCGACACGTTGATTGCAACTGGGGTGGTTGTAGATGATGATGTCATTGTCGAAGATCCGTTGAAAGAAGTTGTCGACTCGTTATCTGCAAGCGGTGAAGTTGTCCAAGTCGTACCGTTGAATGGAGTCGATGAGAAATTGGCCGTCGTGAGATTTGATGTTGCTATGGATCCTGAAACAGTAATCGTTATGTATGAATTTGCAGTTGTTGATGATCCGCTAGAGGATGTTTAACTGTTGGGAAATATTGAGTTTGCGGACGATGTTCCGATAAAAGTATGCGTTGACGCATCGGTTGAATTTGACATCGCACCTGTTGTGGAAGATGAAGATATCGTCGAAGTTCTGTTGATGGAAGTGGTCGACACGTTGATTGCAACTGGGGTAGTTGTAGATGATGATGTCATTGTCGAAGATCCGTTGAATGATTTTGTCGACACGTTAACTGCAAGCGGTGTAGTTGTCCAAGTCGTACCGTTGAATGGTGTCGATGAGAAATTGGCCGTCGTGAGATTAGATGTTGCTATGGATCCTGAAATAATAATCGTTATGTATGAATTCGACGTTGTCGGTGATCCGTGGGATGATGTTTCAGTGT
The DNA here is from genome assembly GCA_034509925.1 of Hirudinaria manillensis. Taxonomy (NCBI): domain Eukaryota; kingdom Metazoa; phylum Annelida; class Clitellata; order Hirudinida; family Hirudinidae; genus Hirudinaria; species Hirudinaria manillensis. Next base: position 5,304,976 of record CM067537.1, read on the forward strand.
TGGGATATGTTGAAATCTCCGACGATGTTCCGTTCAATGTATGCATTGACCCATCGGTTGAAATTGACGTCGTACCTGTTGTGGAAGATGAAGATATCGTCGTTGTTCTGTTGAAGGAAGTGGTCGACACGTTGATTGCAACTGGGGTAGTTGTAGATGATGATGTCATTGTCGAAGATCCGTTGAAAGTAGTTGTCGACTCGTTAACTGCAAGCGGTGTAGTTGTCCAAGTCGTACCGTTGAATGGAGTCGATGAGAAATTGGCCGTCGTGAGATTTGATGTTGCTATGGATCCTGAAACAGTAATCGTTATGTATGAATTTGCAGTTGTTGATGATTCGCTAGAGGATGTTTAACTGTTGGGAAATATTGAGTTTGCCGACGATGTTCCGATAAAAGTATGCGTTGACGCATCGGTTGAATTTGACATCGCACCTGTTGTGGAAGATGAAGATATCGTCGAAGTTCTGTTGAAGGAAGTGGTTGACACGTTGATTGCAACTGGGGTAGTTGTAGATGATGATGTCATTGTCGATGATCCGTTGAAAGTAGTTGTCGACTCGTTAACTGCAAGCGGTGTAGTTGTCCAAGTCGTACCGTTGAATGGAGTCGATGAGAAATTGGCCGTCGTGAGATTTGATGTTGCTATGGATCCTGAAACAGTAATCGTTATGTATGAATTTGCAATTGTTGATGATCCGCTAGAGGATGTTTAACTGTTGGGAAATATTGAGTTTGCCGACGATGTTCCGATAAAAGTATGCGTTGACGCATCGGTTGAATTTGACGTCGTACTTGTTGTGGAAGATGAAGAGATCCTGGATGTTCTGTTGAAGGAAGTGGTCGACACGTTGATTGCAACTGGGGTGGTTGTAGATGATGATGTCATTGTCGAAGATCCGTTGAAAGAAGTTGTCGACTCGTTAACTGCAAGCGGTGAAGTTGTCCAAGTCGTACCGTTGAATGGAGTCGATGAGAAATTGGCCGTCGTGAGATTTGATGTTGCTATGGATCCTGAAACAGTAATCGTTATGTATGAATTTGCAGTTGTTGATGATCCGCTAGAGGATGTTTAACTGTTGGGAAATATTGAGTTTGCGGACGATGTTCCGATAAAAGTATGCGTTGACGCATCGGTTGAATTTGACATCGCACCTGTTGTGGAAGATGAAGATATCGTCGAAGTTCTGTTGATGGAAGTGGTCGACACGTTGATTGCAACTGGGGTAGTTGTAGATGATGATGTCATTGTCGAAGATCCGTTGAATGATTTTGTCGACACGTTAACTGCAAGCGGTGTAGTTGTCCAAGTCGTACCGTTGAATGGTGTCGATGAGAAATTGGCCGTCGTGAGATTAGATGTTGCTATGGATCCTGAAATAATAATCGTTATGTATGAATTCGACGTTGTCGGTGATCCGTGGGATGATGTTTCAGTGTTGGGATATGTTGAAATCTCCGACGATGTTCCGTTCAATGTATGCATTGACCCATCGGTTGAAATTGACGTCGTACCTGTTGTGGAAGATGAAGATATCGTCGTTGTTCTGTTGAAGGAAGTGGTCGACACGTTGATTGCAACTGGGGTAGTTGTAGATGATGATGTCATTGTCGAAGATCCGTTGAAAGTAGTTGTCGACTCGTTAACTGCAAGCGGTGTAGTTGTCCAAGTCGTACCGTTGAATGGAGTCGATGAGAAATTGGCCGTCGTGAGATTTGATGTTGCTATGGATCCTGAAACAGTAATCGTTATGTATGAATTTGCAGTTGTTGATGATCCGCTAGAGGATGTTTAACTGTTAGGAAATATTGAGTTTGCCGACGATGTTCCGATAAAAGTATGCGTTGACGGTTGAATTTGACGTCGTACCTGTTGTGGAAGATGAAGAGATCGTGGATGTTCTGTTGAAGGAAGTGGTCGACACGTTGATTGCAACTGGGGTGGTTGTAGATGATGATGTCATTGTCGAAGATCCGTTGAAAGAAGTTGTCGACTCGTTATCTGCAAGCGGTGAAGTTGTCCAAGTCGTACCGTTGAATGGAGTCGATGAGAAATTGGCCGTCGTGAGATTTGATGTTGCTATGGATCCTGAAACAGTAATCGTTATGTATGAATTTGCAGTTGTTGATGATCCGCTAGAGGATGTTTAACTGTTGGGAAATATTGAGTTTGCGGACGATGTTCCGATAAAAGTATGCGTTGACGCATCGGTTGAATTTGACATCGCACCTGTTGTGGAAGATGAAGATATCGTCGAAGTTCTGTTGATGGAAGTGGTCGACACGTTGATTGCAACTGGGGTAGTTGTAGATGATGATGTCATTGTCGAAGATCCGTTGAATGAAGTTGTCGACACGTTAACTGCAAGCGGTGTAGTTGTCCAAGTCGTACCGTTGAATGGTGTCGATGAGAAATTGGCCGTCGTGAGATTAGATGTTGCTATGGATCCTGAAATAATAATCGTTATGTATGAATTCGACGTTGTCGGTGATCCGTGGGATGATGTGTCAGTGTTGGGATATGTTGAAATCTCCGACGATGTTCCGTTCAATGTATGCATTGACCCATCGGTTGAAATTGACGTCGTACCTGTTGTGGAAGATGAAGATATCGTCGTTGTTCTGTTGAAGGAAGTGGTCGACACGTTGATTGCAACTGGGGTAGTTGTAGATGATGATGTCATTGTCGATGATCCGTTGAATGAAGTTGTCGACACGTTAACTGCAAGCGGTGTAGTTGTCCAAGTCGTACCGTTGAATGGAGTTGATGAGAAATTGGCCGTCGTGAGATTAGATGTTGCTATGGATCCTGAAATAATAATCGTTATGTATGAATTCGCCGTTGTTGATGATCCGCTAAAGGATGTTTCAGTGTTGGGAAATGTTGAAATCTCCGTCGATGTTCCGGTCAAAGTATGCGTTTACGCATCGGTTGAATTTGACGTCGTACCTGTTGTGGAAGATGAAGAGATCGTGGATGTTCTGTTGAAGGAAGTGGTCGACACGTTGATTGCAACTGGGGTAGTTGTAGATGATGATGTCATTGTCGAAGATCCGTTGAATGAAGTTGTCGACAGGTTAACTGCAAGCCGTGTAGTTGTCCAAGTCGTACCGTTGAATGGAGTCGATGAGAAATTGGCCGTCGTGAGATTAGATGTTGCTATGGATCCTGAAATAATAATCGTTATGTATGAATTCGCCGTTGTCGGTGATCCGCTAGAGGATGTTTCAGTGTTGGGATATGTTGAAATCTCGGACGATGTTCCGATAAATGTATGCATTGACCCATCGGTTGAATTTGACGTCGTACCTGTTGTGGAAGATGAAGATATCGTCGATGTTCTGTTGAAGGATGTGGTCGACACGTTGATTGCAACTGGGGTAGTTGTAGATGATGATGTCATTGTCGAAGATCCGTTGAATGAAGTTGTCGACACGTTAACTGCAAGCGGTGTAGTTGTCCAAGTCGTACCGTTGAATGGTGTCGATGAGAAATTGGCCGTCGTGAGATTAGATGTTGCTATGGATCCTGAAATAATAATCGTTATGTATGAATTCGCCGTTGTTGATGATCCGTGGGATGATGTTTCAGTGTTGGGATATGTTGGAATCTCCGACGATGTTCCATTCAATGTATGCATTGACCCATCGGTTGAATTTGACGTCGTACCTGTTGTGGAAGATGAAGAGATCGTGGATGTTCTGTTGAAGGAAGTGGTCGACACGTTGATTGCAACTGGGGTAGTTGTAGATGATGATGTCATTGTCGATGATCCGTTGAATGAAGTTGTCGACACGTTAACTGCAAGCGGTGTAGTTGTCCAAGTCGTACCGTTGAATGGAGTTGATGAGAAATTGGCCGTCGTGAGATTAGATGTTGCTATGGATCCTGAAATAATAATCGTTATGTATGAATTTGCCGTTGTTGATGATCCGCTAAAGGATGTTTCAGTGTTGGGAAATGTTGAAATCTCCGTCGATGTTCCGGTCAAAGTATGCGTTCACGCATCGGTTGAATTTGACGTCGTACCTGTTGTGGAAGATGAAGAGATCGTGGATGTTCTGTTGAAGGAAGTGGTCGACACGTTGATTGCAACTGGGGTAGTTGTAGATGATGATGTCATTGTCGAAGATCCGTTGAATGAAGTTGTCGACAGGTTAACTGCAAGCCGTGTAGTTGTCCAAGTCGTACCGTTGAATGGAGTCGATGAGAAATTGGCCGTCGTGAGATTAGATGTTGCTATGGATCCTGAAATAATAATCGTTATGTATGAATTCGCCGTTGTCGGTGATCCGTGGGATGATGTTTCAGTGTTGGGATATGTTGAAATCTCCGACGATGTTCCGTTCAATGTATGCATTGACCCATCGGTTGAATTTGACGTCGTACCTGTTGTGGAAGATGAAGATATCGTCGATGTTCTGTTGAAGGATGTGGTCGACACGTTGATTGCAACTGGGGTAGTTGTAGATGATGATGTCATTGTCGAAGATCCGTTGAATGAAGTTGTCGACACGTTAACTGCAAGCGGTGTAGTTGTCCAAGTCGTACCGTTGAATGGTGTCGATGAGAAATTGGCCGTCGTGAGATTAGATGTTGCTATGGATCCTGAAATAATAATCGTTATGTATGAATTCGCCGTTGTTGATGATCCGCTAAAGGATGTTTCAGTGTTGGGAAATGTTGGAATCTCCGACGATGTTCCATTCAATGTATGCATTGACCCATCGGTTGAATTTGACGTCGTACCTGTTGTGGAAGATGAAGAGATCGTGGATGTTCTGTTGAAGGAAGTGGTCGACACGTTGATTGCAACTGGGGTAGTTGTAGATGATGATGTCATTGTCGATGATCCGTTGAATGAAGTTGTCGACACGTTAACTGCAAGCGGTGTAGTTGTCCAAGTCGTACCGTTGAATGGAGTTGATGAGAAATTGGCCGTCGTGAGATTAGATGTTGCTATGGATCCTGAAATAATAATCGTTATGTATGAATTTGCCGTTGTTGATGATCCGCTAAAGGATGTTTCAGTGTTGGGAAATGTTGAAATCTCCGTCGATGTTCCGGTCAAAGTATGCGTTCACGCATCGGTTGAATTTGACGTCGTACCTGTTGTGGAAGATGAAGAGATCGTGGATGTTCTGTTGAAGGAAGTGGTCGACACGTTGATTGCAACTGGGGTAGTTGTAGATGATGATGTCATTGTCGAAGATCCGTTGAATGAAGTTGTCGACAGGTTAACTGCAAGCCGTGTAGTTGTCCAAGTCGTACCGTTGAATGGAGTCGATGAGAAATTGGCCGTCGTGAGATTAGATGTTGCTATGGATCCTGAAATAATAATCGTTATGTATGAATTCGCCGTTGTCGGTGATCCGTGGGATGATGTTTCAGTGTTGGGAAATGTTGAAATCTCCGTCGATGTTCCGGTCAAAGTATGCGTTGACGCATCGGTTGAATTTGACGTCGTACCTGTTGTGGAAGATGAAGAGATCGTGGATGTTCTGTTGAAGGAAGTGGTCGACACGTTGATTGCAACTGGGGTAGTTGTAGATGATGATGTCATTGTCGAAGATCCGTTGAATGAAGTTGTCGACAGGTTAACTGCAAGCCGTGTAGTTGTCCAAGTCGTACCGTTGAATGGAGTCGATGAGAAATTGGCCGTCGTGAGATTAGATGTTGCTATGGATCCTGAAATAATAATCGTTATGTATGAATTCGCCGTTGTCGGTGATCCGTGGGATGATGTTTCAGTGTTGGGATATGTTGAAATCTCCGACGATGTTCCGTTCAATGTATGCATTGACCCATCGGTTGAATTTGACGTCGTACCTGTTGTGGAAGATGAAGACATCGTCGATGTTCTGTTGAAGGATGTGGTCGACACGTTGATTGCAACTGGGGTAGTTGTAGATGATGATGTCATTGTCGAAGATCCGTTGAATGAAGTTGTCGACACGTTAACTGCAAGCGGTGTAGTTGTCCAAGTCGTACCGTTGAATGGTGTCGATGAGAAATTGGCCGTCGTGAGATTAGATGTTGCTATGGATCCTGAAATAATAATCGTTATGTATGAATTCGCCGTTGTTGATGATCCGCTAAAGGATGTTTCAGTGTTGGGAAATGTTGGAATCTCCGACGATGTTCCATTCAATGTATGCATTGACCCATCGGTTGAATTTGACGTCGTACCTGTTGTGGAAGATGAAGAGATCGTGGATGTTCTGTTGAAGGAAGTGGTCGACACGTTGATTGCAACTGGGGTAGTTGTAGATGATGATGTCATTGTCGATGATCCGTTGAATGAAGTTGTCGACACGTTAACTGCAAGCGGTGTAGTTGTCCAAGTCGTACCGTTGAATGGAGTTGATGAGAAATTGGCCGTCGTGAGATTAGATGTTGCTATGGATCCTGAAATAATAATCGTTATGTATGAATTCGCCGTTGTTGATGATCCGCTAAAGGATGTTTCAGTGTTGGGAAATGTTGAAATCTCCGTCGATGTTCCGGTCAAAGTATGCGTTCACGCATCGGTTGAATTTGACGTCGTACCTGTTGTGGAAGATGAAGAGATCGTGGATGTTCTGTTGAAGGAAGTGGTCGACACGTTGATTGCAACTGGGGTAGTTGTAGATGATGATGTCATTGTCGAAGATCCGTTGAATGAAGTTGTCGACAGGTTAACTGCAAGCCGTGTAGTTGTCCAAGTCGTACCGTTGAATGGAGTCGATGAGAAATTGGCCGTCGTGAGATTAGATGTTGCTATGGATCCTGAAATAATAATCGTTATGTATGAATTCGCCGTTGTCGGTGATCCGTGGGATGATGTTTCAGTGTTGGGATATGTTGAAATCTCCGACGATGTTCCGTTCAATGTATGCATTGACCCATCGGTTGAAATTGACGTCGTACCTGTTGTGGAAGATGAAGATATCGTCGATGTTCTGTTGAAGGAAGTGGTCGACACGTTGATTGCAACTGGGGTAGTTGTAGATGATGATGTCATTGTCGATGATCCGTTGAATGAAGTTGTCGACACGTTAACTGCAAGCGGTGTAGTTGTCCAAGTCGTACCGTTGAATGGAGTTGATGAGAAATTGGCCGTCGTGAGATTAGATGTTGCTATGGATCCTGAAATAATAATCGTTATGTATGAATTCGCCGTTGTTGATGATCCGCTAAAGGATGTTTCAGTGTTGGGAAATGTTGGAATCTCCGACGATGTTCCGTTCAATGTATGCATTGACCCATCGGTTGAATTTGACGTCGTACCTGTTGTGGAAGATGAAGACATCGTCGATGTTCTGTTGAAGGATGTGGTCGACACGTTGATTGCAACTGGGGTAGTTGTAGATGATGATGTCATTGTCGAAGATCCGTTGAATGAAGTTGTCGACACGTTAACTGCAAGCGGTGTAGTTGTCCAAGTCGTACCGTTGAATGGTGTCGATGAGAAATTGGCCGTCGTGAGATTAGATGTTGCTATGGATCCTGAAATAATAATCGTTATGTATGAATTCGCCGTTGTTGATGATCCGCTAAAGGATGTTTCAGTGTTGGGAAATGTTGGAATCTCCGACGATGTTCCGGTCAAAGTATGCGTTCACGCATCGGTTGAATTTGACGTCGTACCTGTTGTGGAAGATGAAGAGATCGTGGATGTTCTGTTGAAGGAAGTGGTCGACACGTTGATTGCAACTGGGGTAGTTGTAGATGATGATGTCATTGTCGATGATCCGTTGAATGAAGTTGTCGACACGTTAACTGCAAGCGGTGTAGTTGTCCAAGTCGTACCGTTGAATGGAGTTGATGAGAAATTGGCCGTCGTGAGATTAGATGTTGCTATGGATCCTGAAATAATAATCGTTATGTATGAATTCGCCGTTGTTGATGATCCGCTAAAGGATGTTTCAGTGTTGGGAAATGTTGGAATCTCCGACGATGTTCCGGTCAAAGTATGCGTTCACGCATCGGTTGAATTTGACGTCGTACCTGTTGTGGAAGATGAAGAGATCGTGGATGTTCTGTTGAAGGAAGTGGTCGACACGTTGATTGCAACTGGGGTAGTTGTAGATGATGATGTCATTGTCGATGATCCGTTGAATGAAGTTGTCGACACGTTAACTGCAAGCGGTGTAGTTGTCCAAGTCGTACCGTTGAATGGAGTTGATGAGAAATTGGCCGTCGTGAGATTAGATGTTGCTATGGATCCTGAAATAATAATCGTTATGTATGAATTCGCCGTTGTTGATGATCCGCTAAAGGATGTTTCAGTGTTGGGAAATGTTGGAATCTCCGACGATGTTCCGGTCAATGTATGCATTGACACATCGGTTGAATTTGACGTCGTACCTGTTGTGGAAGATGAAGAGATCGTGGATGTTCTGTTGAAGGAAGTGGTCGACACGTTGATTGCAACTGGGGTAGTTGTAGATGATGATGTCATTGTCGATGATCCGTTGAATGAAGTTGTCGACACGTTAACTGCAAGCGGTGTAGTTGTCCAAGTCGTACCGTTGAATGGAGTTGATGAGAAATTGGCCGTCGTGAGATTAGATGTTGCTATGGATCCTGAAATAATAATCGTTATGTATGAATTCGCCGTTGTTGATGATCCGCTAAAGGATGTTTCAGTGTTGGGAAATGTTGGAATCTCCGACTTTGACCCGGTCAATGTGTGCGTCGACATATCGGTTGTATTTGATGTTGAACCTGTTCCAGAAGATGATGAGATTGTCGAAGTTCCGTATAAAGAAGAGTTCGACACGTTAACTGCAAGCGGTGTTGTTGTCCAACTCGTACCGTTGAATGGAGTCGATGATGCATATACCGTCGTGAGATTTGATGTTGCTATGGAACCTGAAACGGGAATCCTTTTAGTTGTATTCGCCTTTATTGTTGAAACATTAGAGAATGTTTCATTTTTGGAAAATGTTTATGACGCCGATTTTGTCCTATTCACTGGATGTATTGATGTATCGGTTGAATTTATAGTCGTACCTGTTGTAGAATATGATGAAATCGTCGAAGTTCTTTTGAAAGAAGTTGTCGACACTTTGTTTGCAAGTGTTGTTGTTGTCCATGTCTTGCCATTGAAAGGAGTCGATGAGGAATTAGCCGTTATAAGAGTTGATCTTTCAGTGGTACCTTGTAAAGAAAAATTTGTAAATTATTTTGTTTTGCAACTGATTCGTTGAATGGTGCCATCGTCTATTTGTTGATTCATATTCGAGATATTTTACTAAGTTGATTTGATTATGAAATGGTTTGTAATTTATTGTTTTAACTTTACGTCATACCTGTAGTAGATGATGGTGATTTCGTCGACGATCCATTTATTGAATTGGTCGACATGTTCATTGGAACTGGTTTAGTCGTCCATGTCTTACCGTATTTTAGAGTCGATGTGGAATTAGTCTTTTCAATATTTGATGCCCCTGTTGATCCTGTAATATTTGAGAATTTATTTTTTTTTGGCTCTTTATTCCTTTTAATGATGTCATAAGTATTTAATGGTCTTGTCTTCTTTTTTTTTTATTTTTTCTGATGTCCGTTATGGTTGATATAGTTGTTTTTGTTTTCTTACCATTTGTTAGTTCTTCTGTTGATGAATATTCTTTGGTCCTTTGCATATTATTGTTTTGAGTTGATACTGTACTATTCTCCTGGTCGAAATCTATGGCTGTCAAATAGGATGTTAATCCATTGTTGTTGTTTATGGCTGTGCTAAATGAGGATAGTACAGGCGGTTTCAGAGTGGTATTTGCTGGTTGTCCTGAAATTACACAATTTTAAACAATTTTTACAACTTGTTACTTACGATGTGTATGACATTATATTAAGATCTATATATTGCTAATACTTTTGGCTATTTTTAATTTATAGTTTAATTTTCTTTCATTTATTCTGTCGTTTTCATATTTTCAATTTACATTGAAATCTTCTTAAATAAATAGATACAAGACATAAAATGAACTTTGACTATAAGTCTAACATATTTATTTACATAATTACATTTTGAATCTGTTACTTTGTATATCAACAAAAATTTTCCTCACACGCATGAATTCACTTTCATATATCAAATAAGTTTACCTTCTGCAGTCTTCACAATCGCTGTATTTATGATAGACTTAAGATTACGCGGAAATTCTAAATACCAGTTACAAAATTTTATACGGACTAGATTAATAAACTTTTTCCGGCATGCTTCGGTTTGTGCTAGTATTTGGATGTCGTGTTCGCAACCCTCTCTGTGCCGCCAAGAGTGACCAGTGGAATGTTGTACCTTCTCATCCGCATGGCTACATAACGCCTGTATTTATATATATAAATACTCATACAACTGTAACTTTCATATCTTACTTGCTCTTTCAACCGAAAGGACCATGACTATGGATCCGCTGAAACCAATGCCACAACAGAAACACAGAAATGCCAGGAATCTGGCATGGGTTCTTTTGCGACGGTACCATAATGTCCTTACAATTATTCTCTTATGTCTCACTCCAGCTATTTCCTGAATTCCTGTTTTCCAGTCCTGAATGTCGCTCATCTGAATTCTAATGGTGATCTAGGTCACAAATGCCGGATAAATATCCCTTAAATTATTTACAATGTCTAAAATTCAAGTTAAATCTTTTCTCTTAGAATTAACCCGAATGAAGTTAATAGTTAATTTCAGAAAAAAATCAAAAGTTGCAAATAATTTGGTGGTGAACAATTCTGAATTAAACCTTTATAATAAAGGACACAATAATCTCTTCAATAAAAATCAAAACCAATTTTTATTGCTAAAATTAATTTTTATTAGATGCTTATTTTTTAGAAATATATAATTAAGCACATAAACATACATTTACAAAATATACAATTATTTTTTACAAGATGGTTTATGACATCAAATTGACAAATTGATATGTAACTTAGGCGTGATCTTCCTGACAAAAACCAATTTTGAGCGTTGAATTTTCTCTTTTCAATCGGCTGAGTTTCCGAATCTTTGTTTCAAAATTGTGATCTTCTCTGGTCGAAAGTTGCATCGAAAATTCTACTGTCATTTTCAATGATAAAATGTTATCTTTATAGACTTAGACTTAAAGCTGGTTTTACTTTGTCTTAAGGCTATGTAGATTAAGTAAACATTTACAATTTTTAGTAATCTACAAATCCTTAAATCTTCAGCAGGTCAAGACATGCAGTCGTCTTCTAATAAACCCGCTCGACCATTGCTAACCTGATCACGTTCTAGTCCTTCGAAAATTTCTTTGCTGCGAAAATTAAATCTTTTTATTCTTCCCGATATGAGAGGGAAACCTTTTAAATAGATACTATGCAGCCACACAATGACGCCCAATTTCATAGCCAGAGACCCCAAAGTCTTTTCAGAGTATTTCGTCTCTCCCACATCTACTAGCACCAAACTTTCACAAGAAATGTATCTTAACCTTTCATGACATCGGTGCTAAAAAAAAAACAAGATGTTGTTTTTCACTTAAAGTCTTTGAATTTTGAGTATTGAATAAGAAAAAAGAAGAATAGTCCGTCCAGAATTGTTAAGAATTTCTTTTTGAAAAAAAATATAATTTACGTAATGTCGTTTGTAAATTCATGCATAAAAATTGTTCTGTGACACGTTTGAATTTGTTAATTTGTTGTGGTTGTTAACTTACAAACATCGATTAATCAGTCCTTGGTTGAAGTATATTATCATGTTGCAATTTCTTTTGCGAATCTACAAAATAGTCTTCTTATCACCACATTCGATCTTCCCACAACGAATGATCTGGATTTTAGATATTTACAAGAATATGTAATAAATTGAATGCAATAAAAGTCTACTTTGAAAATGTCGAACAATAATATTAAAATGTCGCAATGTTAGTTTAACTTAGTTTTGTCTCATATTTTAAATATAACTTTTCGGAATACCAAATGAGAGCAAAATGTCATACTAAGGTTGCATTTGATGTTCAATTACAACTTTAGGAAACTGCTTCAAAATTATTACTAAAACAAATATCAGTCAATTATGTTCACAAAATAATTGCATTCGAGTTCCTTTAGTCCACAGAAAATGATTTGATTGATTGCGATGGGGATTATGTAAAAAGAATTATTTCGCGTGTCTAAATTCCTCTTATTTTCTCAGGATAACGTGTGTTTGTGCAAATATTTATATTCATTATTGGTGAATTGCAATAAACACGGTGTGAAATGTAGGCCCTCCCTAATAATTAACGAAAACAAATCTTTGGTCGGTTCATATGATATTTTCAATTATTTCAAGTATTGATCAGTGCTTCACCTTTTCATTTTTGAAAAATTTAAATTTTAAGGTTTCTAAAATATAGGCGGAAAATGCCTTGAACCTACCCTGGTGAAAGATCTTTGGGTTAAGCACTAGATTGGCGTCTTTATTAATCGTTTTCCTAAATATCGCATTTTCATTCTTTTGAAAAATATTGTGAAAGTATTTATGAAAATCTATTAGATTATTATTAAATAATATTAAGAATATTATAAAAGCATTTATGAATGAAGTCTGTTATTAACATAAAAAATTATCCAAAGTGATACAAATTAAAAAAACACTAAACTATTCTCAGAAATTTCTGAGCTATTTTGTTGTGCGGGTATCAAGATCTTTGTTTCTATCATCACCATATCAGGGGTTGCATCAATGGGAACATCAATTAGCTCCAGTTAATCATGATTTGATGCCAGAGTGGACATGGAAAATTTAACCTAACGAATATTTGCACGGTAGACAAAGTACGATAAGCAAGGATCTCAGCTTAAAAGGGATTCCAGGCTTAAAATTTCTCCCGTGACGTATGTGAATTCCAAGCAGAAGTTACAATAACAGCATTGCATATCTTTTTCACAACATTATCTCCATAATGTTTCACAGTTGAACAAGGCTTGTGTGGCAAATATTATTTATATTATTATTACAATTATGTTAGTATTATAATTATTCTTTTTAGAGCAAAAATTATTGAACGTAAATATGAACGCGATTTATATCAGTCGATGACATTTAAAGGGTGAACAAGAAAAATAAAGTTGAGACTCTTGGAATAATAGCATAAGTCGTACTCTATAAATGGTCGTTTAATTAAAACATATTAACAAAATTAAATTAAAAAACACAGTTCTAAACGCAAAACGTATCTTAATTGCGTGCTAGAAAGTGTCCTGTGAACCGAAAACCCACATGAAATAGGCACTTATTTTCTGAATAGTTGTGAGACAAGTCGACCGAAGACAAAAGAGGATATTGATGGATGGGTCTTCATTCTTTTTTTACCTCATGTTATTAGAGAGTTTATTTTCGTAGCTGAAATTACATGATTCAGATGGTCCAACCGCAAGAAGTGATATTGCAAGCGCGTGGTATTTCGACCTGGTACATCAACCGAAGCTGGAAATCATGTGGCATCGAGGCTTTAAAATCTGTTAGATTTACACAGGTCTTAAGAGTTGGAAGAATAATACGAACAACCGTGGCATTCTTTTCTTGAGGAATGCCGATAAGTTGAATTTGGGTCGGCATAGCAGTGGCTTTGCCATTTTTACTAACCGAAATGAAAACTGAATGTTGAGTAGGCGGAAGGATTGTTGAACCTCTGAACTAAGAATGTTTTTTATCAGAAAAAAAATAAAACAAATATTCTTATAAAATTAAAAAAAAAATAAAATAAAAGTTGAAATCAAATTCTGTCAACTTCGCTTATAAACTTACTGCTGTTATGTTTTCGTCGACTGCGCCATGTTATGTTTTCGAATCGCGACGAGTTCGTGTGTGTAAGGCTGCCGTTTATTAACAAATAAATCCATGTGGACCTGCGTCCAAAAAGACTGAATTGTACGTAAAATTATATTACATAATAAATCATTATTATGCAATATAATTATTCAATTATATAACAATTGCCATCCACATGTATTGTTATTGTCTTTCAATTATAAATTTAGTATTATTAATATTATTATTTAATTACTTAATTATCATTACTATTATTATTATTATTGTTATTATTATTGTTATTATTATTATTATTATTATTATTACTTAATTAGTTAATTTATTCAAAATTGTCATCAAGAATTTACTCAGAATCAAAATCATTCTGCTAAGAAGGTCCGGATTGTCCCCGCCACTCGTCGTCGACATTCGACGTATTGTGACTCTTGATTTCGTTATTCGAAGTAATTTAATTTGATTCTCAATTCCTGGAATATTTTTTTGTAAATTGTTTCGTTGGGAATGAAAAATTTGAACGACTCGTGGCTCTTGCTAGCCAATTAATTGTGAAATTAACTTTTAATTTAAAACTGCCTGAACAGAAACATCTTAACTTAATGTGCTTAATACTCGGACTACATCGTATTCTTGGAAGATTTTGGAGTAATGTCTACGAGTGTCTGCGAACATCAATAATATTTTCCTAAACGTATTTTCGATTCCACGACAGCATTACATCAACGACACAGCAGATTCTATACAAATTTGTTGATTTGTTCCACTGGTCAGTCTCTATGGTGATGAATAATTACCCGAAACAAGTCTCATTTTATTTATTACATCAGTAATAATATTTTGAACATATCTCATCCATTAATATAATTCTGGCATATCGACGGTGTTTATGGATGATGTCTTTTTTTCATCATTCCAACTTTCACAATACATCCTCTCTCTCCTTTGCACAGGTTCTCACTTTTTCTGAGATACCGATGCGCATTTTCTATGGTACAGACATCATCGTCGTCATCTTCATCCCCATCGACGCCGGAACAGTGGCTTTATTTCCATGCTGAACTGGATTACCGAGAAGCTTGGTGGGAGTAACGCAGATGTTGAAGACGAAGATGATGAGATGCAGGCTAATGATGATAAATACCAGATCCGTGTCTTCATAAATCCGAGATTGTAATTAGTCGAAAATGTTGTTTTGATGCAAAATTAGAAAGTAATAAATTGATTGGCTGCAATAAATCGATTGATTTTGAAAGTCACTGAAACGAATTAATTAAAGATCATCTCTTCGTAAGAAACTTTATGCAATTCAGGACATGTCCCAAAAGCAATTTCGTTTGCCTTGAAGTTGGTAAAATACGATCTTTTTTAATATAAATCTTTTTGATATAATGCTATTTATGCAATTTAATGACAGCATTTTACTAAGTTAGTCCATAATTCATATGTAACCAAGAAAGTACTACTATTATTGATAGGATGCGAAAGAATAAAGTTTGCGAGTGAAAGACTGCGTTTAACTAAACGGTAGCAAAATAAATGTATTTTAAAAAAAAGTAGGAAGTTATATTAAGTATGGAAGGAACGAAAATGTCGGCCTGTTTTAACATTTGAGATAACAGTGCTTAAAGGGATGTACGCCAACTTCCTTATCAATTTCCAGGCCCATCCAGCAGAAAGTCAGTTCTGAAACAAAGAAACAAAGGCAGCTAACTGAGACCAGGTGGGTTGTTAATATTGCGAAGTACAAACCTTCTGTTGGGTTTTCATTGTACTGCTTCCACGTTAATGGTGTACAATGTACGCCGTATAAATCATCATCATCATCCTTTTGTTTATATCCTTACCATTAACATGTTTGACTCTTGATCAGTACATGGAATAATTTATTTATAACATTATAATAATAAAATTTGTTTATTTCATTGATTAATCTACATGTGACTGTGAACTCAAAATATTATCAAAATATGTTTTGGGGCTATAACCGCCACTTAAATTTTAAAATCCACTTGAGTAACAAATTAGTAAATATTACGTTAAGATATTACGACATAATGATACATCTGCTGACATGAAATTTATCATGAATATCCATAAAAGATGTCCTTACGTCCTAATATTTTGGAGAATAAAGAGTTGATATTTTACTCGATTATATAAACGATCAAAAGCAAAATAAATGTCCTATTACTGATGACGATGGCGACGATGATGATGATGATGCCGACGATGATCTGCCACTTGGATCAGTAACTATTTCAGGAATGTAACCGGATGGATAAGGCCCATTTCGAGCAGTTAACTGCTCTTGTAGGGTCACTCCGAAGCCGATACCAAGTTGTGTTTATGCAAGCGATCCCTGATGATGATGATGATGGTGTGTGATGATGTTCGTTGTGATGCAAGTTGCCATTCCAGTTCAAGATGAGATATTCTTGCTACGGCTGCTGCAAGTTTATTTCCAGGAATAGAAAATATGACGTTGACGATTTATGGTGGCGATGGTAATGGTGATGATGATGATGATGATGATGACGATAGTGATGACGCAGTTATGACGTTTACGGTGATAAAATTCTTTGATAGTTTTGATGCTGGTACATGAGGAGCAGGTGTTCCGATGAAATTGTAAATAAATAGTTGAGGCCACAAAAAGTCAGAAACGTTATTATCAGAACCATTATATCGGCCATCATCCTAAATAAAGTGCATCACTATCATAACCCCGGTAGCATCGCTATCACCATGACCATCATCATCATCGTTGTCGTCATCATCATCATCAACAGAGCTATCATCTCTATCGGCTTTTCATCGTCCTCACTTTCATCAGTAATTCTTTCATTTCCTGAATGAAAGAATCTCACCGTAATGGCGGATGGTTCCAAATTGACGTTTTTTTTTTTTGCTCTGAGGGCAAAAAATATTTTAAATTTCTTCCAAAAAGGCATTCACTATTCGTGTTGATATCCACTCAGAAGATGAGTGCAATCAACCTTCACGTTGTCGTTTTTATCTTTGCTTCATCCATCCATCCATCCATCCATCAAAGCCGATTATCTCGAAAATTGTTATTTTTATTGTGGGTGCTGGTCATGTTAAGTACTTGATCTCACGTCATTAAACTACATTTTCATCAAATGCTTGAAATTAGTAGTTGAAATTAAGTTCAATTTTTCTGCAACACAAAAAGCATACAAACGACAGCGAATGTTTACAATTAAATATTATTAATTAACAAATTAATTAATTTATTATTATTATTGTTATTATTATTATTATTATTATTATTTATTAATTAATTAATTAAATGGGGTAGGGCCTTCGCGGGTTTCGTTGGACTTCAACTGATCATCCACAAAAAGAACTCACAAATTGGAAGCATTAACAATAGTTTCCTACTTTCCAATGCTTGATATGATATGATAAAAATATGATAGAGATATGATAAAGAAAGATATCCTTCCAGAAGCAGACGCTTTGTAATAATTCGTGTTTTTATTTTTTTCCTTTCATTCTGCTAGCATTTCATAAAAAGTCCACATTTGTTTTGAATTTTCAATGTTTCAGAATGTTTCATTTTCTTTGGAATGGATTCAAAATAACCATAGAATTTGTTGAACTCTTGCTTAATATACAAAGCCTACGGAAATAATAATATTTACTTCCATAATTTTTTAATAAATATGAATCATGGATATAGCTATTAAACAACAAATTTAAGTTGTTAAAATAAATTGTCACTCAAAACATGCATAGAGGAAGCATTTAATGTATACTATGATTACGATGATGATGGTGTCGATGAGCATAATGATGACGATGATGACGTTTATGGTGATGATGACTTTGGTGGTGGTGGTGGTGATGGTGGTGTTAGTGGCGATGGTGATGATGATGATGCCGATGCTGATGGAAAAGTGAAAGGTGAGTCATTCTTGGAAGCTAGCTTGGACTTCTTTGTTTGTGATAGCATCATCAGTTTTCATCATCATCATCATAACCATGGCTGTCTGGAGGCAGGTGAAACTAGCACAGTTCGTCACGTTTCCTTAACTGTTTTTGGTGCGGTTATTGTATCAATATTTTTGCTATTTTTGCGATTTTAACCGTTAATAATTGATTAAGTTGTTAATTTGTTTAATTAAACAATAATTAAGACCATTACACTCATTATTAATAATTAACACCCACCATAAATAGTAATAATGATCATTACAAATATTATTTACCAATATTTTCTGGACATCCTCGCCCTATTATACAAATTCGTGCTTTGTCCATCCATGTTCATCCACGGAATCCTTGTGTGCCCCCTTACTCCACGCCATCTCTCATTCTTGAACTGAGATTCGTGTCTCGAAGTAACTGTGAAGTTTATTTTAATTCAATTTTCTATTATTTATTATTATTATTTTTATTATTTCACTTTAATTTGTTTCGTTTCATTATTGTACTTCTTTTAATTGTTGCATAACATAAACTAAATTTTAAATTTCACGAAGGTTATTATTATATATATTATTATTATTATTATTATTATTGTAATTATGACATATTGTTATTATTATTTTTTTTTGTGCTCCTATGTTCCCGTTGTCGTCGTAGCTGTGCCAGGCAGTTTTGCTGGATGAAAGAATTTCAAGAATGTATTCAGCCTTTTCATCACCATGTTGCCTTTAATATTTTGTTCATATCCTCCCAAAGGAATACGTTTTGTCATATTATTATGCATTTATAATAACTTATATTATTATTATTATTATTATTATTATTACCTAACTTTAGATTACGAGGCCACCGTAAATAATCTAATAGTTGAGAGGTGAATGAACTGATGAGAAGATAGATAAAGTATAGGAAAGATGACTGACCGCTGATTGATCGATCGATTGATTGATTGATTGTTTAATTGACTGACTGATTGATCGGGCGACTCTACCATCCTAATAACCTGACGAAGACGGTAGTGGTAATGATGATGATGGTGGTGTTATTAGCGTTGTGACCTATGATCCTTGAGAAGTCTGCTCGCACTTTATTCAAGACTTTCACTGTTATCTTCATCTTGAACATCCGCTGGCTAAAAAAGCACTTAACTAGGATGGGTATTAGACGAACAATGCTGACGGGGAGAGGTTGTGATAGTGATGATAATTGTCGCGAGGACGATGACGACGTTGATGATCATTTTGAACATGTTGGTGATCATGACATCTACTGTAACAACGAACCAACAATACAAGTAAGGCTATTGGTGATAAGCGGCATTGCACATACATGCAGATGATTGCTTCCTCATATATCCCTTGTACTTAACAATGCTAGAAGAGTTTCGAGAAGTTGATGCGCGTCTCCACTACTCAATGGTAGACAAAAATCGTATTTTGTAATTATCCTCTGCATAGCTACATGAATTGGACAAAGCCGATATAATTAATCTAACTGCGGTCCCTCATTTTGGCCTTGTGTGCCGCAATAGGTACCTCTTCTGGAATATCCAGGACTACCGTATCTAACGATGTTCATCCAGTAACTACAGTCAACGGAACTTAGAAAATGTCCCATGATAGATCACCTCCACCTTATCCAAGCCAATCATCAGGTTGGTGTTAAAGTTGCCAATCGTCATCATTTCTGGATGTTTGCTTTGTTTTAAACTGCTTTGTTTTTATACTCAACATTTCGATTTACTTTGTTAATCCTTATATTATTATATATGTAATATGATTGATTGTTACATAAGCATGTTAAATATTTTTCGTTAATCGAATGGTAACTATTTTTTTACCAACGATTGTTGTAACCCGGGGTCTGATGAATTAATTAACGTAAGGATATCTTTATTGGATTTAACTAATGGCAAATACGGCTGGACGATTTGGTCGATTGCTTGTCCTGACGGAACTGCCTAATGACTCGAATCGCTAGATACGACTTCGAAATAAAAGATTCTGAATATTAACTAAACTTAATTAATTAATTATTTAATTAATTAATTAATGTCAGGGATCCAACATTACCCCCTCCTTAAATCTGTTCGTCCCGAACAGGCTGTTCTGTTTCTCCGTGATATTTTGCTAATCGATTGCTGTGGACCACTTTCATTCTAGTCCTTGCTGACTTCTGTATGCGGTATACCACGTCGTTTATTTTCTTTATGATTCGGTATGGTCCTTCCCAATCTTTTTGTAACTTTGGCGACTTCCCTTTTCTTCGTTGGGGGTTGTATAGCCAGACTAGTTCATCTTCTTTAAAACTTACATCATTGGCTTGCCTATCGTATCTCGCTTTGGCTTGATCGCTATTAACACTTATATTTTTCCGGGCAACCTGATGTGTGTCGGCAAGTGTATTTCTTAGGCTTGAAACGTAGTCACATGCCGACTTAGGTTCTTCTGCTCTTCCGAACATCATATCGGCAGGAAGACGAATCTCCCTCCCGAATGTCATTTTCGATGGACTGATTCCTGTCGTTTTATGCACGGCTGTCCGGTAGGCCATAAGGAAAAGTGGTAGGTATCTGTCCCAGTCATCTTGCTGTTCACTTACCATTTTTGACAAATACTGTTCCATGGTCCTATTAAATCTCTCGACCATACCGTCCGATTGCGGATGTAATGCAGTGGTTCTTGTCTTATGGATTCCAAGGTTTTCGCATAGCTCTTGAAATATTTTCGACTCGAAATTCCTTCCTTGGTCCGAATGTAACTCTAATGGCA
The DNA here is from genome assembly GCA_034509925.1 of Hirudinaria manillensis. Lineage (NCBI taxonomy): Eukaryota > Metazoa > Annelida > Clitellata > Hirudinida > Hirudinidae > Hirudinaria > Hirudinaria manillensis. The sequence continues at coordinate 5,325,464 of CM067537.1, forward strand.
CCCCGAATCGACTAATCCAATTATTTACGAGAGCATCAGCTACATTTTCCGCCTCCTGATTTGGCAGTGCAAACGCTTCGGTCCATTTGGTGAAGTAATCGCTGATCACTAATATGTACCGATTTCCCTTTTTTGATGCAGGGAATGGTCCGGCAATATCCAAAGCTATTCTTTCAAAAGGTACTCCCACATTATAAGGTTGCATTAGACCTTTAGTCTTCTTTTGAGGACCTTTACTGGTTGCGCAATTATTGCAATTTCTACACCACTCCTCAACGTCTTGTTTGTAGTGCAACCAGTAAAACCTCTCCCTCACCTTCCTGATGGTTTTATTCACTCCTAGGTGTCCACCTGAGGTTCCGTTATGGAATTCTTGTAACACTTCAGAGACGCAAGATCTCGGAAGTACTATTTGAAGGTGATAGTCGGTGCCATCCTCTGTTTCCCACTTCCTATGTAGGAGTCCATTACTAATTCTCAAGGAATCCCACTGTGCCCAATAGGACTTAGTAACTTCTCCGTGCTCCGCTATCTGTTGCCAATCTGGTTTCACCCCGGCCTCCATCCACTGTAGTATGGGTGCAAGTGCTTCGTCTCTTAATTGTAGATCTCGTAACCCGCTTTCTGTCCAGGGTTCGGGAGCCGTGATACGAATTTGTCGACATTCTTCGGTCTCCTGTTTTTTCTCTGCGTTGTTGCAGTGTCTGCAGTTAAGTTGACAAGGACGTCGTGATAGCGCATCAGCGTTGTTGTGTATTTGACCTCTCCTGTGTTCAATATTGAACTGAAAACCCTGTAGTCTTTCAATCCACCTCGCCATTTGACCTTCTGGGTTTTTAAAGTTCAACAGCCACCTCAGAGAGGCGTGATCCGTTCTTAGCAAAAACGGCTGGCCCAAAAGATATTTCTGGAAGTGTTTCATGGATTCTACTGCTGCTAATAATTCTCTCCTGGTTACGCAATAGTTCCTTTCCGCTTTGGACAGTGAACGGCTATAAAATGCCAGAACTTTTTCTTCGTTTCCAACCTGCTGGGAAAGAACTGCCCCGATTCCACAGTTACTGGCATCTGTATCGAGGATAAAAGGTAATCCGGGAATAGGATATGCCAGGATCGGTGCCGTTGTCATAGCTTCTTTCAGATTATCAAATGCTTTCTCACAGCTGTCGTTCCAGATAAATGGCTTGCCTTTTACAGTAAGCTCATGAAGGCTTTTTGCGATGTTTGAAAAGTTGGCAATAAATCGTCTGTAATAGGTACAAAGTCCTAAGAAGCTTTGAAGTTCTTGGATATTTTTGGGTACAGGCCAATTTTTTACTACCTCGACTTTATCTGGATCTGTACTAACACCTTCAGAAGACACGATATGGCCAAGGTATTTGACTTCTTTTTTAAAGAGTGAGCATTTCTTTGGACTCAGTTTCATGCCTGCCTCTCTAATCCTACTAAACACTTCTCGGAGGTTGTCTAAATGTTCTCCAAATGTTTTTCCGACAACAATTATGTCATCCAAATATACTAGGCATACTTTCCAATTGAGTCCCCTTAGTATATGTTCCATTAATCTTTCAAACGTCGCTGGGGCATTGCATAGCCCGAACGGCATGACAGTGAATTGCCATAGTCCTTCACCTGTCGAGAAAGCCGTTTTTTTCTTTATCGTCAGGATGTAACTCCACTTGCCAGTAACCACTTTTGAGATCTAATGTGGAAAAAATTTTTGATCCCGAGAGAGTGTCTAAAGTGTCATCGATTCTAGGTAAGGGGTAGCTGTCCTTAAGTGTCATTTCGTTCAGCTTTCTATAGTCGACACAAAAACGAAGTGATCCGTCTTTCTTCTTAACGAGTACCACCGGTGAGCTCCAGGGGCTATTTGACGGTTCAATAACCCCTTGGTCTTGCATTTCTTTTATCATTTCCTTGGCGTTTGCTCTTGTAGCTAAAGGAAGTGGACGGGGGTTTTGTCGAATGGGTTTAGCACCGGCCGTTTTTATTTGATGTTGCACGAGGTTAGTCCTACCCAAAGGGCTGTCTTGTTCAGCCATTATATCCTGAAATTCGCTAAGCAGATTTTTCGCTTGTTGATAATCTTCTTTTTGTAGAGTTTTGTCTAAATCTTTCAGGAGATTGTCCATTAATGGTTTAGACATAGTATCCCTTTTGATATGCTTATTTCCACTTCCATCTAATGTTAATATGCGTTCCACGTTCCTGCAAAGTGCGATAGGTGTTCCTGCTTTGATCTGTTGTTCCTGGTCAGATAGATTCATTACCCTCAGTGGAACTCTGCCGGTGTTCAGCTTGACTAGTGCTCGTCCTATTAGTAGTCCTTGGCCAATGCCCGATTGATCTTCGACTGCTCCTATACCAAATTTTGTATAGTCGCCTTCTAGCCCGCCCCAAATTAAGCTTTCCGACTGTGCCGGGATGGTCTCGTTTTGTAATACTTTTACAAACGTGTTTTTGACTTCTGTACCTCCGTAGTGTAGAGGAATCTCCATTGCTCCTTGTTGAAGGGTGCCGCCCTTCATGTCAATGGAAATTCCATAGCGTCGCATGAAATCCAATCCCAGTATACATTCGTCTGTTATATTGGCTATCATAAATTCCTGTTCGAATGACTTGCCCCCTAAATCCACTGTAATAGTTGTGGTTCCTTGAACTGGCACTAATTCTCCGGTGGCTGTTTTTAGCTTGTAGTTGTTGGTCGTTACTTTACTGTTTCTTGCCAACTTTGGTTGGACAATAGAAGTAGATGCCCCTGTGTCTATTACAAGATTATATTCTTTCCCTCCAATTTTCCCTTTAACCTCTAGTGATGATCCTTTTCCTAATGCTGTAACGTGAAAGACGAGTGGGGCATTTCGAGTTTGCTGAAACGATCTTTGCCCCTTAAAATTAGTAGCTTCAGGTTTTTCTGATTTATAGGGCTCTCTCCAGTATTGCCGATTTTTGGAGAAGGTCGTTCTACATTCTCGGGCTAAATGGCCAGGCTTGTTGCACCTGAAGCACCTTGGTCTTCTATCTACTACCTGGAGTCTTAAGTTTCTTTGGGGCTTGCTGAGGTCATTGATTTGTCGAGCTATTTTTGTAATCATCTCTCTGTCTTTGTCATTATCTTTATCTTTCTCCTTGCCTCTGTCTTCCTGAGCTTCAATTTTCTTTACATTCAAGCTTTTTTGGATTGAGGCTCTTGCCGCTTCCATGGAGATTGCAAACGCCAATGCTTCATGGCTGGCCTTTATTCCATGAATTTTTAGTGCCATTTTGGTTTCCGCATCCCTTATCCCGTCAACGAAGGCGTCAGTTACGATGTTTTCAATGAAATCCGTTGACTGTCCTGGGTGGGCTAGGTATGCGAGCCTTCTGACGTCAGCCTCTAGTTCTTGGAGTGATTCGCCCTGTTTTTGCGTACGGTTTTTTAATTCGTTTTTATGTACTTCCAGCATGTGGCCATTCCCAAATCTTCGTTCCATTGCTTCTGCTATTTCGGAATAGGCTTTACAATGTAACATTGTTTGTAAAAGCTCGGCTGCTCTCCCTCGCAGTACCATAATCAGCTCTGTTGCCTTTTCTTCCTCAGTCCATCTGTTACTTACGGCGGCAGTTTCAAACTGATGTCTAAACACGGCCCATGGCCCTTGTCCATCGAACAGTGGTGGTTTTACCGTTTTCTCTCTTACGCACGTTTCTAATTTCGGTTCGTTGTACTTTTTAAATTTCTCTCTTTCTTTTCTCTGTTCTTCTTTTAGTTCATCTATTTCTGCTCTGACCTGTTTTCTTAAGTCGGCCATCTCCTGTTCCGTGTGTGATATGAGGTTGGCTACGTCAGTTTTTACCTCTTCCCGTAGGACATCCATGGCTACCTGGAAGTTGGCTATATCGGATTTCACATCTGACCGCAAAATATCATTGTTGGATTGCATATCCGACCGCAGAGTATCAATGTCACATTTCATATCTGACCGCAAAGCATCAATGCTGCAAATCATATCTGACCGTAAAACATTATTGTCTGACCGCAAAGCATCCATGCCGCAAGACATATCTGACCGTAAAACATTATTGTCTGACCGCAAAGCATCCATGCCGCAAGACATATCTGACCGTAAAACATCATTATCTGACCGCAAAGTATTCAAGCCGCAAGTCATATCTGACCGCAAAGCCTCCAGGGCATTATTGTTGGCTTCCAGGGCATTCTGAAGGGCTTCCCTTTGTTTTTCTTCTTGAACCCCAAATTCATACTCCGACGGATCGTGATTATTTTCCAAAAGCCATTCCTCGAGCCGTCCTTGTAGTTCGGCTTTTAGGCCAGTTGCATCCAGGCCTCGATTCCTTAGTTCTCGTCTCAAATCGGGAACGCGCAAATCTTCCAGTATCTTAGGTCCCATTTCTGTCGTTAAAACTCGCTGTTTTTACCTCTAGTGAATCGATATCCCTTTACGACGCTAAATCCCACTCCTGACACCAATGTTGTAACCCGGGGTCTGATGAATTAATTAACGTAAGGATATCTTTATTGGATTTAACTAATGGCAAATACGGCTGGACGATTTGGTCGATTGCTTGTCCTGACGGAACTGCCTAATGACTCGAATCGCTAGATACGACTTCGAAATAAAAGATTCTGAATATTAACTAAACTTAATTAATTAATTATTTAATTAATTAATTAATGTCAGGGATCCAACATTATTATATATGTAATATGATTGATTGTTACATAAGCATGTTAAATATTTTTCGTTAATCGAATGGTAACTATTTTTTTACCAACGATTGATCAGGTAGCTTTCTAACGACCAGCAACGCCAAACTCAACCAACAGAAAGACAGCGAAAAACATCTTGAAAAGATTGATGCAATCGGAAGGGGAGGCGCCATGGATGATGACGTAGGCGATGAAACGACAACAACAACCAACAATCAAATCGACCTTCAGCTTTCCGAGAATCCGGGTCAACAGGTGCTGACGGCCTGTCTGGAAAACCAGTTTCTGACTCACGCTGGTTTCGATTGCAGCTACCTTTCCCCTCACTCGCAAAACGTGCAACAATCGAAGAAAAGCGTCGATCTCTTAACGCAACTTGCACCGCGCTCTCTCCAACAACATCAATCGACTGATCTCCCCCATAATTATCATTATCATCATCAATATCAACCTCATCATCTTCATCATCATCACCCCCAACAACAACAAGAACAGCATTTAATGCATTACCAGCATTCTTGCCAACCCGACATGCAGTTGCACCAACTACATCAGTACCGCCAACAACCACAGTTGTCACATGATCATTTCGTAGATAGTCCGCATGCAACTCAACGGCAAATTGCTCACTACCAACCTCAACGGCAGATTAAATATCTTTCCAATCACAACAGCTTCGAAGGACGACCCTGGTCTAGTGTCTGCCTTCGCCCAACTCAGCGCAATTTTTCCCTTCCAAATTCCCCCCTTCTCTCGCAGCGTCATCAACTCCGCCAGTCGCATCATCAACAGCAGCCAAACTATCAACAGGAAGCTTTGTATCGACGTCTCATGCACCAGTACTCGCAACAAGAACAGCAACAACTGCCCAATTACGATCCACTTTACTACGATTTCTGTTTGCACTCTCGTTCGAATGATTGTCAATCTGTCCCTCTGGCCTTGCAGCAAACTTTACACGAATCTCAGAATTTGTCTCAACATCCTCAACATGCAAATCCTCATCGAGGGGCAACATCTCACCTTCAGTACCGACTGCAACAACTTCACTCGCCACTGGATATGTACCTAACCAGTGGTAGTTTGGCAGATCATTCGATGACCTCCGAACAGCCGACACAGCGACCCCAAAGTGCTTTTCCTCATTTGGACTCTGCGAAACATTCTGAGACACTCAGGCAGCCCATTGACGAATCCTACGACGACGTCAACGAAGAAGATCAGCAGGATTCTTACGATCACCATTTATACCTCTACTTACGTCAGGCAGACAGCAGCAATAACAACAACACTCCTGAAACTGTAAACGACAACGTAGAAGTAGGCGTCGAGCACCCAATTGTGACACCTTTAAACCAATCGAAGACTGAACATAGAGCGGATCTTGTCTTTCGACCTAAAGTTCAACAGCAACAATGCCTAGCATCAGAGAACAATCTCGCTGAAATTAGCAGAACAGTGGGCGAAGAGAAGGTTTTGAAACAACTTCCACTATCTTCTTTAAAAATCTCTCCTGAGTCCATGATTGGTCAACTTCTTGCCTCATCGAAACAGTTGACACTTCAACAGAAGCCGCCGTTGGCCCAAACCCAGCAGCCACCGCATCCGCAAACTAAGCAGCAACAACCGACCAAGCAAGTGAATCAACAACAGCACACGAAACAACAACAGGCTCAACAAAATAAAATCATCAAAGATTCGGTGCCCTCTCAACAGACGACGCAAAAACCTCAGCAACCTCATTCAGCAAAGCCTATTTTGTCCATGACTCCTAGACCTTCATTTTTGGCTACATCGCAATCATCCACTCCACCATTTTTGCAATCCGGTAAGAAGTTTAATGAAAGGCGTGGCTCGAAAGGTTCACCCACCAGTGCCACCGCACCCTGCACCCCAACATCAACCAACCAGCCCTCTTTTCCAAAAAGAAATTCTCCACCAAAAGCCTCCATGACAGCCTCAAGCTCTAACGGAAGCCTGGCAGACTCCCCAGTCTCTGCCTCAAATGCCCTAAAGTCCAATCCTCAAAAATCCATGGTCAACAGTAAGATATTGTCAGCCAGGAAAGGCAGCGCTCCACCAATTATACCTGGCTCGGCGTCACTGATACGCGGAGTTGTCAACCCAGCCGCGCATAAGCAAATCACTTCTAAGATGACCATGATCAACGCGGTTAAGTCTTCGACACCAAATTCTCAAATACTTTCGGCTTCTAAGAAAAGCTCGTCTCCACCTATGCAGAAAAATCAGGTCATTCGTAAGTCTTCAGCGCCAAATCCTTACGGATCTGTTAATGGCGCCGGCTTAAGTCGTACCCGGCACTCGTCTGCTTCGAGTAACGGCAACAATGGCGTTGGTCACGGTCCATACTCGGTCACTCGATCGGCTCACCCTGCTAGTCGACCAACTAATTTGTCTTCTAACGGTGCTAACGCTATTAGACTCAATGGAAACCTAGTCCCTAAAAGCACTTTAGTCGATAACCAACACGCCCTCTTCTCTAGTCCATTAGACACTGGGAGTACTTACAAGGTGGTCCAGCCTTTGTCCTATCCATCTAAACTAGGTATCTTGACTGAAACGGTCATTGACGATTCAGGGAAAAATGAATCATTGGCAGATCAATTTGTTGACGAGGCTGACGAAATAGATGAGCAGGTCAAAGACTCATTGCCACCGGCGATGGCAGTACTTCCCACTTTTGAACAGCAATCTCAATACCAGCACTTTCCACTTTTACAGCAACCCCAACAATCGATTCAATCGAAGCAACGCCAACTCGACACGCATCAGCAACAACGACTGTTGAAGCAGATGTCCCATCAACTTTTGCAGCAAAGTCTACAACAACACGAATCAGATTGTCTCAGATTTACACAACAACAACAACAGTTAATGCTTCAACAACAACAACAACAACAGCAGCAACAACAACAACAGTTAATCCTTCAACAACAACAGCAACAACAAGCGCAAAATTATCATCTTTCTTTACAGCAATGCAGCAGCTTAGCTAGTGCAAGAAGCTGCTTGGAGGCACTGCAAACTCCGGATGCTATAACTTCTCCGATAATGACTTCTACGCCGAAATCGAGAATGTTAGAAATGATATCAGTTGCCTTTCTTACCTTCATAACATTTTAGCGTGTATTAGTTCTGCACATTTAGAACGATTAAATTGCAGTATGATTTTAACGATAAATTGTGGAATTTCTATCTATTTCTACGAAAATATAAATTAGTTTTGCATAAATTTTTAAACTCTGCACGTGCCACTTTCCTATTTATTTTCTGGAAACCATAAGCATCAATTAGAACAAGACATTGATTATGCTTCCCAAATAGAACGCTCCGAACAGTTTGATTGGGGCCGTGCAAGCTCTGCTAAGTTTATTGCACTCGTTACTAATTAGCCACTTAAGACCCTTTGTAATTTTCCAGATGTGAGTCCATGCATCCAGAAGGGGAAAGTGCCGACTTGGCGTCGAGGATTTCCCAAGTTGATCAACTTTCCGATGAGAACAGAATCTTGAGGAAAGAGTTGGAAAGTTATTACAAGAAGATTAGTACTTTGGAAAAGGTTAAAAAATTTTAAGTAATTTCAATTACAAATGACGCACTTGACAAATTCAATGACAAGGTTTGTAAATTATCACTGCTAGGGTATTGAAGAATTGTATTACATCAGAATAAAAGGCCAATTTGGACCTACTAACAATCTACCCTTGTGGGTAAATGGTAAATACATTGGAGATCTCTTTTAAAATCAGGTCGAACGAGAAATAGAAAGAATGGGCAGAGCCTACGAGTCTCTCGTTAATCAAACAGAAAGGAGGGAAAACTTGGAAAGGATTGTAAGACTCAAATTGGAGTCTGAAGTCATCAGACTCAACGAAGACAACAAGGACTTCAAAGGCCAGTGACCTATTTTGCATGACCTGATTAATATGACCTATTTGATTGATTTGATCGGCACTAATAAACAAAGGGAGCTACTGTATAAATATGTTATTCCTTAGGAGCCTAAGAATATTTGTGCTGAAGTGAAATGAGTAATGTTGAGATCGCTATACCTGATGACGATGATGATAATTATCAAATTCGCTTCACTTTCACTTTAGATATCGTCGAATTACTAGATTGATCTGACCAATAAATTATAGTTTTTTTTTAAAACCTTATGAACATCACCTGATAATAGGAATTGAAAATATCATTACATATTCAAACAGATCAGCTACAGCAGTGTCTTGGTCAGTTGGAATCATTGAACGTAAGTTCGACAAGATTTAAAAATTGATGAATTCATTTTAGTAAAAATATTACCATCCATTTACGATGCTTTACTCGAGTTTCACGCTAATGTGACTTCAATTGATTGTTGTTAGGAATCCCTGACACCTGGCAGCACACCTCTGACGTCACCGACCCAATCTCTGGCCTCCTCGTCTGTCGAGTTGCAGCAGAAAAAGGAATTGCAACGCAAAGATGCTATGCTTATGAAACTATTGAAGCAAAGTAAGTGACTTTTTATTGATGAAACCGCCAAGACGTTAGCTTATTTTTTTATTTATTGCTTATTATTGTTTTACCTAAAGTTGATGGATTTGAAATTCTTTAATAATATTTTGTTATTTTAGTAGTATTTTGTATAACAAACGTTTACAAATGTTTAAAATGCAAAATACAGGAAATAATAGATAAATACTAGATGGACCATGTTGATAAAATATTACAAGGTTATATGAGCTGGATTGCTTAACTTTCATGTTTGCCGGTAGGAAATAATAGATTATATCTATATTTATCCAGCTTGCTTTTACGATAAAAGCATTTTTATGTCACAAAAACAATCCTGATTATATTACAAACCAGACAAAGTATTGGGTACTAGTACTTAAATATCATTATTGAAGGTTCTCTTGGGTAGTTATTCCAATGGGTAACAAGTACTTGTACTGAGATCTGAAAACAAAGTACTGGCTGGAATTCTATTAAAGAAGATAAAATTTTTGCAAAATCTTAGCCATTGAAACCATGTAACGCTGAAATCATTCGTGTTGTCATTAATTAGCCATCAAATAACAGTTTTTTATTAAATAATTCAAAACAAGGGAAAGCCTTTCCGGAAATAAAGCTAAACATTAAACTTTGCCACCATGTGACTCATTAAAAAACTCTTAAAATGCGAAAGAGTCGCGTGGTAATAATAGTAGCTCTTAATAGCTACCGAGGTCACATCTAACGACATCTAAAATATAGAAAGAAAAAGTATTCCTGGGTTTATTAACTTTTCTATTAACTATTTAAAAAACTAATTAACTTTTAACTATTTATACAGATTGTTTTTATAATTTTTTTTACAATTTTCGATTAGATCACACCCTTCTTAGCGCTAAAAGCGAACTGGAATTCGAAGCTTCAGTTTTAAGGAGAACCCTTGAAGAGCAGAAGAAACAGATGGCCATTTTAAAGCTATCTCTTGCCCAAGCACAGGCAGCTTCAAATAAATACTTTATTGAGGTGAGAATCTTAAAATTAGTGAGTTTTTGTAAACTCTTAAGAATTTAGATTATTGGTCACTTAAAGAAATAAAATTGACGTGAATGAATAGCAATTTGAAGTGAATGACGTTTGATTGTGATTCAAATGATGTGTCTTGAGAGCAATTTCATTTAGAATTTTATTTCGTATTGTGTTTTTGTCATTTCTAAGAACAATATTAATATTAATATTTATGTATTGAAAGCAATTAGAACGTTTTTGTAGTTAGAAAATTTTCGTTCCCGGGAGGCAAGCGTCATCCACGTGAATCCCCAACATCCAAACACTTCCAATTCCAACGAAAACAATAACGCTGGCATCAACGACAGCAACAACAATTACTTTGACAGCTATTTCGTCAACGGAATTCAATACGACAATCGCTTCATTGGAAATCTCAGGCCACCGTTTACTGGGGAAAAGAGGTTGACAAAAGATGAGGTACGAACATATATAATAATAATTATTATTATTATAATTATTTTTTTAAATAATTATTATTAATTATAATTTAATAATTATCATTGATTATTATTATCAATTATTATTATTATTAATGCATATAAATAAATCCTAAAATTGTGCTTGCAATAAACTTAAAGCTATTAAAACTGTTAACTCTTTAATAATAATAATAATAATAATAATAATAATAATAATAATTTTCGAAATTATATTTTCGCACACTAAATTGAAGACCACATTATCTCTACTTCAAATCAAACTTTTTCAGTGCGAAACGGATGATGGCATATCATCAGATAGCAGTTCCATCAACAACAACAACAACAACGAAAGTTGGGTGAAGGTTGCAGAAATAAGAAAACTCCTGGAAAATGTTATTGAGTTTGAACATTCGATATGCATCAGTCCCACGAGAAATAATTGACTCACGATATTTAAAATACTTTGTACTCGTTTCTTATCAGAATATTCCTATTATCTAAATACATTTACTAGTTAGCTCCACTTAGCCCAGCTAAGGCTTTTGCATATACATAAAGGATTGAAGATTCAAACCTGTCAGCGTTAATTTTTTTAATTTCGTATCTCGCCATTTTTCAGTGGGAGCAAAAATATTCAGCAGGCTTGAAAGCCAGGCAGCTAGAGAGAATTGGAAGGTATGAAACCTTTACTTTTCACCTGTAATTAAATACATTTTATATAATTAATTAATTCGCAATCTCAATACCTCACAGTACTTTCGGCGGACCAAATCAGAGTTTCGTCCAAAAGACCTGCAGAGACGGATTGCTGCCAAAAAGGTCGAACAAGATGAACTGCCTGGTCGTCACGAATGATCAGCGCGGCCTCCGTTGCGTCTGCGGAAGCTGCAACCACATCCCCCGCAAAGAGGAGATGCTGACTGAATGCCGCACGCTCGATCAGAATGGGATCACAGTCGAACCACAATTTTCTATCCACAGTACTTTAGAAAGCGTGAATCCTTATTTCGACAGCCCCACCAGCCCGAGTGATCAGACGATGATCATCCACGATGACGATGACGACGATGATGATGATGGCGACGACGACGTGCAATTCTAACACCCAAGTCGTTTTAATTCCCAATCCGTTTCGTGTTTTCTGTGTAATCAACATTTAAATTTCCAAAAATTTCAATGACTTTCAGTTTCAATTGTCGCCGTTTCAACACAACTCGCAGGGGCAAACGTTACTTCGTGAAAGCAGACAATGGGTTAAATCAATGGGTTAACAATGCCATATAACAATTATATTGCACCAAAAGACATTAGCTGCCACAGAGAATTCGAGATGAGGCACAAAATTATCCACGAGGATATCCATGAATATTTACAGTCTTTGTGACTTGGAACTTAAGTTAATTGGAACTTTAACAAATCAATACTGTAGTGCTGCTTGTGCAACGGTCTATTTTGACTGTTTCAATCAGTTTCCAATATCATATTCAGCGCAATTATTTTTACACCTCAAGTCAGATATATACAGACAAAGGCACTGTCCCCAGATAATGCCATAATATGCATGCACTGTCTAAACTATTTTTAAAAAATGTTCACAAAGATACCAGTGGCTAGACCCCACAAACGAGATCATGGAAAAACCCAACATTTTTTATAGAATGAGTGATACACGCTATTAATAAATATGTTTAATTATACCGATTATAGCAACAAAATAATGAAAAGACATACTTAATTATCTCAGGTTAGAATTCTCACAGCATTTGCAGGAATGAAAAGAGTTTGTTAGATACAAATGAGTTTTTAGATGTGACCAATTTTATCATAATTAGCAACATTCCCCATCATCATCATCATCACCATCATTTCTGCTCAGGTATTTTAGATTGCAAGTGACCCAAATACAAACTCTATGAGTGATAGATCTTACTTATAATGGATCAAACAAACAAAAAAAAACACAAAAAAAATAATGATCTTTACACTTAGGCAGCATCACAACAATTCCTTTGGGGGAGGGAATGTTGGAATGAAGTTGAAGGAATCAGACTTGAACTCCCTTAAGTCATCCTCCAACAAAGTATCCATCCTTGTGTAGAAGTCACCAGTCACTGTGAAAACATGTGACAAAGGAAGACGGATGTCAATATCAAATATAAAATTTACATTAAATTAATAATGCAAATTCTGAAATTAACATAATTTATTATAGAATGTTAAGTTATTTCTCCATGCTTGCCTTTTGAAGGCTCTTGTCCAAAAGGTCCATTTCCAGGCTTCTGGAAAGAACCAAAAGCCTGACTCCTGTCACCGTCGACGTGCGTGCCACCGAATGTGGTTGGATGATTTGCTGGCGAAGAGAAAGATGGAAACATTTCAGGGTTCTGTGACTGGCTGGGCTTGTAAAAGGCATTGAATTGTGAGTCCTGCTGCTGTTGTTGTTGAGTAGAAGACATCAACTCTTGTTGTTGTTGTTGTTGTTGTTTGAATGAATTGGAAGCATCAAGTTGTTGGTTCTGTTGGAAGATGTTTGTCTGCTTGAAGGCACTCTGTTGCAAAGATGGTTGCTGTTGTTGGAAGAATCCCACTGGGTTTTGTTGCTGCTGTTGTTGATGTTGTTGAAAAAATCCACTTTGTTGTGGTTGTGTTTGACCAAATCCTTGGTCGACTGCACCAAAGACAGTTATGTTTCCATGGCCAGAAGGAGTTTGGAAAGTACCTGGAAAAATTAGATGACTTCACAATAACTAAAGAACTTTGATCCTTGAATGACTCCCAAAAATGTACATGGCTGCAAACCAATAACCAATGTTATGATTATTGTCAAATTAAATTTTTAATAATTGTTATCTTGGCAGATTTGTTTCTGTAAAAAACATTAATTAAATTTATTTATTTATTATTTATTAGCTAAATTGCCATTAAAATTGGATTCAAGTCAACCATTACCATCACTCACCGGAATTAAATGACGACTTCTGAGCCGATTTAAAGAAATCACTTGTCGTCTGCTTGCTACCATCATCTTTCTCAGACAAGGATTTTTTGATGAGATCCAACTATTAGAACACACAACCATCAAGTGTCATCATCATCATCATCGATTCAATGCATTGCATCAATTGTTTTAGCAATGGAAGAAAAATAAATTGCAATAAATTGATAATTGCAATAAATTATTCAAATAAATAACAATTCATCACAATTCACCACATGTGCTTTTTGTTGATAATTGACTTGTGACAAATGCTTTTTATGTCTGGAGTTTGAATCAAAAATTGTACTCAGCCAGTTCATCTGCAGAATAATGAAGTTACAAAAGTGATTAATGAAACCACTCATGAATGAATGTATGGCCTACTATTTATGTTAACCATTGAAAGTTTAATATTTCTTTACTTTTATTTGAGTTGACATCATTATCAAAATCATGTACGAGGTCACTCACATAATCGGGGATGCGGTCTTCGCGTGTGGCCTGGAAGTAGACAAACCTCACCTCCTCTGCTGAGAAGTCTTCAAGACCTTTTATAAAAACAATTTATTTTCCTTCTTTATAATGCTTTCACTCAATGACAAATCATGTTGATTATGAAAACAAATTAGCATATTATTAAAACAAATGAATTATCTGCATATTCAAAGCCTTGTCAGGACAATAATGGCCTGAATAATGAATAATAATTATCTTTATTGACAACCAACATATTTGTTAATTCAAGACTTATTCTTCACAATATTAGTGTACATTTCTTGAGATTGATGGAATACCTGGCAGAGAAGCAGAGTACTTGCAAGGCCCATAACAACTTAGAGGCCACATGCTTGAATTTATCCATTCAGTCATTTCAGACTGCACAACATCTCTGTATGGAAATTTGATCGGATTATTATCACCGTTAAGAATTCCCATGTGATGTCCTTAAAATTTCATACCTCTAGCATAGCATATTTTCAACATTTCATAACAACAATAATTTTGCAAGACCAAAACATATCATAAGATGTTAAAATAACTCCAAACTAATCTCAGTCACTGAGCTTATAGTTGTTATTATTAACAGTATAAACAAATAGGCCATTTAAACCTTATCATAAATGTCCTTTTGTAACAAATATCACAAGCAACTATCATCAAAACTGAAATGGGAATTCTAGTTCACCCACTGACATGTAATCTTCAGGAGTAGGTTCTGCAGCCTCCGGAGCTTGCCCATGGTGGTCAGTTCTTTCCACATTAAAACGGCTGTAACGGTTGTTTTGCCTATAAGAACCCTGACCAGAAAACTGGTAGTCCTCAGGATCATCATAGTTATACCCTTCAGAATTATATTGGGGCCTTTTGTTCTGATAGTAGGAACCATTCCCACCTCTATTATAACTGTAGCTGTTTTGGTTGTATCCTGCGATAAATATAAATCAAAAATGTTTGAGGAGTCCTATTAATCAATTTCTCCAATGATTTCGTTAGGCTTCACGACAATGCGTGTTGTCAGAATCGAACACTTAATAATTACAGATGTTAAATATCACTAGAAAAGTGCAGTACTGTCACCTAACCAGAATAAGACCTATTATGTCCGTTATTTTGATCATAGTCCTCGTGGACATAGCGACAAGAGTCACCAAACTTGCAATGACCCCGCTGATAAAATCTACACATTTGTTGCATTTTCAATAATTTTCAATAAATTATGTTCCAGAATCAGACTAAAGTCAACACCGCGCGTAATAGTAACGTAAAGTATTTTGATTCGCGACCATAGGCCACTAAACTTCTTGTTTACAAATTAGCTCAAAATAACATTATTTGTAGGTTTTTTTCAAATTTTTATGCAAATATTTACGCTTTGCCACCGACATTATTTCTATTAATATTCTTGTTTAAAACTTATATAACTTTACTGATATTTTCATTTATTTAATTTAGTTATACTTGTAAGCATTAAAGTGTAGCATTATATGCCCTGTATTTATGTAGTGGGTATTAAGCAAAAATGAAACGTTACCTCATTGTATTAATATAAAGCTGGTGGTCTGTTTACTCAGTTGAAATTTCCACTATGGAAGAAGTTGTGATTTTGTCTGCTGTCAGAACCTCAATCGGTTTACTTTTTTTGTTACTTTGTTTTTGATGCGTTATCGTTGAAACCGTTGAAACCAAATTTCATTTGGACACTAAATATGTCCAAGATAATCAATGACTTAGATTTTTTGGTGCTGGTTTTAGATCCGATAAATTTGCAATCAAAGTAAAAAGTCAAATGACGGACAAAAATTAGTGTACTTTATTTAAATCTAAGATTATATTCACAATATTTTACATCTAGGCTGTTTAAATGGAACACTTAGCCAAATTGATCCAAGTGAATTGGGATCACTAGTGATAAAGGAAGCATTGAAGAGAGCCAATCTTCAATCAGAAGATGTGTCTGAAGTGATTTTGGGTCAAGTTCTCACTGCAGGTTTGTGATCATGGTTATATTTGCAAGCTTCATATATTTCAGCTTTAATATTTATGATATTAGGTCAAGGGCAGAATCCGGCTAGACAAGCAAGTATTTTTGCTGGGATACCACACTCTGTGCCAGCCTGGATCGTCAATCAGTTATGTGGGTCTGGTCTAAGAGCTGTGGCATTGGCATACCAGACACTTAGATTGGGTGATTCAAAAATTGTGGTGGCTGGTGGACAGGAAAACATGAGCAAGGTGTTGGATAACGTACTTTTCTCGAGCCACTCTCAATTTTTAGATCCATAGGTGTAATGCAGTTGAATCTATGAGAAAAAAATAAATGATTAAGTGACATATTACAATTACATAATAAATTTCTTTGGATATGTTACCATATAGATACCTTAATATGAATGGTTTGTGAATCATAATATATTGTGAATAGTGCCATTTTCACCTAAATCAGTTATCTTAACTTAACTTAATTTATGATACAGCATCTCGTTTACTTTAGGCACCTCATGCCATGCACCTGAGGAGTGGATTGAAATTTGGTGATGCTCAGTTGAAGGATACAATGCTTAGTGATGGATTGGTGGATGGAATACACAAAGTACACATGGGAATTACAGGTAGTGCTGCATGTGCAGGTGTTGATGTAAGACTTGATTTTTTAATAAATTCAATAACCTTCACATTTTTTAAAAAATGTTTTTCTGGCTATTTCATTTACTGCCACTTTTAGCAATTATTATTCTATTTATAGAGACAGTAGAGATGTTACTGTTAATGGAAGATAAATAATATAAAATATTCTTTTTACTAAAATATATGGTTATTTAGTGAGTTTCTCAAAACCAAACTTATGCAAACTTTACAGAAAATTGTAGAATTTGTTATCAATTCCAGGTATCATCTTCTTATTTTTCAGATATTATTTTTAGTGGCGGAATGCCATATTTCTTATTGCATTGCCGTTGTTATTTCAAAATAATCCAATGAATGATTTAATTGTATTGCATTGCACATTCCTAAACAGCTGAGAATGTAGCCAAGCAGTTCAACGTTTCAAGACGGGATCAAGATGAATTTGCACTCAAATCACAACTTAAGTGTGAAGAGGCTCAAAAAGCAGGGCTTTTCAAGGAAGAAATTGTCCCTGTTGTTATTAAACAGAGACAAGTTGAGTTTAATCCTTAGTACCAATATATGTTATTATATTATATTATATTACATATATATTATTCATATATACTAATAATAATAATTTGGTTTGTTAAAGTGGTAATAAATATATATATTATATTACACGTATATATATGCCTAATATATACTATGTATAATATATATATATGTGTAATATTTAGATATTTGTAGGATGATAAATTAACTTTTTAATGTCAGCTTGTTGATCAATTCTTGAATATGTCAACTACTTTAAACTTAAATTTGCCAATAATAAACATAAAGCAGTTGATGCATGGGTCTATTATATTTTTTATCTTTTACTTTATAATTATCATCCATTTATTCCGTGGAAGAAGTTTGAAAAAAATTTAGAATATGTTGTAAAACATAAACATGTAAATAAGGACATTTATATCCATTATTGATATAAAACATGTAAATCATTTCAGCTGTTTTTTGATACCAACAGGTGATGTAACAATTTTGGAAGATGAATTTCCTAGGAAGGGATGCACCATGGAGGCTTTTCAAAAACTGAAACCTGCATTCCTATTGGATGGGACTGGAACAGTCACTGCAGGAAATTGTTCTGGTTGGTGAATTACCTTGCTTTTTTTTTCAAAAATATTGTTTATTTCTCGGGAAGTGTAAAACTTTATCTTAATGTTTAGGCATAAATGATGGGGCAGCTGCACTGGTCCTGACCTCACTAACTGAAGCTAATAAGAGAGGACTTGCACCACTGGCCAGGATAGTAGCTTGGCATCAAGTTGGAGTAGATCCATTGATTATGGGCATTGCACCAATAGAAGCCATCAGAGGAGTGGTAATAGTTTTTACCTAATAATGTTAATTGCCACGACTGGATGTTAGTGACTAGTTTTGAGATCTTAACATGAGGCAAAGGGTTTTATTGAGTTAGATGTCTGAAAACTGTTATCACATGTGTTGTGGGCCCAAATTATATAAATATCATTATAAATTTATTATCTATTTTATTTACCGATAATCAATATTCAGATATAACAATGTGGATGAAATTTGTGTCAAAACTCATGGCATGAGACCTCCTAATTATTAATTCCTTATTTATTTGTCCTAGCTGAAAAAGGCCAACTGGAACCTATCCGAGGTTGATCTATTTGAGATTAATGAAGCATTTGCCGCCCAGTCGTGTGCCATTATCAAAGAACTCGGACTTGATGTTCAGAAAGTAAGCTGCAGTGATTATTTTGTTGTGCGTCGGCAGTGCCTTGACATCCTAGGACTTGGATAAAAAAAGGCACTTAAAATATTTGCGGAATTGAATTGAAATTACTCATATTTACTAATTTATGATTGATCTCACCATCCAAGTATAAGCTCAAATATTCTTTGGTTTAACTTTGTAATATGGAGACATGGCAATTGCATTCATATTTGGAATGTCAGTACTTTTTCCTAGTTTATCATAATTATTCTTTAATCTTTAACAAGTTATTGGTAACAGTAACCATAACCATGAATTTTAATGCCCATGTAAGGTCATCAGGTTCTTAATTTCATTCCAGGTCAATATTAATGGGGGTGCAATAGCCCTCGGCCATCCGATCGGTGCATCAGGGGCCCGTATTTTGGTCACCCTGCTGCACAATCTCAAAAGGAATAACATCAGGAGGGGCATAGCATCTCTCTGTGTCGGTGGAGGAATGGGTGTAGCAATTGCAGTAGAAAGAATTTAATTCTAAAATAACTATCTTTAAAAATTGTGAGTTTCGCACGGCATAATAAAACTTTAGTGAACCTTATTAATATCAGAGTCAATTGCCCATTTAGTTCAGTAGTCAAGTAGATTGTTTTTTTTTTCAGATCAGAAAACATACTTGTATAAATTTTGATCGTGAATTCTGTCTTAGCATTGTCAACAGCTTATACCTGTCACCAACGATATTTCCAATTTGTTTTGATTCCCATCGCTTACCATTCATGATCATGTAATGCTGGTCAAGTAATGATTAACCAGAATTTCTGTTTTGATATATTACTTACTCCCATTTGCATCACAGCCCATTCTGAATTAATGGCTCAACTTTGATCCGGTCATTTGTTTGTCTTTTATGGTATTGGTGATATTAGTTCAGTGCCACATTTGAATTCTTTCTGTATTTTATGGCCATTCCAATAAACATTTTGGAGTCCTCTTTGACTGATGATTTGGATCAAGTAGTAAATTTATGGCAAATGAATTTTCAATTGATCAAGTAATAATAATACTTTTAAGATTTGGTGGCAGAATCATTCAAACAAGAGAAATGCATTGCAATCAAAGTGTTTTATTTTCATCCTATATATTTTGAGATGTGATTGCAGTAGCCAGAAGTACTTATATGAGCTTCACGTAGATGGCCGTCAATGATAGAACCTAGACTTAAGAAGGCATCCCATCCTTGATGAGGCCTCATATATTTTAAAACCCAGTTTGCATTAGCTCAATAATAACATTAATAAATGTTATTACAACAATGTATACAACAATCTTTACAAACATTTAGTTTTTTTTATAATTTAAACTTTATTGGCCAAAAATTTTCTTTTCAAGATCAGTCTCATTAAACAGTCCGAGCTTCTTTGCCTTCTCTAATTCTTCTGAGAAGCATGCGACTGGAGAACCAAGCTTAAAGGAAAACTGGAGATGTAGTCAATCTTACATTGGACAATTCACATTGCCAAAATTGGCCCCAAGTGATAAATGCAACAATGTATTTATATTTATATGTGGTGCCATAATCTCAGTCATTATCTCCATCGATGCAGAGCTGAGGTGTGAAATGGGATAATAATCCATAATGATGTGCATAATAGCAGCAGTATGCAAATTAATCTCTGAGTATTCCTTGTTATGGCAGCAAGAGCAACTGCTAAGTTTTATAAATTAAAACTAAGATATGTGAATGTAAAAATATTTTGTAATTGATACAAAACAACCTGTGAGACACCAGTCTAATTATTACTACAAATAACAGATACTACAAATAATAGGATATACAATAAAAAAACAAACCTTTATTTTCCTCTCCAAAGCTGCACGTGCAGTCATAACTGCTTTCAGATAAGCAACATCCTGCTTCCTTTCAAATTCAAAATCTTCAGCGTCTGGTTTCTTCATCTCAGCCTCTTTTGCTCCTGTCACCATGAATTTGTCTCCCTCAGACACCATTCGAGTCTGTGCAGGATCAAATAATTTTGAAAAAATACAATTTGTTTCTAGGTTATAAATTGATGTAAGTATATATATATATATTTAAGTACATATTATGAATATATATATAAGTATATATATACATATAATCACAGGTTACACTCCTGCCACCTTGGACCGTTGACACCATTACTAAATATAGTACTAGAATTGTTATTTTTTATCATGCGCCAGTAATTTCATCGTTAAATTTATTTTTGGAGGCATTTATTCCAATTATTGACTTATGATAAAAAAAACAATATTAAAGATGTTTGACAATATGTCTCAAATATAGATGATTGATTATTAAGTCTTCTACTGCTAAATCTAATGTTGGCTTAAATTATGAGTTAAGAAATAAAACAAACAATGCCAACTGTAATTACATCTGTCAATTTACAATAATCAGTAGCAATTCACCAACTTACATAATAGGCTTGAATAACATCACACTTTTCTGCAAGAGCCTTTTTGCAGACTTTTGGTTTTTCCTTTCTTGCCTTTGCCAAAGATACTATTCTTCCATCCACCTCACCATTAAGGGAAGCTATTTCAGACTCAATCTTATCATTGCTTCTGTCTTCATTGATAAGTACATTATTTAATAGAATATTAGGCAATGTTTATAGCAAACCACATAACGATTGAAGATTACAACATGTGATTATTTAAATTGTTAGATAAGTTGAAAGATAAAGTGATGTTAATTCTAACCTTCTAGGGACATCATTTTTGTAATATCCTCTCTATACAGCTGAAGAAAAATAAATACAATTGTACTAACTGGTTTAGACCTTCAAAATAAATGTATTGACATTGAGAAAATAATAGCAAAGAAAAATGACAAATGATATTAAACATATATTGGTCGAGGCCCCAATAAAAAAAACACTTTCCTGTTGCTTGATCGATGCTTATGTGACAGTATTATTTTAAATTGTAAGCAAACTAGCTAATACATAATATTCTAAGGCTTAAACATTTATGTTATGTCCAACAAATAGTTTCACTTGCCTTTATCCAACTTTCAAAAAATGACTCCTTCGTTTTTTTGTCATTAGACGGAAATCTCTCCATTGGCTCTAACTCTTCGATTCTTCTCATAACTATGTTGACGTTTAACTCGATATCCATGATAAGATTTCAAACATTCAATTTTCTTTCTGGTAAAAAAAAGCTATTTTGTGATAATATAAATGTAATGTTTTAATGCGATAGCGTTGTTACGAGCTAGGCCAAATTACCGCAACCAACCCGCCGAATTTTGAAAAAATGAGTCGTTGTTTACTTTTTAAAAATGACCGCAGAGAAATGATTTTTAAATTATATTTTTAAATGCTTATTTCATGTAAATATATTCCCGTAACATAACTATAAAAAACAAGTGTAAGATACCCCCTTTTCAGTATAGAAATTCGATAAGAAGTTGTCAACGGCTGCAGTGGCGCCCTCTACCTGTATTAGTATTCCATTTGAGTGACTGATTTCTAGCGTGAAAAGCAAGAAAAGTTATATATTTCATATACTTAATTCATGACATGAAAATGTTCAACTAATTCGGCTATTAATGCTAATTATTTAATTTTTCATATTTATATTCAAGACTTTTCGATATTATTTTGACATTTCAAAAAAGTTAACGTTCAGTTTTATTTATACTTTTAGAAAAGAAATAACACTATAATAGCCAGGTAATCCAAGACGTTCTTTGTAAGATTCTGCAAGTAGATGCAGAAAGTGATGACAATGATTCTTAAGGACGCATGCCATAGATAAGAAAGATGAAGATCACTTACTTGGAGGATACATAACCCTTCGATTGGGACGTAACTTTTTAGCATGGCTTTTAGCTTCAGGGTTAAATAGAGAAATAGCGGCTGGCGGAGTAGGTTGGTGAGACAGACGCTGAAAATGTGATTCTGCATTTAGATTTTGGAGAATTTTATGCCGAACTTGACGAGGGAGGACCGTGCACTGATATTATGTTACGTGTCGTATTCGATACCCAGTCTG
Source organism: Hirudinaria manillensis (assembly GCA_034509925.1). NCBI lineage: Eukaryota > Metazoa > Annelida > Clitellata > Hirudinida > Hirudinidae > Hirudinaria > Hirudinaria manillensis. The sequence goes on from CM067537.1 coordinate 5,348,044, forward strand.
CATCCCTGGAAAGAGCTTCTGAGATCTTCAGAGATCCTCAGAGAGGAGCGCTATATAAATGGAAGCGTCTCTGAAGCTCTGCCCCCGGCCTTATAATAAGTACAATTACAATATTTGGATATTTGTGATAAGATGCTAATAGAGATATTGGGGCAGACGGGGGTTATGGGCGCCATAAATCGTCGCTAGGCTACTACCATTAGGATAACCAAATTAACTGGATTTTATTACATATTTATTAACCCATTCAATATATTTCTTAATTGTGTTATTGTTGCAAGTAGGGAAGAGCTGGGCTACACGCACCACTTTTAAAATTTCGTCTTCGCACGTTTTTAATCGCGGAGTAAACTAAAATAATTGTGGGCCATGTTTAAGCTATTTATCTTGGCTTCAAAATCGCTTTTCCTAAAAATCTCTATCTCGAAAAATAAAACCACAATCGTGCAAGTGTTGCAACCTGCCCTACCTCCTTGTAAAATGCACCACCCCTTCCCAGCATAACGAAACTTTGTTTAACTTCTAACTATTTATTTTAAATTAACTATTAAAGTGTAATAAACATCAGACTGACGATGTAATTGTTAATTTTTTTAAATATTCGAATTAGTTCGGCACCTTTAACTTTAAAAAAAAAAGCATCCAATTTAACATCGCTGGAAGTGTCTTTTAAACTCTCAAATTATGACCAGAAAATGAAATTAGGAATGTTACCTCTTCAAAACTGCCTGACAAACCATCTTGTAGCATAATTTCTACTGCACTAAGATGTTTTTCATCATCATTTCTAACATTGTGTGACTTTTCAATGGCTGATTCATAAGGAAATAACATGTTTTTGCTTTTAACCGTTTAAAGTGGTGCATTTATCCCCGCAACCACCCCTCGACTTCTTGGGGGAAAATCTCGATCATGTCGTTATTTAATAAAACAATAGCTGAATTTTAAAGTTAAATGTCTTGTCCATTTATTACATTGAATGATATAAATATTAATTCCAATTAGTTTGCTCAGTAAAAGAAGTTAACGGAGCACACAAAAAAATTACTTTTCACCGCCGAAAACAAAAAACTCTTCGGTCATGGATATAGTCACAAAAATTTCGAAAAAAAAATGAGCTTGATTCGACACAAAAAATTCCCTAAAAGTTGGGTAAGTCGAATTTACATTAAAATTTTATTTCTCTCCTACAGATCCAGTGGCGCTCTTAACCCATGGTGCGCTTAACCCCTCTACCCCCTAGTGTAATTATTTGTATCCCTTCTTATGTTATTTATATTATATATCAATTCAAAAATAAATAAAATCCTCTACAATTAAGTTCAAAACAAGAAAATATAAGGAAACAATTTTTAAAACTTAAGAAACCACATACTTCCGATATCAAACCCCCACCAGGAAATCATTATAAGAAGTCTAAGTGCTTATATATGGCATTAGTTTTTTTGATCGGCCCCTGAGCTGAGTTTGAATGTATTGTTTTCTGACAGTTGTGGTGTCTTAGGTAAAAATCGGCTAATTGTAATTGTGTCGAAATTGATTAAAATTATAGCGGGATCTTTGTTTTTACGGAGCGATCGAGAATCAAGGAAGACAAAATGCATTCTTTAACATTCTTAAACATTCTTTTATTTTTTACGGGAATACTGATTCCTTACTCTGCTAGTTTAGTTGGTGCACTAAAAGGTAGCCTTTGTTTTGTTGTATTTATTTGAAGGATTGCTTAGCTTATGTTTGGCTATTAAATTTACCTAATTAGATAGTAATTTGAAAATAATTACCATACTTAGGCTGTACATGTGTTACATACATTTAACTATTGTTATTATTATTATTATTATTATTATCATTGTTATTATTATTATGCATTAGTCTATTTCTTGTTCAAATGATTAGTTAAATGATGTTGTTTAACACTTTAGCCATAAACGTGGCTACATTTTATGATTTAAGAATATCAGGTTGAAGCAGTTTACTGTCATAAAGGTGAGGGAATTATGGAATCTCAATTCAATAACTCCTGCATCAGAGTAGAGTCATGCTCTGACACCGTCTCTTACGATCCTGCTGGAAGCAATATAAAAATAAACTGTAGTTTTCTGGGTCTCTTTTTCTGTTATGATGGTGATAAACTTAGAGGATGTACTCTTGTAGTTAATTCAGGTTATTATTTGTTTTGTTTTTACAAGACATTTTTCATTAATTCTTTCAATTCCTTAATATATTAATAATATATTATTGTAGGCATCCAGATACCAATTTATGGGAACTGCATAAAGTTGGTATATTTAATCAATTGAGATGTTAGCATTACAAACTTACCTTGATTCCTTAAGTGTATTAATCAGTTTAATTATGTTGCAGACATTTTCATGAGCTCTATAGACTTGATATTCCAAAAGATAAATTGGATTGCTTGGATGCATTGTGTCACAAATATAAGAGTAATTGGACCTGGGCAAATCAGAGTCATAATGGCAAACAGAATTCTTATGCAAATGATTCACTAGATGTATTTCCAGGGTGTAGGAAAGAAAGGGAAGGTATGTTGGAGCTTACATATGCAATATTTTGTCACAGTAAAATACAAACATTAAAACATACTTCATTCATGCAATAATGTATTTTAATTGTATTGGTGATTAAAACCATGATAATTATAAATAAATGATTATTACTAATACTTTTGTCTCTAATTTAATTTGAACTTTTTTTAAATTTTTTGAATTTGGTTCTGTAAATAATTAATAACTGATGTTTGTAGATAGCAACCATCAGACGTTTGTTGGAGTTATAACAGCCTTTTCGATAATTTTCCTAGCATTAATCATCATCATCATCATCTGCACTTTCAAAAAATGGAAGGGTAATGAATTTATTGAATTTTACTTTTTTTCCAAAAGCAAAATATATCTAATATTTATATATAAGATATGTTCAGATTTCATTGTATATCAATTTATTTAGTATCATTGTTATCAATGATAAGTGCAAATGGTTAAATATTGATGCCTAGAATGGTGCAAATATGAATTTTGTGCTCCCAACTTTACTGGGACTGTTTATGTGCCATTTGAAAACTTATTGGATCATCACATAGAACCTGAATAATGATGCAATACCTTTTGATGCTTTGCTTATGGCAACATGAAAATAACTTATTGTTATTCAATATATTCATGCTTTTGATGCTATTGTCTCTCTTAGCATCTCGCACCAGGTCATCAAGTAACATCAACGAACCAAATGCAAATGTAGTAAGTTTCAGGTCTTCGAGTGAGGATAAACATGAACATTCTCAGGTAAGTTTTTATGATTTCTAGTGATTGTCTATTTTGAATGTAATTTAAAATATTACTGTCTGCAGAAAGTTTCCGTGGAAACTCCACTTAATGAAAGACCTGGAAACAATTACCCTGTTCAGTCGAGTGATGATGTGTAATGCCATTTAACAACATCTAAAACATTAGTATATCAGGGATTTCTTCAGGGACAAAGTTGCAAGAATGAAAGTGCCTTCATGAAATATGTTTCGTGTAATTCATTGCAACGATAAAGAAGATGCATATATATATCTTTTATTTATATATGATGTCTTATGAATGCTACACTTACTTGTGAGTAAGTCAACTCAGTATTTGAAATATGTTTCGTGTAATTCATTGCAACGATAAAGAAGATGCATATATATATCTTTTATTTATATATGATGTCGTATGAATGCCACACTTACTTGTGATTAAGTCAACTCAGTATTTGAAGTGAGAAATCTTAATGAGTAATTAAATCCCAGTTTTAAAGGACCAAATCAGGGGGTGACCTATACTTGAGAATGGTTTAAAGTCAAGTATGTATGGTAATATGCATCGGCTCACATCTGTTCTTGAATTTGCCTGCAATGTATTCTTCAGTGCTTGATATTTAATGATAACTTTCCCCGTTTCTGACCATGAATAATTGTTATTGCAGCAATGTTTGTATTACAGCAATCATGTTTAGTTTGAGAATTTTTCCCAGTTTTGTTGGTCAGAAATTTATTTACATATTTATTCTGACTTTCATGCTCCTGATACAGACATTCCTTCCAATAAATTGTTCTATCTAGCAATTTATGTAACTTCACATTTGTGACGTTATTTTGACAAAAGTCCTATTATTGAATGTAATTTATATCTTAGGAGAAGAAATGATAGAAGCTCAAGACACAGTGAATATTATTTTAAATAATTCTCATCAGAACATCGGTTGAGATGCAAACGTTTTGAGAAGATAGTGTTTCAAAATAAACAGTATTTAGAGTGGTCAGTGGTGCAAATTAACAAAATATTTGCCATGATGACATTAAAAATAATTCTGAAAATATAACATCCACTTTCAAAACAAATGTTCAGAATTCAAGCATGTTGAGATCTATGAGATGCCTTATGGTTGGTCTTCCATGTGGACAGTTCTGCAGAAGTAGAGGTCCAGTACAAATTAGTAACTGATCATATGAGTCAAAATTATGCTAACTAACCCATGGTTGATTGATAACTCCCATGTGGCTGATAAGCTGAAATTAGAATTGTTGAGAAATTACAATAAATCAGATAAAGCATAGCTGCTCCTAAAGATATCAAAGGCTGTAATTAGTAGCACTACATTAACAACTATGACTCTAATGATCTTACGTTTTAAATATTAGGAAAAACATGGAGTTAATAAAATAATCAAGCAAGATGAAGCTTGTCATCATGTTATCATGTGCCAAAGCACCTTCTTCATTTCAGAAGTGTTGAGAGCAGTTCCAATCATCACTGAACTCCTGCAGGCTCTTGATGCCAACATATGACGAATCCTTGAAGGCCTACACATGACCCCCTGAATTTAATGAAAGATTTAATTTTATAATTTTTTAATTATTAAATTTAATTCATATCACTCAATCCTCTTTATAATTAATTTATAATAATCAGTCTCATCAATCAATCGAATCATTGAAATGACTTAACTTACAGGTGATTCAGTGAGCATAAATATCATTTCCTCAACATCTGAAACAAAACAATTTACCATTTACATTTAATACAAAACACAAATGGTTATGCAATCATTATGAATTAATTATAAATGTATTAAAATTATGATATTGGTTTGATGGGCAGTAATACCTGGACATGGGTATGAGTTAATTTTTTGTTATGTTTTATATATTTTGTATATAATTTGTATCTACGATTTTTGAGAAGTTGGTGTATCAAATAGTTTAAAACTATTTAAAGTGGTAAGGGGTGCAAATTAACAAACTATTTGTTTGTTATGATGGCAATACAAATAACACTCCAAGTGAGATACCTTGGTGACCAAATGTCCAGTTCTTGCTGGTGGGAATGCTCGTTAGCATGATCTTTTCCATCATGTCAGCTGTAAAATGAAATTTATTATTATCTTGGAATAATCCTAATGATAATGATGATAATAATAATAATAAATATACATATATAGTTACTTTTAAGATTTTTATCAAGTTGATTGCAAACAGTTTAAAACAAACCTTCCTTATCAATTTGGAACTTGAATCCATTCTTGAGGAAAATGTCTAAGTTTTCAATCAAAACTGATTTGTTAGAAGCTGTTAATTCCATTTTCATAGGCCTGATATGAAAAATAATATCTCCATCAAAATGGATCTTCCTTGCAATCAAGTATAATCGACCATTTTAATCCAAGTAATTATAATAACATATCTATTCCAAATCAATTATTGTGACTGAAATTAGGTTCTTTGTGAACTATATGCAATCATTTTATATCATCATCATCATCATCACATACATCATATATCTCACTAACTTCATGTAATCATTAATAAGCATTATAACTATTTCAATTATTGCCAATGATAAAAAGATGGTTAATGTTAACTATCAGAGTATCCAGTATCCTGCTTAAATAAGTAGCAATTAATGTAATGAAGGGTTTTGTAATTATAATTATGGTTATTAACTAAGCCATTGTGGCCAACAATAATAATGTAGTTGCAAATTAAGATGATCATTACCGTGAAAAGAACATTTGGTTGTGTTTACCACAATAAATTTAAAAATTTAATACAATATTGCCATGCAGCCATCATAATTGCCTGATCATTATCCACAATACCAGAATAGTATAATAGTATAGTATAATAAGAGTAATTAAAAAGCACAGCAATTTTACTTTAATTTTAAATATACCTAAGTAGAAATCTGATTCAATTTTTAGAAAAAAAAGAGTTTGCCCATGACCACCCCATGAAAATCAGCATCACCAAAACAGATGGATGCATTCCTTGTTTACATAACACTTTACATATGTCATTCACAAATACATTATGCATGAATGCATAGCATAGAATTCCATTGACAGCCTACCTGATGAGCTGCTGGTTTTGGAGGATAACGGCTTCCTGGAGTCTCTCGAAGTTAAACTTTTCGTCGGATGCGTGCTGGTCCACAATGAACAGGTCGGAGTTGAGTTTCGTGATTACAAAGCCGAGGTTGAACTGTCGTTGACCGATTGGATTATTTCAAATTATGAACACTTGAAGTGATTGTTCATGTTTGAGAAATGACAGGCAAAAGCCGGCTTATATTGGCCAATTGCTTCAGCTTTCCAGAGTTAAAAACTCTAACCCCACCCTAATTCTCCCTACTAAATCTATAAATCCATGAAAAACTAGTAAGGTTTGTGTCTGTGAGTTGGCTTTTGCTTGCCACTTCTCCTGCCAGGGAGCAGTCAAAGATATTTGCGGCAGAAGATATTTGGATGTTTGCCAAGAATAGTAGTGATCTGACTGATAATTACTAAATGATTTCAAAACGAAATAAAAATAATTCCATCACTAACCTGACCTAGAATTTCCATCTTTCCAAACATGTCTTTGCTAATGGAGTAGGTTGGATATCATCATTATCAATAATGTTACTATCAATTTAATATCTTTACAAACATACAAACAAGACCAGGAAGACACAATCAAACTTAAAATTCTGAGTTAAATAATAACATAATTAGGGTGAATGAGGTTATTTGGCATAAAATAATTTTTAAATAACTAAACACATATATGTGTTGAATGATTTGCTCACAATTAAGTATTCCTGGGATTATCATCTTAATCTCACCTTATCATTCTTTGGAGCTCAGATTCGGCTTTGACGTTGTCACTCGGCTGAATCTGGGCTTTGAACCTCCTCTCAGTGTCTTTGGATGAACTTACAGAGTTCTTCTTGACTGGATTTAAAATTCTAAGGTCAGTTTAATACATGCCATCCTCATGAAAACAATCATGTCATATAACTTAAATTAGAGCATTTGTCGACAATATGTAATCGCTTCAGTTTTATTGGAGTAATGCTTAAATTACTAGAACTTCAAGTCACCATTTAAATTAAAAAGTTTGGAAGGATTTTTAAATTTGGAACAAGATGGTATTCAAGATGACGTATTCTGATGACTCCATGACATTGTAAATATAATGCATAAAATCAACTTACATTCCCTGTTTTGCAATTTTTCCTTCAACTTGGAAAGTGAGAAGTGAACAACTTTTGACCTCCTTTGTTCCAAAAAGCTACTGTCTAGATCATCATCATCATTATCATCATCACCATCACTCCTACTCTTCTTTTTTGACTGTTAATTTCAAAGTCACTGGTTTTCAACTAGTATTAATCCCTTGTTAACAAGGTATTTATGAACATTGTTTTGACAAATATGTCATTATTTGGACTTCAATGAACTGCTTGATCATCTACAAATTGCATCACGTGCAAGGAATCAAACTTAGAGGAAAAACATTTCTGACCTGAAATATTCTTGCTTTCCTGATCATTTTACTGTCACTGGTGGCTATTGCTTTATTAGCAGGAATTGAATGTTTCACTACTGAACTTGTGTTTGTTGTTGAATTTTTAATGGTAGAGGAACATGAAGAGATGTCTTTTGGAATTGGAACTTTGGTATCATCCAGTGATGATGATGATGATAGCTTTGAGACTTGGTTCTGATCATTATAAGTGTCAACAATCTCATCAAGGTGACTATTTGTTACAACAATGACTGCATCAAACTTGTTTTTGCTGCCACTGACAGTGTTAGCGCCTACATGGCTAATGATGTTAAAATTGTTGTTATTATCATTATTTCCCTGATGGTTTGTGATTAACTCATCATCTTTCTCGTCATTAACAATTACATCTGCAACATAATCACCACCACTAATGTCTCCACTGCAATCAGATGATGGTAATGACTTTGTCAAACCAAAGGCATCCAATGTCTTCTGCTTTTTCAAGGAGCTGATGATAAAAGATGAAGACATTGACTTTCTTGGTGATGTTTCAAAAGCTTCTGTGAAATTCCTCTTCTTGCTGTTGGATTGAGTCTCTGGTTTTTGAGATGATTTGGAAATGGTAGGCTTTGAACTTCCTTTTTCTACAGAAACAGATATGGACTTGCATAGAGATGGTGTTGCAGCATACATTCTCTTGAGGGAAGACTGAAATAATGTTAAGTACATTGCAATTGTTGCATTATGATGAAGTTTTTAAGTATTAGTATTTAAGTACATATTGCTCAGTATTACAAGTCTGATGGTGAGATTCTATTTAATACAGTCATAAGTGAGCAACTGCAATATCAGTACTTAATTCATCAACTCACCTTAATAACAGCAAGCAGAATTTTTTCATTTTGTAGAAAAACTTTCCTTTTGTCCGGCGTGACATTTACATCAACGGATGCTGTGGATCAAAGTATTCATTCACCATAAGTATAATATTTAAATTAGGACTTATGCACATTTCGTCATAATTATTTTGCAAGTCAATATGTTAATAAATAAATAAATAAATAATGACAATTAAACAAAAAAAAATATAAGTATCATGATATTAAGCATGTTCAATGAACATTTCTTCATATTATCAACAAATTTAGGAAGTCCTTAAAAAATCAAACATCATAACATAACATCAGATCAACTCACATCTGGAAATTCTCAGGTCCAGCACTGCAAATGGATATTGATTTCTATTGAATGAATGGTAAACCTCATTGATCAACCTGGAGAGCTTCTGAGAGTCAAAAGGCCTCTGGTTAATGAAGAAGAATTGCCGATCAGAAGAACTACGTCCTTGACCATGTTCTGCAGAGGATATGAATCCAGTGATGGCAAGATCACGAAGGAAATTGGATATTTTGTCCTGGCCCATAGAAATCTGAAGTTCTTCTATGACTTCTTCATCTGGCTGGTTGCAAGAAACAAATTCAATCAAACTGGTCCACTGTTTCATACCAAATACGTCCATTATGTTCCCCTTTATGGAGCTGTTTCCAGACACCCTAAGAACGGTGGTGGTTGAGCCATTATTTTTAAGAAGATTTGTGATGGTGAGCTTGAGACCAAGCCTTATGAGGCAATAACCAGATATGTAGTTGACCATTCGTCCAAATTCTCGACTGATGTTCTTCTCCAATTCCTTCCTTCGCACCGGAAGGGTAGAGAACAGATCTTCCACAACCACCGTTGTACCTTGCTGTCGTGGGCAAATGGACTTTGAGGTGATATTTCCACCGTTATCGAAGCACAATTTTGTCCCAACCTCTGCTGAAATTGATCGCGTTAAAACAGTGACTTTGCTCAGGGCACATAGGGAACTCAGTGCTTCCCCTCTAAAACCGTAAGTCCCAATATCTACTAAATCGTCGAAGTCTTTTATTTTGGATGTAAAGTGTTTAAGCGTAAGCGCCTGGAAATTCTCTTCGTCAACTCCAGATCCATTATCCGCAACTTCCAGCGATTCCAACCCGGACTTGACAAATCTGACAGTTACGTTTGTAGCTCCAGCATCTAAGCTGTTCTCTACAAGTTCTTTCACGGCTGTGGCCAGTGTCAAAACTACTTGACCCGAGCATAATCTATGCACTGAAGTCTTATCAATGGCCTTGATGAGACCTTTAGATTGTACTAATTGATCTCCCATAGCTTTAAAATTTATTTGTAAATTCTTTTAACGTTACTTCTTTTTATACTCGTCTAGTTCCAATATTGATTCCAACCCAATGATGATTACCGCCTTAGGATAATGTTTATATTTTAAAAATGGATTGGAAAAAGTGAACGAATAATTTTCCTTTTTAAATTTTTTATATTGAGAGAAGTGCAATACACTACAATACATTTTTATATAAAATTTCTAAATAGTAATTTGATTATCAAACATTTAATTTTTGAAACTATATTTCGGCTATATACTACAAAATCAATAAAGCGAAGGGGACTTTGTTGGATAATGTCAACATAATAATATCACGTAGTATACTCAAGAAACCACCGATATAACATCAATAAATTTAATGAATCTGATCACAAGAAAACCAGTAACAGAAACTGAGTAAATCTTCATATACCTTAAATGAGAAGCATTGCAATTTTATACAATCTGGAGGGAAGGGCCGAAGCTTAGTGGAAGAAATATTTGAGAGGGCCAAGAACTGGCAAAATGTATGAAAATATTTCATTTAAAGGTTAATCTGCCTATCCCAAAAAATCAAGCTTAAACAATTTTTTTATGCGTGGCCCCTACCCCAGGCCCCCTTCCCTAGATCCGCCAATGAATCTAAAGTTGCAGTCGAATGTTTTTCTGAGAATAAAATGTGAGGAGGAATTCTTCTAATTCCTTAATCCTAAAATTGATTAACATTATCAGATGCCTTAACGAATCCCGAGCTTTTAAACGAATTTTTAGTTACTCTACTCGGACCAAGCTGCGGGCGTGGCCCTGCGTTATTTCGCAAGCCAGAACGGGCGTGATCACGAACCAAACCCGGTGAACTAGCGCACGGCTTCGTTCGACAACACGCTACTACTTTGCATTTTAAGCGAGTTAATTACATGGTTATATTAAATCCACACACACATACTCATAGCCAACGTCCTCATAATGTTAAAATAATGAAGCATACGTTTTCACAAGAAAAATAGCTCCTGTCATCTGGCATTTACAACTCACAAATTTGAGGTCGATTCCAGCATAGCTGGAATGAATTTTATTACCAAAACCGAAATTAAATAAACCTGGATTTGATAATTTCTGACCTCTGTGAAGTCAAAAACAAGAATGTCTGTATGCTCGACAAGAATCGCTAAATGCGTTATTTAAGAGAATTACCATATAAGTTAGTCCTATTGCATATTGTCGTGGTAAAGTAGGAGCCTCGAAGCCATCATCCGCCACTTGACGCCAGATAGAAAAACTTGCCGCAGCAAGCTGAGATTATGTTGCGTCCAATCTTCCGTCCGTAAAGAGTGGAAGCATCACAAACTCTACTGGATGCTTTTTTGAGTTTCTTACTTTTTTGATCGTTGTTTCCTCCTGACGTCCAACGGCGAATAACTCGTAAGTCTAAGTTAATGAATATTCAGGAAAGGTGAGTAGAAGCAGGAGCGGTTACAAGGGAGGACATTCTTGTTTCTGCTGACGCGAATCGGCGTCGAGTTCAGCCCATTCTGAAACTCGTAGTCGGACGGTTTTTGAATCCCATGAAGAGATGAAGTCGAGACCGATTCCTGAAACGACTAAATAGATTGAACGACCAAAAATTGCCAAAACAAAGAGAAAATAAAACAAAGCAGACACTCACCGCACAACCGGCGAACGGTTGATGCATGTTTCTGCGTAGTTACGAGAACCTTTTATAGTTTCCTTAGTGCCACGTTGACAAGAAATGTGCGGAGAATTATAAAATTAATTAATTGTACCTATTATTATTTTTAAGCTAAATGAATAATAATTCCATGTTTAATATCAATCTTTTTATATACGTTAAAAATATGCTTTAACTTAGAACATGTAACATTGTGATATTATTACATTGTAACAAGCATGAGATTGGCTCTCTCAATGATTGAAAATATATAAAATTTGTTGCGTATTGGTGTACATTTTGTAATAAGCGCCAATAAGCATATAAACGTATTCGCATCAAAATTCATAAATTGGCAAATGTCGAATGTTGATGTTGCATTTTTAATTTGGAAAGCACTGAAGCAAAGGACTCAATAACTTAGTGACTCAGTGACTGCGATGTACGTAGGCCACGTAGGCACGTAGATCCTTTAAATAGAACAATTACGTCACCAGACGATTATAAAAAAAAAATAAAAAGTATCGATCGATTCAAGTGAATTTTTAGCTTGTTACTAAAAATAAAGCTACTAAGTTGCAGGTGGAGTTTGTCCCATGCATGATTTTATAATTATTTCTCTGTCTTATTAATTTAATTCAGTTTAATTCATGTTCCAAAGCTTTTTTTGTTCAACGCTCACTTTCAAAATTTTTTTTTGATTGTACGTCAGTATCACTAGCCTCCTATATCTCAACTGTTTGTAGTCTGTTTTCAGCCAAAGGATTTATGACGGATAGTTTATGTTATTTCAGTTTTTCAGAAGACGAACCCTCACACAGTTTGATGTTCTAACCTGATGCTGCCTTTTTCGTTTAGCACTAAATAATCAAAATTCAGAGGTCAGCCAAACCGACCAATAGTCCTCTACCCCAGTCCTTTTCACCCCCAAAAAAGTTATCTAATTGAGTTACGATCACATTGATGCTTAGTTCTACTATAAGAAGGAGATGGGATTTAAACAAATTAATTAATACTGTGATAGGAAATACATTTGAAGTAAACCGAGGATGACATAATTTTTACCAAAGTCTAAGAGAAAAATATATGTTAAATACTAGAGATAAAGATCATTTCTCGCCCTCTCCAGATCTGATTTTAGGCCTTCGTTTGGGCTCCTTAAACACTTCTTTACGATTGTCAGCGTGTGGTCTCCCCTTATTAACCAAACTAAAAGCTACTAAAAGCAGAAGGATCTGACCAAGATCACAGCAGACCTAGTAATGGGCCAAGTCTAAAGTTACGAAAGATAGATGAAGGAATATAAAGAAAGTGTAAACCTTGACAAGGAGGTGATGTAGGGCTTATATTGCAGACAATAAAACAAAACTGTCAGAAGAGTAAGATGAAAAAGCAAAATTTCGATTGATTTGGAGATTTTTCGATATAGACAAAGAATTAGTTTTAAGCCCCTTATAAAAGCTCATGAGAACATTCGCACTTGTCTAATTTATCTTGTTACAGCTATCACATGGCTCCTGTTTGACAATTTCACCCCTACTACCTGTTCGATATGCTTCAAGTTTCCAGCATAATGAATCACAGTCATATTCCGCATTAGCTTTGCATGCCTTTAGTTTTGCTTTTTGTTGAAAATTGATGCAGTAGTGAGTCTCGTGGGCTATACACGACCTGGAAAAAATGTATCGGTTTGTCCGCCTGAGGTTCACAAAGGATCAGTCGTTTAATGTGAGTTTTAAACATCTAATAATTTTATTTTTGACTAAGACTCCAAAGGCGAAAACTGTGATCTCAATAAAACCCAGTAACGTGATAGTACTCTCAGATATCTGATCCATTCTCATACCTAATTTCGTGCGATTTTCAATTAAACCTTTCAAGTCGGTGAGTTGCCTGCAAGCATCAACATTGGACAGTCAAGCCAAATCGGAATCCTTGTCCAACGGAATTTAATCTCCCGGTAGGAAATTAGATTTTCTTCGGCAATGTTTGAGCGCGTGTCGATGTCGAAATTAGTTCTTAAAATAAAAACTTGGAGAAGTGGATTGAGGACATCCTTACGATAGATTTAGAACTTTTTGCATTGTGCAGATATACCACGATTTACGAGGTAAATGTCTCTCACTTCTGTTAAATGTTAATTTCTGGTGAAGATGCAATTTTCTTTGGTATGCTATTTTTTTATAAATTAGTATCTTGTTTATAATTGTTTTTAAATTTCAAACTTCAGAAAAACTACTCGTAATTTAGTGACCTGCTCCTAATGATCTTTTTTCAGTAATGTAGTCTCGATTTAAAAACAAAACAATTGATCTATCATAAACTTAATCTTTTAAGTTATTGTTTGAGTGTTTGCCAGCTGCTTTATTGTCAGCCTTTATTATGTTAAAACATTTGATGCTCGTTTGTGTATAGGCTGAGGATGAGAGAAAACAATCAGTAACTGATATATAGTAATACTGAAACTAACAGTAAAAGTGTCAAACAGATAACATTACAACATCTCAATCATGAATGTTTGAGTGAATATCATTGTTCCCTGTAATTTTTTTTTTGCTTCTGTAAAAGATGTTTAATGTCTAAATATAACTTTTAGACATGAAATCCCATTCAGCCGTGAAAGACTCCAGAAACTCTTCCATCGATGATCACTACCAACAATGTACTTACAACCAGGCTAATCTTAAAAAGAGAATACGCTATTACACCCCTCAACCCAGCATCAATGAAAGCTTCGTTGAGTCAGTCAATGCCTCGCTTTCCAAATTCAAGATTGGCTCAGACCACGAGCAAAATACCAGGGATTCTGACTGCAGCAGTGACCAAAGAAGCAAGTCCGAGGTGGTGACATGTTTCAAAAACTTTTTTGAGCCAAGCAAGGTCGTCCAAGGAGCAATGAGGACGCAGTCTCTTCTCAGACGATGTTACACTCCAAATCCTGGATTCGAATATAGGATTGAAATCTCTCCTAAAGAGGAAACGAAAACCAAAAAGCAACTTCCAGAATTACCCAATAGGATATTGACATCAGATCGGTATCGTTCTGAAACTCATAACATCATCAAACAGTTTTCATCACTTTCTAAAACATCGCTTCAAAATGTCAACTTTTTCGGGTTCAAGAAACCGATTAAAGAGCGTCCAAAATTAGACGCAGTGGTTGACATAAAACACGATGAAATAGGACATCGACAAGTTTTACCAACGAACAGTTTGTCTCCTGCAATCGCTTTTAAAGCAGAGAAAGAAAGCAAGAGTGGGTATCATGGATGGAACTTGATCATTATACTTTTCCTATTGCATGATTATTGCAGTGTTAATTTCTCTAAATTTTATTAACTCAGATGCTTATTATATTCCCATTATTTAAATAAGCCATGGGTAACCTTTTATACCAGGTTTTCTTTCAATTGACATTAAATTGCATATTTTCTTCCGATTAAACATTCTCTTCTTATTAGATTTTTTGTACGATATGTACCTGAAAAAAGCAGAGGATAGCCTTGAAGAATTTGAAATTAAAAAGGAAACGTCCAGTCTCCCTGAATGTCTGAGGCAATTGGATCGATGCATAGGTTCAATGAAAAATTATTGCACACTTTTAGTTTTTCAATATTTGATTATAAATCGACGATTTAATCGCTTACGTTTGATTATAAATTCAATGAAGACGTATTTCTTTAATTTGTGATAGAATTTTACGAACTCGCGTTGAAGACACTCGGTGGAGACAAAGACAAGGAAAACTCGAGAATCCTGTTGCGAGCAAAACAAACCAAACTCATTTTGAAAAAGCGTCATATATGGAAGATCAAAAGCAGTCAACGGCCTTCTGTTGCCACTAGTGAGGATGACAAAAACGACGGCCGCAGCCACGAGAAGAAAATTCTCAATGCTCGGGCATTCAGACTGAAGGACGACAATGTTTTGAGGGAAAGATTTGCATCTCAATCGAGACCGTATTCTGCAATTTCAAACAGATCTCTGCCAGTGAACCCAAAAAATGTTTTCAACCAAAATTGCGCAGATTTCAATAGTCTCGTTAACACTAGAAATGGCTGCCGAAGAGATACTGCTTCAGACAACGCTTTTCAGCCCGGTAGGATCAAAGTCTCTTCCAGGGAAGATTTGAATAAGCGAAATGTCGACAAGATTAGTTCTGCTAAGGTCGACTCCCTGACTTCGGTTGATGTGATGAGCAGAAGGAAACTGCCTCGAATCCCGGAATTCAGAGTTCATGAAACCATCGATATCAACAGTCGCCGATATGGCAATGAGCAGCCGTTTGTCAAAATTTCGTTAGTCTGATGAAAATGGCTAAAAAATGGTCGTCATTGTTTTGTAGATCGTTTTGTTAGCCCATTTTTCAACTTTGACGATGATCAATTTCATTTTTAACTAGGGAAATTTAAATGAACAAAATAATAATTCCTGTTTTAGTTTTCTATGTTAAGTCACTTTAGTTAAATCTTGCAAGTTACAGCCCGATACATCGATTACTTCAGTCATTTTATGTTTTATTTTGTTATACGTTGCCTCTCTAGACCCAAGGCCCTGACGTTTTTTGTTGTTACTATAATCGTTATTGACTTGAGTAAGTTTGTTACTATTGATATTATTAAATTATTTTAAAGAAAGTATAAAAGAATTAACGTTCTTTCATGCGGCAGTAACGGCATAAGTCGTGATTGCTGCCCGGCCTGCAAAACAGCCAGGGAGCGCCCTCGGATGGGAACGCTGAACAAATTGGGATCGGTTAAGAAGTGCATCCCATCGGGATAAGTAAAGCACTCAAATGATCGGGTAAATGCAAATTGCATATATACTAAGATTAAGGTGTGTATGTTATTGAAATAAAACAAACGCTCATTATAAAAGCTTAGTTTTATTTTTAGTTGTATCCATTTAGTAAACTTTCTTTATGTGTAATTGTTGAAAATCCGCCTCGTAGCTCGCCAACAAAGATGCATTTGTGACTACGCCTCTTACGCCAACTTCTTTGGGGAAAAGGTGCATTATGTATCCTTCCGCTTCCAAGGATACAGATCTATCGACAGATTTGCATACTTTATTCGTTACCATATTCTAACCTAGCCTTCCTCAGAATCCTCAACTCCACCAGAATGATGGCATCCCTCGGCATATCCGGTCTCTGCCGCTCTCTATTAGCACCTGATCGTAATGCCTTATCCATTCTAAGTCGGCAGCGAGAGTCCAGTTGTTAATCTCTGTAAAGATGTCTCTATTTGGGGTTTGGAATTTCTTTTTGCAGAGGCGTGCAGCGGTCCTCGCGTTGAAAATTTTCCATGATTTTGTTTTAGTGAGCGAATTTTAAACTTCTGCTTTTGTGATCTCGCATACTTCTCACACTACTGGTTATGTCGTCATGTTTACCGACCGCTGGCAAGGGCATATTGGTAAGCACATACTGCAGTGTTTCTCTCCAGCCGCAAAACCTGCATTCGGTATCTTCCACCAGGAAGCGCTTCCGAAAATTGTTCCTGGATGGCATCTGGTCCTACACCGACTTTGTTGCGTATAACGTTTAATATATGCTATAATGTATAATAGCTGTTTAATAATGTACAATATATATTTAATAATAATAGATGCCTGGATGCTAGAAACTGCAGACATGTTACTGTATGTTATGTATGTATGCATTAAATAGCGATAAATGACAACTACAATGTACTACTAATTTTTTTAAACCCAGTCCTGGAACGAGGACAAAAAAGATTTGGTTCTCCATAAAATTTAATTGAATACTCCTGGGACATAGGGAGAACCGTTTATATGATGTACGTTCCCCCACCATCCTATTCAAGATCAATGACTGTCTAGATAGCCAGCCTACGACAAAAAAATGATCATGGAGTATTAAATGTTGAATTTTGGTTTGCTTTTTGTTTTTATTGAATAGAATCACAAAAATAATATCGTCTAAAGCTTAAAAAGCACATCAAAAAGATATAATCTCGTTATGGATAACCTATAATGGGAGCCCATTTTTATGTAAAGAACAAGAAAGAAAAACAACCATTAGGGAAGTGCGTTGACGTTCCTGCTTTCAGTGCACCTGTCAATCAAAACGTAAGTGGAATATTCCATTGATTTAAAAATTAATCCAAATTTTTTAGATATTTCATTTTAAAAGAAATATGCTGGTTTAATTCAATTTAGGACGTTTCGTATTTCGAAACATTTGCTGTTCCTAGTTAAATTAGCGCGAAGATAATCGCATACTCAGGCTAACGACATTGTATTTTAAACTCGCAGTTAATTTTTATTAAAAAAATATGTTTAAGAAAATTTATGATTGTTAAGAGTGCTAAATAAAATACCTAAAATACCGTAACTTTAAAATCTTCTCTTTCTACTCTGTTGCCGTTATCAATTGTTTTGGGTAGTCTATAATAGGCCTCCATCAATGTTCTCTTGTGCTTTTAATTCCTATCCATAACCGTTTTTGTCCCTTTTTAGATTTTATATACCAATTGGGTCGTTGGAGTTTTTATACGTATTGCGTTTAGTAGGATTGCCGGACTCCTGAAAACGAAAGTTCGGAAGCTCGGAAAGATGTCTGTGGACAACGTAGTTAACAATCTGAGGTCCAGAGAAATAGGCCTGAAGACAAATTTTAAGAGAAAGAATAAAAAAACAGTCGCAAATTCGTTGCGAAGATTTGCAGAAGATAGGGCCGCAAAACCTGATACTAACAAAGTGATCATTCTTGTTGATAGATTCTAATCCCATATTTTGGCATTAATATATTTGCTGCAACATCTCAGTTCATTTTTTGTCAACTTTTAAGGATCTTGATCTATAACTTAAATCTTATTTAAGGATTCAGGATGAACAACTTAGGTGGGGAATTTAAAGGAAATTTTAAGTTTTTAAAACTTTGTCATTTTATTCAGTCATTTGAAATGTCACGGAAAGCAAAATCAACTTTGGTGATTGAGCTCAGTCCTGATGGGTTTGTTGAAAAATTGATTGTACAAATTCTTTGGCTGAATCCCATAATTAATTGTCTCAAGCTCTCAAAAATCTGTATTTTACCATAAGTAAATTATTTTACCTCTGAATTATTCAAAATAAAGAAATTCCTTTTAACAAATCACATCAACTTCAAGAAATTAAACTTGAATCTATTTATTGGGATTGATTTGTAGATTCCATGCCATTTGTAAGGATCTTATAGTATGACAATATAATTTAGTCTTGGGATTAAACAGATCTAGCATATTTATGAAATGAACTTACTGTAAAACTGGTTGATTATATTTTATGTCTGTCCAAATTATGCTCGTGTTTGTTATCTATTTGGACTAATCCGCATTCTGTAAACCAGCCATTATAAATTGTTCGACCATATTCTAGTATTTAAGGTATTTTTATTTTATTTTTCATTGAATTGAAGTGGAGAAGTTTCATCCTAACCCTATCAAATTTGCCTTTGCAGCAGAAAAGAATTATATTTTATCTCTTAGTGCAACCTTTACCTTTGCTATATGACACATGTCTGCATTCCTTTTCCTAAGTATCTGGTTTTCCTAAGTGTTCAGTGACATTAGCATTAGCGCATTTTTTAATAAAATCACATTTAGCAATGGATTGAATGTTTGAATGTATTTTCATTTCTTACAGCAAATTTGTTGCTTCATCTCACGGCGACCATACGATCAGGATTTCAGAGATCTCAACAGGGAAATGCATCAAGACCCTAGTGGGTCATACAAGGAGCCCTTGGACCATGTCTTTCCATAGCACTTACACTGATGTTCTTGCCTCCGGATGCATTGCAGGGGAAGTCAGAGTCTGGGATCTCAAAGTTAGACCTTCTGAAATTAATTTATTTACCATACAGCTTCAGCAATTTCTTGTAATTATTTATACGTTTGCTCTTAATTCTAATAAACTAATCTTTTGTCCTGATTGCCCTTTTAATATCCAATCATTTATTTTCTAACAAAATGGGTTAAGAGCAGCTCGGCCATAGTAAAAGATGCAGCGGCATTGCAATAAGAAATCTTTGGAACATAAAAGCTTGGGCTATGTACAGCTGTTCAAAATTGTTTTCTTAATAATTAAATGTTTTTATTTATTCTGCTAAACCATGTTATTAAATTCTGCACTTTCTTGACTGTTTAGTCGGGTGAAAGTGATTGCTGGTCGTTCCCGGACAAGAAAGCCATCTGTTCGGTCAGCTTCCATCCTATACTTCCGATCCTCATCATAGCCGTGGCGGACAGGATCTACGCCTGGGATTGGACTGCCGGCAGACCGTACCATCTCTGCACTGCTCCTAAGCCAGACCAAATAAGGTCAGGGGTGACCATCGTTGACATTTATAGGCACATATCTTGATATCAAAATTATTTGTACATTTAGGATTTCTAAGAAATAACTTGGGGATGCTTAGCATTAATTAGGGGGGATATGTTAGAGTAGCTTGAGAGAAAAATGTTTGACAATGTTTATTGAAATTTATTAAACGAATAATTTTTATTATAAGAAAAAAAAAATAAACAAAAAAAGATGAAAAGCTGTTTATTATATAACTTGCATTTTATTTTATTTTATTTTCAATTCAATAATGTCTCATTGCAGATGGTTGAAGTTTCATCCGACTGGCAATTGGTTGTACACAGGCATCAGTAATGGGTTTGTGGCCTTCAACTCCAAGTAATCATTAAAGAGACATTTATGTTATTATAAGGGCCTCTGTTATGTCTGCACACGCTATGTAGCATGAATTATAATTGACTTCCAGTTTTGACTTGATAATTTTTTAACTTTAAACATTTTTGGCTTTACATTGTATTTGAATGTTGTCTACCAATATATACTTCGCAACCATTGTATTACTTTGGTTTGTTGGAGAAAGAATTTATTTGTTATTTTATTATTAATTATTGTTAATTTATTTGTTAACATATTATTAATTATTAAGAATTTATTTGTTATATTATTATTGTTATTATTATTATTATATTATATAGTTGCTTCATATAGGTGTATTTTTTGTTGCAGCTCTCGTCAAACATCAGGTAACAGCTACTTCTGGCAGTGTAAGTATTAAATATATGCCATATATATAGATGGTATGTAAAGTGGGTGGAGCTGAGATTGATTGACCTTTGCCATGACAACGTCGTGATATGTTGATGTTCACTGCGTAACGACCAATGATTTTGTTTAATATTAAATACAATGATGAATAATAACAATACATTTCAGTCCTCCATGGAGAAAGATCGAGGTGGAGGACCAACAACAATAACAACAATGCAGAGAACAATGATGATGATGACAATGATGATGAGGATCGCTTGAGGGGCATATTTGTACTGGGACACCATCCACGGTCAGATGGCAGATGCTTTGTTATTGTCTATTCCTTTTGGTTACTGTTATGCAATGGAAATATTTTGAGAAGATATCTATTTCCAAGAAGGGGTTTCATTTGCATAAACATGAAAGTACAATATATAAAACATTTTAAAAATGTTTTGAAAGGTGTCATTATTATTATTAAGTAACAAAAAGTTATTTAAATTAGATATAATTAACTTAATTTAAACTTCATAAGTTACCATAACATTTCTTGTCTTAAACAATGTAGAACTCCAAGCAGAGATTCAAGATCTGACAGAGGTTCTCGCAGAGGAGTCTTCGTACCCAGTGGTGGGGAAAGGGAAGAGAGCAGTGGCGAAGAGGACGGATCAGATGACTATCTCGTTTTCCCTACTCGGGGACGAAACCAGGATAGAGTTGAACGCCATAGGAGGTACAGGAGCCCCTTCATCTCGTATACCAGGGATCGAACGGGCAGCGAATCTGCCGGCAGACCCAGAACGTCCAACCACGACTACCTCGGACAAGTAAGGGACATCTGGCAACAACGTCTCGGCAGGAGACTCGGCATGTCTTACAGAGGAGACGGAAGGAGTCGCGATAGAATTTTTCCCGAAAGCAGCCCCGATAGAAATTCTGAGGGCAACGGATTAGAGGAGAGGGTCATTAGGAGGTTGACGGGGGGCTATTTGGAACGTCCCTTTAGGAGGCTCGGCACCCAAAGAGATTCGGATCAACTAAATCCCGAGCCTGGTCCGAGCAACATGAGTTCATTCCAACGTGATATGCAGCCAAACAGAAGACATTCAAGGTTTGATCGATCATTTTGATGTGACTTTACACATTTTATGTATGATCTTGATAAGCTTGTATTTATTAATGTCTTCTTGAACAATTATTCATATTACTTAAATATAATCTGACAATTTCTGTACTTAATATTTAGATTAGATTAGTAATATAATATTATTTTTGTAAAAAAGTGTAATGGAAATGATCCTTTTAATCAGATATTACAACAACTTGGGAGGCCAGGAAAGAGAAGAAATTCCAACAACCTCATCGTCCCATTTCACCAACAACAATAACAACACCAGCAGCTGGGGAAATGACAGCCTGAGACGCATACTCGACGTAGACTGGCAGACGCCTCATTGGAGCGCCTCGGAAACACAGAACGGCGGGCAATCTTTCCCTTCGAGCGGTGGAACGTCCTTTCACGGCGGTTCCAGGGCGGATAACGGCACCCGATCGGCCGTCAGGAATGCCAGGAGATCTGCACTCCTCAGGAGCGACCCGATCTTGAGCGATTACGGGAGCCTCGAAGAGCCCCTGTTTGTTGGAAGCGGCAGCCGAGACCTGGAGGCCGCTGGGACTTCCGATTCGACCAACAACAACAACGAGTCGTCCGAAGACGACGTTCAAGTCCTCGATCTGAGCATGAACCTCGAAGTCGAGGCGAACAACGCGGCTTCTTCCTCCTCCGGGGCCGTCGACGCCGGATCGAGAAGCAGGGGCGACGAACGGGGCGGGGACCCGTTACAAGTGGAGGTGGAGGAACATCTCAACAACATCACGGACATGACCGTGGCTCTGAGATCGCGCATCAACAGATTGAGGGAGTACATCGACGAGATAGATGCCGCGGCGGCTCCCGGAGCCGTCGAGCCGGCAAACGTCGAGGCGACGCCCGATGCCGACTCTCGCACTGCGGAAGATTCGTCTGCGACCGGTCACGGCACGTCCATGGAGATAGTGGAAGGTGCAGACGAGGACCGACCCCCTTCGTCCAGCGTGGTCCAACTGGGAACACTCAACGATCTCTTCGCCGCTGCTCTCGGAGGCGACGACGGTCTCTCCGTACTCGACGAACCGGTGCCCTCTACGTCCGGAGTCTCGAACGACAACGGCGGACGGGAAGGTACCTCGTCGTGCTCCAAGGGATTCAAGAGGAGGCATTCGGTCCTCAGCAGCGACGAAGAAGGCATCTTCGGCCCTCGGACTCCTCGTTTCGACGACAACGCTGCCGGCACGGGGGAGGAAGTCGGGGAGAGTTCTCGGCAATCGGAAAATGCCGAAAACGATTCGAGTTTTGTTGCCGCTTCGAGCGAGGCTCCTACCGGCAGCACCGTGGAGACTCTCGTCAATACCAGCATGCACAGCAATGCCAGCAGTAGCTGTTCCTCATCATCTCAAAGGGATGACAATCAGGCTTCTGTCACTACCACCGAAGCATCTGCACCTATGGAGGGGAGCAGCAGAACGATGCCTGTGGCAGTGGTCTTCACCTTCAATTCTCCCACACTGTCACCGACCCGATTCACTCGGTATTCGAATGCCCCAAGGACTTCTTCGAGGGTAGTCGGATCCGAGAGAGATCACATGTAAGTCGATGATGCAATCTGCGAATGGCATGTCATCTGCAAGAGTGCAATGCTCATGCGTTTAATTAAATTGAGAACATAAAGTTCAAAGTTCAAACTTCTTACAGGAAGATCTTAAATTACTATCACTTGAATCACTCATTTTCCAAATCAACGAATCTCTCTTTCCAGCACCGCCAGACAGTCCTCGCCATTCCGCTCCCTGGGTAGCAGGGAAGAGTTCGTAGCCATTGGCAACGACCCGGAACACGAGGATGAGGACGACGACGACGAGATTGACAGCGGCAGTACGGACAGCATCGCCAGGGATCACAACTACATCCCGTTCTCGAGAGGCGGTGGTTCGAGCAGACGATTGAACCTCAGTTCGAGTTCCAACGAAGGTCCGTCGAGAAGCGATCGCAACTCTCGCATGACGTTCATGGAAACCTTCTTTCTCAGAAGAAGTCAGCTCCTTTTTAATTGTTATTTTAAAATAATTTTGTGACAAATTTTTAAAGCAGGAGAGATAATCATCTTATATAATAATAATCACACAGTAATAATCGCATAAATGGTTTTGCCCAATCCTCTTTGTTTTTTTTTCTTCTATTAATAGGTTACTGAGCAATCTTGTTTCTGATTATGATGTTGTTATTGTTAAATTGTCCACATCTATTCTAAATCCTTTAATAACGTGTGACAATCTTTCCAGGGAGAGACGCTGCCTCGACATCTGCCAGAGCACCAGCAGTCAGTCGACCTCATGCCTATATGTTCAACCCCAGCCTCAGGCACAGGTTCCGCGTACCGACCCCGCCTCGCAACGTTTCCGGTAGCAACGGCGGCACCAGTAGCGGCCAAGGAAACGTCAGGCGTCGAAGTTTCTGGAGGTTTTTCAATTCGTCGACGGCGGCCAATGCCGGCAGAGGAAACGAAGCCGGAGTAGGAGGAGGAGACGACGAGGACGAAGACCTGGATTACTATTGGATGCCCGAGGGTCTCAGGAGGGTTAGGGAACAATTGAGGCGCAGGAATCAAAGGTACCTGCAATCCAGGAGATTAGGCTTTGGCAGGTACGAGGAACCGGACGATGAGGATGACGACGACGACGATGAAATTGGCCGATTGGATGGCAGTAGTGCAGGAATCAGAATGAATCATACCCCTGGAAGTGATGGTAATTATTATCATATTTTTTATTAACAATTATTGAATTCTTTGACATTTTACATTGAATTCAGTGAAATGGATGGGGAAGGGGAGTTGAATGTATGAAGATATGATATTGTTATTATACTTATTAAGTATGGTTTCTTTGCTTTATATTTACTTGGTTTAATCAGTTTAGAGAATATTATTATATTATTATTTTTATTTAGAGAATATTATAAATGGAGTGTTTTGTTTTTGCAGATGACATCCCTCTGTTTGGCTCAAGAAACATGTTAGTAATTTAAGACAATTGTTTATGCGTGTGACAGTACACCACAATAATTCTCACAATGAAATTATTTTGCTAGGCATATCGTCTACTAATTATTTAAAATTGTAACTTGGATTTCTACCAATTTAATACTTTTAAATTTAAAATGATTACTAATCTACTACATAATTTCTACCCAGTTAATAAGTTATAACATTGTAACATCTTGGCCATACATATATAACGTGACCATATTTTCTTCAGGTCTAACCAACTGCCGAGGACAAACGCAGAAATGGACGGAAGATCTCGCCTTTTTGACTTCACCCGTAAGTCAATTTTAAGAAAATTGAAACATTTTGTCATTTAAATGTTGTAAATGATTTGGTGGAAAATGGTCGTTCTTGTAAATAAGATTCTGCAAAATATGCCTGGATTATCAGGTGCTTTTAAGAAATACGGTCATACCAAAGAATCTCTATTATGCATTTTTAGTTAACCCAAGTTATTGAATGCTCGCATTGATATATGTATTTATATATCTGTGATGTTGATATTTGCTTGATTTGATTAATATATACTAAATATGATTATATAATATGATATTATTACATGTTTATTGCAGCTTCATTCTCATCTGAGCACTCCTCATTCAGGATTCAAGCCTGGAACTTTAATTCTAAAGTCTGCATAGATCTTAAGAAGGGTTGGGCAGATTTAATTGTGAAACTTATGTCATGGATTCTTATTTGCTATTGAGGTCATGAGGTCATCTTAAGTAGATGTTCAAACTGATGTTTTTATGCACTACATTGTCCTATGTAGGATTATTATTGTTATTATTATTATTATTATTATTGTTATTGTTATTATGCAAGAAGGCCTTTGTTGTGCTAATTTATATTAATGTTTAATGTTGTGAATAAATTGCACAGAAATTATATAATAATAATAATAATAATGAGATTACAATGAACTTCAATTTTGTATTTAACAAACCATTGATAAATTAATGGTTTAAAATTAATTTTCAGTTGCTTTCTCAAGTATAATTTGTTTGTGTC
Source organism: Hirudinaria manillensis (assembly GCA_034509925.1). NCBI lineage: Eukaryota > Metazoa > Annelida > Clitellata > Hirudinida > Hirudinidae > Hirudinaria > Hirudinaria manillensis. Next base: position 5,373,927 of record CM067537.1, read on the forward strand.
ACACACTATGTTATATATCTTTATATAACTTTTAGTCTACAAGAACATTGTCGTCCCCTATGCCTCTCAATTGAGATTTGATAATGTCACACACTATGTTATATATCATTATATATCCTTTAGTCTACAAGAACATCGTCGTCCCCTACGCGAGCATCCACAGCGACGCGTCTGTCGACATCTCGCAGGACGGGAGGATCCTCTGCACCTTCGTGGTCACAGAGAAGACTGTGACGCAGAGGAAGGAGGTCGGACTGTTTTCCCTCGAACCGTCCACTCTCGGTGACTGCCTGTGCTTCATCGAACTAGGTGGGTATTTGTGCTACTAGATGTGCCTATTGATGATGCTTATTTCAAGATGGCCTGAGGTCATAGTTCTAGGTCTTGTTTTGTATTAGTCAATTAGTTAACAACATATTATTTTCCATCGATTTCAAAAGCTTCTTGGTATTTATTTGATTATCTTGTATTTATTACTATTGTTGCAATAATGTACTCTTATTTAAAGTAATTTAGATTGCCCAGAGAATATGATATGATTATTGTTGTGGATTTAAGGAGGAATGAATTTTATTAATAAGTCATGAAATGTATTTAAACAAAAAGAAATTTTTCATCAGAATCCACAGCCATATCGTTGAGTCTATCTCCAAACAACCAATACCTTCTCGTTGGTGTGTCCATGGGCAGATATGAACTCACCATTTTGAAGCCTGTGAGTTGTGATATTAGAATTTAAAATCATAATCTTTTCTGATTGTTCTTAAACAATTCCATGGTCTTTATGGACTAATATGAATGCATTATTATTATTTTATTTGTGACATTCAATAGGTTCTATGTTATGGAAACACAATTATCAGATATTATTGTTAATTGTTATTAAATGCAATTCAAATCTGTGTCCGTAAAATGAATTTACTTGAAAATAAATTCCTTGACATGGATTGTTCTTAGAAGAATTTTATTATTATTATTTATTATATCTTTATCTCAGGTGATCGGCAGCATATATAAACTCCGCATGAACAACGACAAAGAGCTCACGGCCGACTTCGTCAGCGACGTGACTCACCTCTCTTCCGATTGGTCGACCAATTCCATCGATTTCCGCATCGCCATCGGAGCAAACTGCGCCCGTTGGTTCCTCGGATCGGGCGAAGGATTCGTTTACGGAACCAACAAGGGAGACATGGTGGCTCGTTCGCACAAGTCAGTTGCCATTTCTTCAGATGATGATGATGGTGGTGGTGGTGATGATTATGATATTAGTATCTACTATCTATTAATGGTTCTGTAATTAGAATGTCAGAGCACTTCTTCGTTGGTTTATTTGACGGTGCTTCACGGCATGATAAGACCTTAATGTATGTCGCATTTACATCTGAATGCAAAATGATAAGCATTTAGACAACATGCTGCATGCTTTATTTGCTAATATATTGAATTCTTAAATTTCACTCATTGATCTCACAACCATAATGCATGCCCATGCTGCTGAAACAATTATGATTTCAGTCATCACAAGCTTTAATTACTGACTCGTATCATATCCAATCATATCACATCCAGTCATTTTATGACTGATCACTTTCTAGTAACTGAGAGTAATGCTGATGAATTCTTAGAATTTCTATTATGTAGTTATTAGTTATTTCTATTATATAGTTATTTTTATAGTTTGGTTCTTTTATGACTATTCTTCCTGACCTTATTTTTTAAAGTATATTTTAGGATATCATCTGTATTAAAATTTTGAATGTTTTAAATTTGTGTTGTCATTATTCACAGGCTTTATAATCCTGACCTGTGGCCAAGGAGGGACAGAGAAAATCAGGACAGAATGGGAGGTGACCAGGGTGGTCCCTGGTCGTGGCTAGGGCCTGGGCAGATGCGGTTGGCTGATTTCCTTATATGGAGTGCCCAGAACAATATGAACATTGGGCCTGTTATTGTCTGAGCCTGATAGGACATGGGACCATAACAACATTGCTTTAACAAAAAATTGACTTGTGTACAAATATTTGTATGTCTAATGCATCTTCAAGAAACCTCTCAATGTCCTTGTATGTTTATAATAGTGGAAGTAACGTTCGTGACGATAACAGCTGTTCCTATTGCTGTAACTATGATACAAAAATTAAAATTATTCATTTCCTAGTTTGGATCATTTTTTTTGTTAAGGGATTTCAGTAGCGTCTGTTGGATGACACCATAAGATTGGAGGTGTATTGTCAGGCGACCATGACACTGTTAACTAATAAGGTTGCTTGAACTGCCAGAACCCACTTTATTAATTGCAACAATTACATCTATAGTACATAAATTTGTTACTTTAAAGATTTATTGCAAGCATAATTCATTATATTTAGATAAGCATGTACTGCATACGTTTTGCTCAATAAAATGAGCCTTGTTTTGGTCACTCGGCTCCTGGGTTTATCCTATCACCAGTTTCACTTCATCAATTCATATCCATTTGCCACTTCAGTTTTACACTGTTCTGAAGCTAATCCCTCATATCTTGACATCACACTAGATGCCTAGTTTTAAGTTAACAGTATCCGTAAACAATTCTTCATTTTTTGATGTTTCCAATTTTTTGGAGACAAACCCCTCCTACCCACCACCTTTATTGAGCAAATAAACCCGCAAGTTTTGTGGGATATGTACATGTTCAACAGAGTGACGAACTTAACCATACAAACCCAGCATTTTTATGAGAGGTGTGACCTCAGATGAAAGTTTTTAAATCTGTTTGTGCATATCCACGTGTGGACAATATTTTTTTGATAATAAATCACTGGCAGGGTCAGGAAAGTTCTTAAGATTCGAATCTAAAATGTGTTTGTATAAACATTTTGTAAGTTGTATCGTACCATTACATGTTTCAGTTTCACTATAATTTAATAAATTTTTAGTGAATAGTTTAGCAAAAGTAATAAATTTTTATGAGCATATGTGCAATATAAATTCAAAGCATTAAATATCTTTGGGAAAACTTTATTGTTTGCACGTATTTGGGGCTGTCTATATCGTGTGTTTCGATGTTTCGGACTATGAAATAGTAAGAATTATACAATCGATACCGCATAATTCGACAGTCATGAATGGAACGAATGAACATTTAAGTAAGTTAACAAGCGTAAAATAAAAGCTTTGGTTATATCCAAAATGTAATGTCGAACTTAAATGTTATGAATGTGTACATGTAATATTTTCATTAATAAGAAACGTATTAAATACTCAATGACTTAGTTAATTAACTCCTTACATTTTTAACTTTTGTTTGTAATCTGGAATCCGTACACGAATTTGGTAGGCCAGATATTTTGTAAACCTAAGCGGCTTATTTTGCCGCACATATAGCGGTTGTTATAATTTTTAAAATTATTGGATTAGGTTAGCCTATTGCAATATATATGTAAGACACTGTACTTGTAACGTGTTTTTCAATGCATTAATTTAATAATTCTTGAAGATGAGTCATCGAGAGAAAGAAAGAAAAACCGTCGCCCTGACCAGTGTCTGTATCAACCACCTGGAGGGAGGCTAGCTAGAACAAATGGTGTTAGCAGTTCTAGCAACCTAAGGAAAATTGTGCAAGAGGACTCCTATGAAAGTTGCAGAGAACCATTAAGGCACGAAAGCAGTAGCAGAAGTCGCACTGATGGAAGAGACCACGAATCATATTCATTTAAATCTTCAAGAAATTTTCATGAGTCAAGAAAGGACAATAGTATACGAAATTCTTATAATGAAAATAATGAAAACAAGAGACCTCTAAAGACTCAGAATGCCACAAGTAAGCACGAATCTGATGAATTCAATAGACTCTTTGCACCACTATTTTCTGGTGGACCAGAGTCAAGTGGTCAGGACCAAGGTCAAGAATCTAAGCGTACAAGTGAACTTGCACGGTACAACAGAGATTCAAAAGCCAAAAACCAAAGTCTTCAAACAAGAAACCGTCTAAAAAAAGACAGGAACAGTGATGGTGATGATGATGATGATGGAGATAATATTTGGAAAAGTTTTGACAGGTCGAAAGTTCCTGTGAAAAATACTTCTCAACTTTCCAATATACAAACTCCGAAGAAAGAGCACAGACATTCTCAAATTACATCCAACTCCAGTGGTAGAATTAAAATATCAGCAAGACTGGAATCTTCTTCAAGGGAAAAGGCCATATTTAACCTCTACAAAGAAGAGGTGAAGGATTTGGTCTTTGTTGATGACGAGGAAGATGAAAAGCCCAAACCATTTAGGCCAAGACCAATAAATGGCCACAAACTATGGGATCCAGAAGATGGCATACCGACCGTCAGCCGTGGTGTCATTCAACACCCAAAGACGTTTTCCCCAAAACCCCCCGAGCCTCGAGCAAGGAAAGCAGTCGATCCTGAGTTTATGAGGCTACCAATCATCAAAGAGAAGTCCAAATACATCTGTGTTACTGCTACAGAACAGCAACAAGTCAATCCTGATAATGGCCAGATGATTAAAAAAGTGTAAGTTATAAATTGATTTCATGGGCAATCTTGTTGACATTATTATTTTTATTACTTTTGTTATTTTTGGACCATTACATGCTTTGAGAATGACATAAATTTATACATTTATAAACAATATCATGTTTCAATATCAGGTTGCAGTATAGCTTTATGTCTAATTTTAGCATCTTTAAATGTTCAAATGTATATTTTGAGCCTTTATCCTTGTCTTGGAAATCAAAGTTTTTCATTGTTTTTTTAGAATGATGAAATTAAATGTAAACCACAGCAGTATCAAGGGTGGTGCCATGAAAGGTGAAGGACTGAAATCTGCAAGTTTGCCTTTTGAAGCCAAGCTGAGCGAGATTTCAGAGCAAGGTGGAAAACTGTCGGTCCTCCTCCGTAAGTTTTCGGGATCCGGTGGTAGGGCAGACTCGACTTCTGACAGGAGCACGAGTAGACACAGGAGCCATCGGAACGATTCCAGGAGTTTGAGTCACGGGTCTGCCGAAGGCATCAACGCTTGCCTCTCGGACAGAGAAGTGGAAAGTCTTTTGAAGGACATGGTTCAGTTGAGGTATGGCAATTATTTTTCAGGCTGCCAATGCAAAACATTGTTTTAGTTCAATATTTGTACTTCTGCTTTCATTTGGATTTGATGTGGTTATACTTCATTTCTCTAACCACAGGTATGCCATTGGAAACTGCTCGAAGGAAATCATTATCAATTATCCTGAAGCATCCATAAAGAAATATCTCTGCGATGCTTTATGGAAGTTTGGATTTTACCAAACCATTGAAGCATTCAGGAGAATGTCTGAGGATAGAAGTAGATTCTCAAACTTTATGATGTCTGCCACTAGGAAGGCCCTAATGAGCACGATTACTGAGGTTTGTTTACAAACATATCTGACAACTTTATTTGTACATCATCGTGGCTTCCGGTTGTTATATTTTGTGGAAAATGATTTACTATGTAATCATATTATATGGATTGCATGCTGATGACTGTTTTGTTATTATTCAATCAAAATCATACTGAGGATATATAGGCAATTAATTTGTAAACATGGATGAAGTATCAATGATTGCCTAATACATGCCTGGTTAAAGAAAATCAATACTTTGTAGTTTCATTCTGATGATTTCTTAACACACCATCGCATGACTGGATCTGATTTGCTATTATAAATATTACTTTTTTTAAAGAACAGTATTAATTTTATTTTAATTTTGGTTCTATCACCAATTATAATTTTTTTAAATTTCTTAAATAAAGTAAATATATTTTTGACCAACTCAGGGCATTGAATTTTACGAGGGCTTTGTAAAGGACATCCAGTCGAAATATTCAGTCAATTTATTGGACCCAGAAAACAAGGGAACCTTATTTGTCAATTCCCTTCATCTCTACGAGAATCCCAACGACACAAAATTGTCGTCTGCTCAGAAGCTCGTATCGATCATCTGCTATCAGGTGGCTATAAACGTTGGTGACCTCGAAAGATACAAGGAGGTTCAGTCGGCTTCCTCAGAGAAACCTGTCGATCCTGAAGCCATGGTTCCGGCAAAGCATTCGTCGGGCAACATGATGTTCCTAGAGGCCAGGTGGTGGTATTTGAAAGCTCATCAACTTCATGCCAAGTTCGGAAAGCCTTTTCACCAACTTGCGGTCATTTCTCAGTTGATGGTTAGTTTCCTAATTGGAGAATTTCAAAAATTATTGATCAAAGTAAATTATAAGATGTCATCGTAGTCATGCAGGGCTACTGCAAATGCTTTCTATTCTAAGTTGCTGATGTTGCTGTATGACAGTGGTGCTTGTGCAAATGATGATTAAATTGAGTAATTAATATGCCATGAATTGAATCTTTAATGCAAATTGTTTGTGTCAGTCAAGCTTAAGTGGGTAAAACAACAAATAGGGTTGAAAAGTTTATTTCATTAACACTCTAACAGTATTCAAATGTTTCTGGTTGCTGTCTGTTACATAATTATAATCATAATTATATATTATAATTATTATACATAATTATAATCATAATTATATATTATAATTATTATACATAATTATAATCATAATTATATATTATAATTATATATATAATTATAATCATATATATTATAATTATATATATAATTATAATCATATATATTATAATTATATATATAATTATAATCATAATTATATATTATAATTATATATATAATTATAATCATAATTATATATTATAATTATTATTTTCTTCAGAAACGACGCCTGGATGCGGTTTATTTCCATCTGAGAAACCTCCACTCTAAGAACCCAATTGAACCTGGAAGAGAAGAACTTCAGTCCATCTTCCAAGGCGTTTGGAAGAGGGTCACGTCAGACGAAAAGAAGAGGAAACTTGAACAGACCAGAAGGAAGGAGAAGATGATGAAGACGTTCAAGATGGGAAGCAGGGTGGAGATTTGGATTCGACCGAACGGCAAGCGAGAAACCGTCGACATGAGTGACGACGAAGCCGAAGAAAACACCCCAGAGTTTCTGAGCGGCATGGACGTTATTGACGTGAGTTTGCATTGTTTGTTTGTACTATTTGTATTGTTTGTTTGCATTATGTATGTTTGTTTTTTTTTGTTTGTTTAACTCATCAATATTGTTTTATTTATGTATGGGTGATGAGTTTTGTGTTAAATTATAATCTTGCAATCATTTACATTCTAGTACCAATATTTTTGTATAGCATTTAACTTTGGTTTGTTTCAATTGTTATATTTAAATTCTAATTCTATTTATTGTAGCTCAATAGGAAGTTTCTGTTGGATTATTTGGTTACCATTGGAAGACTATACACAAAGATTGGGTGAGTCGGATATGTTTTGTGATTTTTTTTTTGTTATTTTAACATTAAATATTGAATTCAATTTGATTGTTGTGTATTTATTGATATTCTTTTGCATATTTCATTCATTAAAGCAATAAAATTGCTAATAAATTGATTGGAATTACTATTCAGCATGGAGAGCTACAAGGCAACAGCTGTGACCTTGCTTCAAGGTTTCAGAGTTCTTCTCAGTTCATCACCAATCATTATATCGGAAGAGAGACTTTACCAGTTGCTGGCAATCAACATGGCCGTCATTGAACGCCACAAAGAAAATGGTGAGTTTGGAGCCAAAGATAAAATCTTATATGCATTCATTTTATGTGGAGGTGGTTAAAGTTTAATAAGTTAAAGCTGAAAAAATATGTAAAAACATTTTCAAAAATGTCGTCAATGATGTTCAAATATGTTCAATGATCTGTTTCAAATATTTGGCCCATGTCTATGCTCACCTCTGTCTGATAATATTAATCAATCGTTTTCCATAAATTCATGTATTTAAAATGCTGCACATAAAAAGATGTTTCATAATTTTGTTTTCCACGTCCTTGAAACAGATGCCATTCGAGAGGAAGTCGTGACTCTGACGATGGACATGATTGGCCTGCTTTGCGAGTGCTACTTTCGACTGATAGACCTTCTGGACGACGTTTCCGACGATGGCCGAAGTTCCCCTGCCTTTGGAACGATCAAAGAACTCGATCAGATCATGGGGGCCATCAAGGTATTTGCAGATTGGATGGTCGGCCATTCTCGACTCTGGTCTCCTCAAACCAGCTCGTTGTTGGAGACTTTTGGAGAGTAAGCTTTTTACAGAATTTGTTTTTGTAGAATATCTTACCTTGAGTTAACTAATTAACTTGGAGCTTATTAATTAAAACTATTTGATGGAATTATTAATTATAAAAGACAATTGATTCTTTCCTTTCAGAAGCAAAGTGGATCTGTGGAAACACCTCATCAAATTTTTCAATTCAGTTGCAAACGTCCATGCAAAACTGTCCAAAGATGCAGCAGGTTTTGAACTTACCGAAGTCAGTTTCCCCGAAGAGGAATTCTTCCGAGGTTTCATGCCTCTTGCCAATGGAAATTATGAAACAAAGGGGAATTCAAAGACTCTTTTGGAGGTTAGTTTCATTTGTGGCGTTAATTTCCAAGAGTTAAACAACAATATGTTAAATAATTAGTTAACCATTTTTTTTGTTTATTATTAATTTATTAAGCAATTTTAAAAGCAACTAATTGTAAACTTTATCAGGAAAAGCAAATGGCAGTGGCTCGCATAATACAGCTGAAGGCTATCGTCGATACACTTGCGGACCAGGAGGAACCAATCCTATCCATTGATCCATCCACGAAGGAATACAAACTTTATCCTAGGAATGAAGGCCAACTGTTGAAACATTACAAAAACAAGGTAAATTAAATGATAATTTAATTAATTTAAATTCATATATAAATGGTAGTATTAAATTCACATATATAAATGGCTAAAACATGATTTTCAGGCTTTGAGGAAAGTTGGGAGTGATGATGAGGATTATGATATCGATGATCTCGGAGATGAAGATGACGACGACGATGATGTCGTAATCATCAGCAGCGAGATGATGAGTGCAGACGACTCTGAGGATGAAAAGACTCCAGAGGAGGTATGTAAAAGCATGTTTCTGTTGCATCCATACATGTTGAAAGCAACGTTGATTCCTATTTGGTAACATTATTTTGATTAAAATTAAAATCTATTAAATTGCATTCCAGCCCATGAAAATCATCTCCGAACGTGGCCTTGAACTCGTAGTGAAGCCCAAGTACGTCGTGCTCGATACCAATTGCCTGGTTCATAACTTCAGGAACGTCAAGATTCTCTTGGATAGCAAAGTGTTCATCATCATTGTGCCACTGATTGGTCAGAATCTTAATGACATTTAGAATATAACTTATATATGTTTAGGATAGAATTTATTAGCAGTGAATAATATAATTAGCATTAATTAATTAATTAACTAATTTTTATCATTTATTGTTATTCCATTATTTTTATTCTGCTAAAATATACTTAATATTTCACAAATTCTTCATAATTTCAGTCATCAAAGAGCTTGAAAAGCTTGAGAAGAAGGGCAGTGCCCAGCACCACCCCGAAGACAAGGACTTCAACGATTGGCTGAAGGTGCAGTCCCGATTGGCATTGGAGTTCTTGAGGAGGGAATTCCAGGACAACAACCGGCATTTGAGGACTGCCACGATCAATGGCAACATCATGAACTCAATGAACTTCACCAATGAGGATTACACTGATGCCAAAAAGGTTGGTTGAGTCTTGAAATCAGTGCCAGAATTTTATGCTTACATCATTTCATAGTTTTATGGAACATTGGTTTTATTTTTGAACATGATTTTTAATTTTATCATCTTATTATTTCATACTTTATTACTTGTATATTTTCTCCATAGAATTTGTGCTACAACAATGACGACCTCATTCTTGTCTGCTGCACTAAGCTCTGCCAGGGACCTGGAAATGAAACTTTGCCCACAAATCCTAGTAAGAATATATCTTGTCTTTATTTAATATCTTTATTTTTACTGTCATTGCAACAATTGCTATCGCAAATATCTTTAAATTTAAATTTATGGAAATTTCGAAGTTTTTAACTTTTATTTTTCAATTCGTTTGAATCTTTTCTAGTCGACCCAGAAAAGAAGAATCGCAATGTGGTTCTTGTGACGAACGACAGAATTCTCAGGATCAAGGCTTTCAATGAGGAAGTTCCCTCAAGAAACGTTCACAAGTTCATGCAGTGGGCTGGCCTGTCTAAGAAGTGAACCGAACTAATCGTCTACCCTACATTCTCTAACATACCAACGTTGGCATTCAGAGTTTTGGTTGAGAGGCAAGACCCATTACCAAGCTGCTTCTGGGCGCCCTCACAGCCCTAGGCCATTGCCAGATGCGAGAGAGTTTCGAATGAAAAGAGCATTTTCCTCTGAACTTGATTTGACTTCCAGTCTATAAGCATGTTGATTATAAGTTTTTTGTAGCATACATTTCAAAGTTATTCTCGGATACAGCTCGGTTATATGAAAATAAAATATTTTTTCATAAAGTCGGTAATATGTAGGAATTACTCCGTCTTTGACTCGAACGCGTCGTCTTCGAAAACAGTTCTGTTTATAAAACGGATAGTTGCTATTGCCCTCTAACGGTATGGTGGGTCATGAGCGGGCTTTTCGCGTTGAGGAATATAAATAAATTTGAACCTCGCAGAAGGGTGTAAGTTAAAACAATACTGTTCGGAACCCGTAATACAAATTCCTCGATGCAGTTTATCATTGTTGGTAGTCCTGCAACCATTGTCAGATTTTTTAATAAAATTTATGTTTTATAATATTTTACTTATTTATATTTAATAATTTTATTATTTTTGTTTGGTCTATGTATGCTTTATTGTGATGTTTTACTCCATATGTTAGACTTGCATTCAAAGTTCATTTTTAGTATTTAACCCAAGTTTTTGTTTGTTTACCTAAAAATGGAAGGACGAGGCGAAGATGAACTACGTCGCAAACCTTTCTTGATCGGTGTTGCCGGTGGAACGGCCTCTGGAAAAGTAGATTTAATTGCATTATTTTCTAAGTTAAGCAATTTGAAAATTAGAATGAATAAACCTTGTTGAAAAAATATGGTCTGATTCAATGAAGCTTTATTTAATTAGTGATTAATTTCTGTAGTCTACAGTTTGTAGAAAGATCGTTGACGAGCTTGGCTTGAAGGGAGACGATGAAGAAGGCCAAAGAGTTTATGTTTTAAGTCTTGAAAGCTTTTACAGAACATTATCTGTTGACGAAATAGCTTTGGCAGAGAAGGGACAATTTGATTTCGATCACCCAAGTTTGTTCTGATATTAATATTTGCAAAATAACAGCTTTCACAAATGGAATTGTACATTAAATACATATTTTTCATATTTATACTACATGACTTATTCATATAATGCTTCATTTACTTGATATGTGATCAGGGGCCTTTGATTATGAAATTCTAAAGAAAACTATGCTTGAAATTATCAGCAGAAGACCTGTTGAAATATACGATTATGACCACACTTTACACAAGAGGTAATAATAAATATTTAATAGGCTGGTAAAAGCAAATTAATCTGTTTTTCTAGTGGTAGTCTTTTCATAACAATATTACAAGATTAGTTTTAATAATCACAATATATTTTAACACAACCTCCATTTTTGCAAATCTTTCATCAGAGACTTCACAAAGTCAAGAAAGATTGTCTCAGCAGATGTTGTCTTTATTGAGGGCATACTAGTATTTTATCAGGAAGACATTAGATCCCTTTTTAACATGAAACTTTTTGTGGACACTGATGCAGACACAAGACTGGCAAGAAGAGGTTAGCAATAGAAAGTGACTTCTTATTAACTTATAATGCTAATGGTTATATGATTTCCACATTAATGGTCCCAATATTTATTTCATAGGTGATAATCAATTTTGTCCTGCATCCTTATTCCTGCAAGCTGATTCTTGTTTTAATATTTGCTTTCTCTTGGGATACTCTTCAGATTTCTTCATTTTACAACAGTAATGGATGTCATTAATATTTCATTGTTGATGCAGTTGAAAGAGACATAGAAGTTCTTGGTCGACCCCTGGAAAACATCCTTCACCAGTACATTACTTATGTCAAGCCCGCCTTTGAGGAATTCTGTTTGCCTACAAAGAAGTATGCCGACATAATTATACCAAGAGGAGCTGATAACACCGGTTGGTGTGGATATTGTTAATATAAGCTTATCCTTGTCTTTTGTAAGACTAAGGTCCATTGAAAGATTTCAAAATTGTTTGTTGTAAAATGAACATTCTGAAAGTTTCTCTTCAAATATAAATAAGTTGTGGTAATTTTCTGTTTGTTTGAATATGAATTTAAAATATTTTTCATTTTATATTTCAATATGAAACTATTAAATGTTTATACAAATTTTATTTTTCCACTCTAGTTGCAGTCGACCTGATAGTTCAACACATTAAAGATCTCTTGAAGAGCAGAGGCATGAGGGTCAAACAAAGTCCAAGGATCACTGTGGATCCCCTGCAGATTTATCTTTCAACTGACCCTACATGCTCTGATCCTGTTCTTCACAGTCCAACTCCAGTCAGTACTTCACCAAGACCTCACTAAATTCTATGTTGAATTTCAAAATACAAAGAATTTTAATGGGAATGCTTTTGTTTGGTGTTTTTATTGCTTGATTTTCTCTTCTTTTTGGAATGTTTGCGAACAAAGTCTTAATTGCACGTCAGCTTTCAAGCATAATCTTTATTGCAAACTTCTCATTTGAAGTCATTTGTTTTAATTAATCTATTATTTAGTGTTTGTGAAAATCTGCTTCAAGTTGGCATTAGGGGAATATTCTTGACTTAATGATCTAATTTGTATTCATATTTGTTCACATAATTTATTCTTTGGATGTGGAATGTTAGGTTGTCTGACTTATGCAGATGTGCTAGTGATATTGATTGCTCATTTTGTGGCTCAAATTGGTTTACAATGATCAAAATGACTTCCTATTTTCAATTAGATGATCTCAATATGGAGTATTTATGGTATGTGATTTATATTGCATGACATATTGATTCATTTTCAGGGTTCTTCAGTCAAAAGATATCTAGGGGAAGACCAGTACTCAGAATACCATTAATAGTGATTGAATCTTTATGACAAATTGCCAAAATGGCTGGGCATTCCACGATAAAGCGTCAGATGCATTTAATATTGTTTAAATTTTGTTAGACTCGATTATATTACGACTCCATAGGATTATAAAATGTTCGGCGACATCTTTAGAATTGTTGCGTTTTTATCTCCGCTGGTGCTTTGCTCTCTTTTTAGGCGTTATCTTTGTTTAGTGTTCCTGTTGTGATGACGTTTATGTTTACGTCGTTGACAAGACTTTGTTTCGAGTCTAGTGCTTTGACATCGTTGAGATTATCAGCGTATCCTGTGGCATCTTCTTTCCTTCGGAAGAATTTCCTGGCCAACAAGGAGAACGGAAGCATGGTCAGGGCCCAGGTAATGTGGAGTATTTCTTGGAAATTAAAATTTGAAGTGATTATTCATTCTACCCCAGTGATGTTACTTATTTACTTTGGTTTAATCGTCAGAATTCGTAGATAATTAATTCCGACAAATTGAAGTTTAAACTGACTCGGTTTCAGTCTTAGTGGCATATAAGTTCATAACGTGTCGGTGGCAAATGGCCACTCCCTTTTTATGTAGACAATTACCTTTTAATTGCTCGTTTGTAGCGTTTAAACAAATAATTACAAGTTAAAAGCTCATTGAGTATGATTAAGTTAACTTATACCTTCGGCCACTGTTTTTGGAGAGAGGATCCTCGTACATGGTAGTTTTTGGTTCACCAGTAAGGAATTGAGGACCAAACTTGGAATTATGCTTGCAATGAGACACAGTTGAATGCTGGCTATCTTTCCGCCAATTTTGAATTTTTCTTCGAGTTCAGGAGTAAATATTCGTCTCAAAAGCATGAGACCGTATACCGCGACCAAAGTCGATGTGGTATTGATAATAGTTATGTATAAGAAAGCCTTGTTGAGTTGCATCTGCAAATAGAAAAACTTTTATGAGATTTTGCTCTGTGCGGTTTATATTAGGAATAGCTAACCTCTCCATGGACATAAGAGTCATTCGTCCATAAAACAGCCGCTATGAAGTGAGTCAAGGGCCTTACGATTGCGACCTGCATAATCTGGAGGTTTATTCTGAAGAACAGTTTCCTGGGGCGGAATTAACTAAATCCGTGAATAATAAGTGCCAAAATGTTTTAGAAACTGCCTTGTCATACTTTGAGAATGGTCTCTTTGGCAGGCAAAAGCAGCAACAGCAGACTGGGAGAGTCCTGAAATCCACCAGCCTGGTATCGTCTCCAACTAAAACCCACACTCTCTTACTTCCTCCGAGGTAATTGATGATGAGACGTCCGAAGTTGTAGAGGCAGGTAGCAAAGTACCTAATTGTATTTGGATACTTGCTTTATTTTTAATGTTGATAACAAACTATTGTGATTGGGTTTGTTTTATGATAACTATAATAATAATAGCATTAATTAATTAGTTTAAAAAAGCCACACTGCGTCAGAGGCGCCTGTCAGAATTCCTTTCAAGGATCACAGACGATCTCCAAATATGTTTTACATAAAAATCGGTTAGCATTGATAACAAACATACTTTAACCATACTAACAGAGTTGCAACTAGATCCACTAGCGTTGCGCATCTCGGCACCACGCAACCTACCAAAGCGCAGACTGAAAAGACCTAAAAATGTTGAAAAATAATAATAATAATAACACGACACCGATAAAAAGAAATGGGTGCATAAATGCATGTGCCTTTTGAATTGTTTTTTTTTTGAGATCTTTTTTGGTAAATAATTTTTTCTTGCCGGATGTTACCGATATTTCAACAGTTATTTCCAAAGATAAGACAATACCAAATATTTAGGAATTATTTCATAATCGCTCGTGAAACTATATGAAACTGATAAAGTTACGAGAACATTTATCGGAAGAAAGAAAAAAACCTCACTGGATAGAAGGCTAGAACCCAAATAGTTTTCTTTCGTCTTGAGGTAATGGTGTAGTTCTTTAACAGAAAAATCACCTCTTCCAAGTAAATGGCTAGATTACAGAGTGTCGAAGCGACTAAGAAAGCCAGGAGAACGTAACCCGATGCAGTGAGATCTGTAACAAAGTGAGAGGTTGTGATTTGTTGTGTCTTAATTCGTAATAAAATCCACGTTTTAAACTATAATGAGTTCATGTGGTTAAATTTACTAATTGCTTATTGCTTCGTCTTTTCACCCGTCACATGTTCGCAGATTTTACAAATTATTAAATCTTAAACATTTACAGTAAGCTTTTGATCGTCATAATAGCTGTTCCCATTGGAGAAGCGTTCACAAAATAACACTGTAACAATTTACTTGACAAGAGAATTTCTGCGGTCGGAGCCCTGAGGCTCCTGCACTTTGTATAGTTGAAAACCATTGCAAATTCGTCTGTTTGAACATCTTTCATATCTGAGTTGTATTCGTAAAACCCATCTGGAGGCGAATCTTCTACAAGGGGCATTCTTCTGGCAGTATTTCAAGTTTTTCTTTTAGGAATTTTATTATTTTATGAGTACGACTACTATTCACGCAGCGGGAAAAAATTTCTGGAAAACGGCCCTCACAAATGTGTTTCAGATCTTTGTATTGTCTGACTTGTTAGCAAAGTTACTTTGAGTGATCAAATGCTACTCAAACTTTGCCTCGTTTCTAGTTTATTTCTATCCAAATTCAGCTTCCTAACGTTCGCAAAATCTAGACTCTTCAGCTTCGAAAGGTCTTTATATTCGGAGTTCCGAATATGGGACGCACGGTCAGATCAGCAAGCTTCCTTCGAAAATGAACGTCATCGCTTGACAAATAAATTGTAATCGATGCCATACATCCGTCTCTGAACTCTCAGTGCTGTGTCTACTTTCGCGATTAATCGACTCTTGACTTGAGAAATAAATTTTATGATGCTTCTGTCAATTATAGCCCGACGTGGGATTGATTTACCTGAAAAAATAGTGGTAGTGATTTAAGTTAGCGATTTAAAAACCTTTGATTATCATTTATCATTAACTCCTTAGTAGATTTACTGAGATGTTAATGTGTTTTTACATTTTCAATTGAATTGGTACAAGGTTTTTCGGTCGCCTTATTTGAGAAATGACGAACCTTGATATTAGTCTAAAAAATGGCTATTCTGACTTCTATGATTGCTTGTTGGTTGGTAGAGTTGCAAGTTTTTCGTTCAGATTGGAAATATATATTTAAAAGAGGAACCCTTCAACGTATTAAAATTATAATACTCTGCCTTTTTATGTAAATTCTTCAATGAATGATAAATATTTAACTTCTTCAATTAATTAGAAAATTGAATTTCAGTTGAAAAACATTAGCGGTAGCTTCTCATCTCGCATTATCTCAGTGAAATAGTCTCATTTTTATTGCTGTATTAAGTGCATCACTTAATCGTAGTATCATAATCATTATTCATCTTTGCACTTGGAGTGATGTGTTTCAGATTCGTTACGTAACATTGCAGCGAGTTTTCTCTTAAAAACTCAAACTCCTCAAACCATGCACGACGATTTTTGGTGCATTGGTACATTATTTATGCATAATTAACACATACATCACAGGTGCACTTATGGTTATAATTACCCTTGTAAGTTATAATTAACTTTGTAATAGGAGATCACTAGGGGTTAGACTAGGTTATACATCTCGATGGAAACGATAATATGAAATATATAAATGACAAAATATGTAAATTCAAATTCAGGACTAAAGTGAAGTGTACTTAGTATTGACCCGCTGGTTGAATGAGTTGCATAATAAAGATACATGGTTAATGAGATTATGCAACGTGTCGGATACATCTGCTGCAATTACAACAGTCTTCTAAATGAAACACGTACACCACGTTGTCTTTTCTAAGAACCCCAATTGATGTCGATGACTAATTTGACGGTATTTTATTAAAAATGTCGTAATTATTGTTGTTACCATTTTTTCCTACTAGCGTTGATTTTTGTTATTGTCCTCAAAGTCCTCATCGTCCTGGTCAATATCATTGCCTTAATTTGATTTTTCACCTTTTAATAAATTTAAAAAAAAATGAAACAAACAGGCAAATTTGCTGACAAACATCAATCAGTTCAGTGGATGGCCATAAAGGGATTTACATCCTGCTGATGTCAGATATATTATGTATAATGTATGATGTATTATGTAGCAAAGTACTTCATTATATGTCCATGGACTATTATACAGGTTTAACGACTTGTTTCGTTGTTACTAAACATAATTTCTATAAACTTATTACTCACCATTACACATTTTACAATCATTATTAACTTTCATGAAATTCTTGTTTTATAACATCAACACCGAATCTAATGAACTCACCATTTGTTTGCTTCGAGTGTTCTATTTGCGAAGTGTTCAGTGAATTATCAATTGTCATAACCTGCTGACAACCAGGATTCACATTTTTCTGCAGAACGGTCGAATAAGATTCTGGAGACTTTCCTTTTTTGCTGGAGTAAACAATCCACAATTTGGATGATCTTAAAGTATGGTGGAGTGACTGAGTGTTTGCCCAGAACTGATTAGGTACTACGAGGTAAGGGTTCACTTGGCATATGATTGAGATACTAAAGTGGGACACACCTTGCACGTTATCGTGCACGACAATGGCTTTCGAAGGGCTTTGTGATTTTAATTAATAAAGGCAAGTTAGTCTCACAACCATATGTGATGAGTGTTGTGATGGAATGGAGTGATGTGGAATAATAACTTGAAAATTATAAATATATAAACGAATGCCTGTGAATTCCAATTCGTCCGTGCATAAACACCGTGTCGAAGCAAAAAAAAAGTATAGTACTAAAAGCAGTTCAATCTTTTACTTAATTGGCCACATAGTCTCATTTTCTTATCATAATAAGTCTCCATAACCCTTATCTAGGACAGGAAAAGTGCTCTCCCTGGAAGGGATTTTCACCAGTTTTGTTTTTTCGTGGATATTTTAATATTGAAATCAAAATTCAATTAATATTCTTGATTTTCAATGTTAATTGTGATTTCACAGTGAGGTACGTGAAGTAAGTAATATTTAGAGGGATAGATTTAGAAGAATAGATTAAAGAACTCTTTATTCATCAATAAAATGTTTGATAGCAGTCTTCTGAGGAACTCTGTCTTTGACGTTTCCAGTTGTTTTCAAGAAGAGCGAAAAAATATCCTAGTTTTGGCTACCCTCCAAAATTTTGATTCTTCATCGAAGGTCACTTAGGAGCCACATGCTCCACATACATAATATGATTCAGATTTATCTGACACATCTAATCAAAGAATGTCACTTTAAATAATTAGAATTTTATATGAAATTGATGAAAAATTATGAATTAATTAGCCAAACTTGAACAAAACTTGTCATTTTGTTTGCCATTCCACAATGGCGAATACAAAGGATACTTGGGACTAGATTTTGATCAAACAAATTGGACCATAGACTATAACGATCATGGAGGAAGTATTAGTTCCAAATTCGCCCATTTAATGTTACTGCCGTTTTTGATTTGGCGAATTATACAAATAATCGCTCGAGTTTGTTAAGAAAGCAGTGGTCCGACCAGCCACAGATGTTAACAATTTCTCTTGCTTTTCGAGGACTTAGTCGTCTTCACTTGTAAGCTCAAAAGTTTAAGGTTGTAGGTTAGATTCCACAAATTAGAAAATAAGAAATTATATAAACTAACAACCTAGAACAATTGAATTTAGTTAAGAATGAAATGTTTAATATGGTAAAGGTGGATCAACTCAAACATGAGATTCTTGCGATGGGTGCCGCTACTAATTGTAAGGATGTGTAATCGCATAAGGAAAATGAGTTGATTTCTTTGTATGCTATGCCTGGTCAATTTAAAATTCAGCGGAAGAGTGACCGTACAAGTTCTAAAATTTTTAATTTTTAATTTTAAATGATTAAACCAAAATTAAATAAATTTTTGATGAAATCTATGTTGATTTAAGAATTTAAACGTCATCACCAGGAAATGTAAATGAACTTTCAAATTCCCATCCTAACATCCTAAATTTCTTAAATAAAATGGTTAAATTTAAAATTAAGAAAAACATAACCACTAAGGATGCTGTACTCATCATAGTAAGTTTGTTTATGTTTTGGAAGAGGTGGGTCTGACTTAAAGGGGCATTTTTAGCACCAGGGCCGTAATGGGCAATTCGTTGAAGACGCATATTGAACATGCGGAAAAAACAGGAGTCTGCAATTTGTCGGGGAAGAGCCTTTCTGAGGTTATTTACTTTGGTCTTGTTTTCACAAAAATAAGAAAATTAATATTTCAATTGCTTCGTTTTTGTGATCTTGGATTTTAGTGGCGAGAACACGTAATTTTAAAAGAACATTATTTATTTAATAACATATTGTTCTAGGAAGAAAATAGACACAAAGAATTAATGAAATTGTAATTTCTAGTTATAGGCATTGTATAAATTGTAACTTGTATAAAGTGCAGATTAATAAAATTTGATATCACGGACTGATTCATTATTTCCAGCTGCCAGATGAAATGCAACGCCTGTCCAAGAATCTGAGGACATTGGATGTCTCCCTTAACAAGCTTCGCCAGCTTCCCGAGTCTCTGCGCAACTTTGGCCAGCTTAAAGTGCTCAATGCCTCAAAGAACAGGCTCTGTTAAGAAGGCTTCTACTTACAATTGTCAACATCAAATATTTTATATGTCCTAATTTATCCATCATACATGTTCTTTTGTTGCTAATGTTTCATATGCCTGCTTGCAGCCTTTCTACCACAAGACATTGGAACCAACTTGAAGCTTGAAGTGATAAACGTGGAAGAGAATCATCTGACGTCCCTTCCCCCTTCCATCTCAAACCTCAGGAATCTCAAGACTGTCACCTTGTCAGACAACCAGTTCAAGGTCTTCCCAAAAGTCCTCTGCGAATTGAAGTCACTCAGTGTGCTCGACCTTTCCAAGAATAGATTGACAGAACTTCCGGATGACATCAAGAATTTGTCAGTCGTGGAGTTGAATCTTAACCAGAATCAGGTTATTTATTGGTCCGATGAATGGTGAATTCAAGCTTCGTTAGAAATGTTGGCACCAAAACATCACAAAACAACTAAATGTCAATCAAAATAAATAATGATTTTTTGATGGATCGATCTCTCCCGACTGTTTTCCTTGAGCTATTTCTATTTTATTTTCAATTTATTTTCTTTGATTGATAAATATTCTATTAGTGGTCATCAGCCATTCAATTTTTTAAAATAAAATAAAGGTGATTAACTTTAAAAACTCATCATTAGTTCTTAGGAATCACATAATAAGAAACATTATAAAAAAAATCAATAAATCGTTTAAATCCATCTGTTGTTAAACAGCTGAGTAAGTTGAACGAGAAGATTGCAGAATGTCAGAACTTGAAGGTGCTCAGAGTCGAAGAGAACTGCCTCACCCTCACCTCGTTCACCCCAAAAGTCCTCGCAGCTTCAAAAATTTCTCTCCTCACGGTGGAAGGAAATGTTTTTGATCAGAAATCTTTCCAAATGCTTGAGGGATATGACATGGTGAGTCACTGGTATTGACTACTTTTTAGCAATGTTGTTGATTGATTAACTTAATCTCTGTTTTAATTTTATTATTACAATTACTTTATATTATTATTATTATCATTTTTTTTATATTATGGGTTTTAGGTTATGTTACTTTACTGGTATGTAAAGTTGGCAAATAAAAGTTCATGAATTTAATTTAATATAATTTAATTATGTCATTTAGTTATTTAATTTCTTTTGCATAATTTTGTCCTATGGAATATAAATAAATAATATATCTTCAATATCACTTTCTTAAATGCTGATGAATAGTTGTTAATTTACTTCCTAATTCAAATCAGAGATTAACCTGAAATTTCATGATTTTAGTACATGGAAAAATACACAGCCACCAAGAAGAAGATGATGTGAGCTAAAATTATCATCCACTTTTGAAGAGCAACCTTTGGACTGGGATCATCTTGGTTCTTGCAAGGAAGTTGAAGACAACAATATTTTTTTTTGCCACAGGAAGTTTCTGCATCTATGCCTGTATTGAGTGATTGAACTATGATGGTTATGATCATTAGGAATTTGTGTCTTGTTGTGATTATCCTAAAATATTAAGTGTCAGCTTTGTTTTTCAATTAATCAAATTATTTCTTTAATTTGACCAAATGTCATCAGGCTTTTATAAATGAATAAGTAGGTGTGCAACTGTTCTTTTGCTTTTTTTATTCTTTGAGATGAAGTATTTTTAAAATTTAGCAACATGACTTGTTTACCTATTTCTTCTTTCCATAAAAAAAAATTCACTGCAGAGTTGGCATTAGTTGTATAATACAAATCGATATCATGAAATGTTTCTCAATCCACTCCAAATCCAAGTTTTATTCATCATGTTCTTGTCTATTTTGTTCAGTAGTGAAATATCAATCATCAAACAGTAAAATTATTCTACTAGAGGTCCATGTTTCAAATCATGGTTGACAAAAAGCTTAAGTGAAGCTACTTTGGATCCAAGTACATCTAGGTGAAATTGTTATTCTTGGTGTTTGTGGGGATTCTCAGATCAGTCAAACACTTCTCATCGGCATTAAAATGTCTTCAGAATGCGGTGATAATCACCAAAACCAAATCTGAGAAATGACTAAATTAATAAACAACAATAAAGTATAAATAAGTTAAATAGTAATTAACACCGATCGAATTTTCCGGTCATTTTAAGGTCTTGAATTAGAATTTCGCGCACCTTATGAAAATCATGAAGCAATTAATTCCAACCTTGTGACGTAAACTTGGTCGAGACATAGCCTTTATTTGTATATTATTATAAATACTACAAACTAGGGAATGATGAGGTGATCACTGATCAGCTTAGAAGTCATAAGCTAAATATTCCGTCCAATCAGAAAACGAATTAATATAAAAAATATTAACATAAATAATTGCTACTTGATATCTATAAAGCCTGTAGGATTACAGCCAGAGGAGTGTGGTGTGGGTGTTGCTTCGCGCTGTTCGAGGTTTTTATGTTTGGCTGTGTCGGCTTTGTGGGGTACTGTTACATGTTATTAACTTTATTAATTTTTAGAGGACATTTTAGTTCTGCAATTGCATCGTCGATTGGAGCTTGATTGAAAATTGGACTTGAGAAAAACCGTGCACGAAGAGACAAACTTTTCCGTTTATCTTCCCTTCGCTTGCTAATAAATTGATCAAAAAGAAATTGAATATAAATTTCTCAGCTTGCCAATGATTCGTTTTCAAGTAATACTTTTTTTGATTATTTATTTGACAGGTAAGTGTCATTTTGTAATTTAAGTAGTATCAATCACCCTAATACTGTGACTTGAATTTATATATGTGTTCAAAGGGTGTCTTGGGGCTCGAGGATTAATTTATTGTCAAGAAGGAGAAATAGTTAAAATTTTTGGAAAATGCCTCAGGAGCGATTTCCATACAGGAAACATATCTGAAAGGCGTACATTATGCTTTCACAACCAAATACCAGGCATTTGTGAAGTCAAGTGCAGTCTTGAGAATGTGGGGTTCCACATTTGCTCAGATGGCAAATCTGACATAGAGGAAGTCTATCTTGCTATAAAAGGTTGTTAACAGTGTAATTTTGTGATTTATAACGTGGAAAATTCTGACAAATAGGTGTACAAAATTATTTTAACAACTTTATTATCTGGAATTTGAACAATTTTGGAAAGTTAGGTTCTGTAAACTTTGTTGCAAAATTTGAATTTGGTTTGATATGGCTAGTGAATAAAATCAGACTTGATAATGACATGATGTAAAAAAAATATATAAATTGTTCTTGTATTTGTTGAAATACAAAAATTTGCCTAACATTAAATCAAATTTGAGTTTGTACAACCTCATCAGCAAGATAGCATTATCAACCTTGCAGGGTACATTATTCTCTAAGAAATTTTTAATGTGAGTTGAATTGTGCTTCACTTTGCCTGGCATGGGGCTGTTTTGAAATAAAATTGGTATTTCGATTTGATTAATATTTCATACAAAATTTAAGTTTGACATTGCCAATCACTTCTTTGTTATTGATGAATTTCAAAGATCTTAAATATTTCATTATTTTTTTCATATTTTTATTTAATTTTCGTGTGTTTTCTAAATGCCATAGTCTATTTATTTGATAGAGTTTGGTCTTTAAGTTTTTCAAATTGTTTAAGTTGGTTAAGTTAACTCATTTATTCAGTCATTAAACTGATTGTGGAACTGTATTATTTACATAAATGTCTAAAATCAAAGGAGTCTTTGAAGAAATTTTTAATTTTATTAATAATTAATTTTCCTGGGCAATATGAACTACTTTATTTTTAAAAATATATTTATATTATATGGTTATTTATTATTTCCTTAATATAAAGTGACTTGAATGGCTGATTTTTCATTTATATTTTGTGATTTCAGATGATAGTTGGTATGGGTGGAAATATGCTACAATTTTCCTTGCATCCTTTGTTGTGATACTAATACTTCTCTGCTGTTTCAAAGAAAGAATACTGAGATGGTGTAGTCTTTTCTTCAGGCGTAATGATGGCAAAGGTAATTTGACTAACATGCAAACATGTTTTTGCTAACCAACCTTGGATCTTTTGTGCCAGGATTAAGTTCTAAGCCAGCATCGACTAACAAGAACGACGGAGAATCAGTAGCAGAGCTGTTATCTTGCAAGAGGGACTTTGAAAATGATCAGGTAGCTGAACTCAGATCATTGGTTGTACGTCTACCTATCTACATTAATGTTATCGTTTGTTATTAGCCATCCTCAGGCAGCCCCATGCAGAGTGAAACATAACTGGATATCAAGAGACTCAGCAGGTTTTTGCCGTGGTGGAGCTGTTTTTAGAGATGGATTGGTTCACATGTTATATGCTTTGTGTTATAATTTCTTTCAACACTGGTTGATGGATATTGTTCCTTTTTTGAGACAACTTCAATATTCTCTATCACTATGGAATATTGTCTATCATTTTTTAAACAATTTTCAGGTATACAAGCTTGCTTGAACGTCATTGGCCAGTATACCAATTGTTTCAAGCTACTCTCCATGAAGAAACTTAAAGCCATGAAGGGACCAAGATGTAATAATGTCTTGCATCTTTTGGTATACTTTGAATTGCTCATTGAATTTGCTCAATATGTAACTTCAATCTGTTTTCTCATGTCATTTTGTTTCTGGTGCCATGATGTTGCTTTGCCCACCCATGGGTGTCCATATATCTATCCAGTTGTGCTCACAGATATGCTCAGCATGTGTTCAATTGGCACAGTTTTTAATGTGTCTGCCTGGCATGTGGTTGGGTTAGGTATGATTCACGTTGTTGGTCTTTGATGTAAAATGCGTGGTTGAACATGACAGTAATTAACATACTCATTTTAGCTTTTTTTAGTAATTACTGCTTCCTGATTGATAATTGGCTGCAAGATCCTATTTGTGTCTGCTAATGACCCCCTCTTTCACCTTGTTTTTGTTGCATCGTTAATGGAATTGTTGATGGATTTTTTATTGTTTTGAGTTGCTTTGTTTTTGTTTTAATATTTATGGTTGCTTAATATAAATTCACTTGAATCTTTCACTAGTGAATCTTTGTGATTTTAATTTATGCAAGTGTCAGTGTAACTTATTCTCCATACATTTCCATGACTGACTTGTTTGATGTTTGTTCATTTATTGGACACAATTATTGTAAATTGGATCAATGATTGGATAAAGAAACTTGAATTGCTTTGTGATAAGAGGCTTCGTATTTTAATTGTAATTGTATTAATTATTTTTTAATAATTTAATTAATTTTGTAATTGGAGGATTAACTGGACAACATGGGATCATTTAATTTGATCAGGGTTGGTGTTGTTGATTGTCGGTTCGTTTTCATCATGTTTATGATCCTGTGTTGAGGATAGGATTAGGATTTAAATGTGACGTCAGAAAAGAGTATTAAAAAAATTCAGGTGAAGGCTAACCTGGTCTTCACTGGGCTGAGGCATTTGGTTGGAAGAGCTAGGAAGCTTTATCTCCAACATTTTGTTGTTTGTTTGATCGTAGTAACATCGTTTTATAGTGGCAGAAGATGGTGGTTGGATTGCTTCAAATTCTGAAGATGCTTTTTGAGAGATTCGACTTTGCTATCTATGCATTTGAACTTACTTTGACGCTGTTTAGAAGTTGTGCACATTTCTGTTGAATCGACAGTATTGATACGTTTTGAGCTGGTCCCGAGTATTAAGTTGGACATCGGACAGGTCAAGATGCCATTAATTAATTTTTGATTTATAGGATACAAATTAAAGACATACTAAAAGTTTTTTAAGGGGTGTTTTAAGGGGTTCTGTGGAGTTTATTTGGTTACATAACATCTCGGAGTATTATTTTCAAAATATTTATTTATTTATTTATTGCGTGATGTATGCTCAAATTCATTTATTCAAATGTCACTTTAAAGAAAATATTTATTGAAGTTTTGGATCAAATAATCGCCTTCTGACCGCTCGCACAGGTAGATAGATAGTTCAAGGTAAAACCAAAGCAACTAGGAGACGGTGTGTTGATCTTAGTACTGGTTTATTTTTAGTTGCTCCGGGAACGGGAGTGCTTTGGGTACTTCGAACAAAAAAATAGTTTTTCGATTGATATAATTTTATAAATTGTTAAATTCTTCTGACCTCAACATCCCGGGATTGCTGGCAACTTTGACTTGCCGGTTAAACAAAGGTGAGTTGATCGTGTTTGGCTTTTAATTTGCTTCCATTATTTTACTGTATCGTCAACATTTTTCATATTTTAATCGCTAAAAATTTGATTATTATCTTGTGTTGAATGATTTTTCGGGAGGAATGTGCTTCGGAATTTCAATTAATTCATTTGCTTGTGTTTTTTTAACCTAATTTATTACGTAATAGCAACAAAACAAATCAGAAATTTATTGTGAAATGAAATCGTTCCAATGTATAACAAACGTTGCTTCGTCAGATTCATGTGTTAGCATTGCTAACTTAGCAAACGTGTTTTGCTCAATGAATGGAAGCACAATGAAATCATTAAATAAGAACTGACTTTAATTTTTAATTAATAATAGAGAAATTTGATAAAAATTTAATCAGTTTATTGTTAAAATGTCATCCGATGTTTTAGTCTAGTGACCTGAAACTGAGATAAACTTTGACAAATCCTGGTGGATGTACGATTTTTATGCATTCGTGCAGTGTGTTTACTCAAGGAAATGCAAAAAAAAGTTATACAGGTTTTTTTTATATATACCTCTTTGGGTCTAGCGTGTCCTGATGCGAATTTGCCCAGTGAACTGTGCTTAAGAAGTGTGGAGGTCATGAGGTACGTCCTTGAACGGAATCGCGAAGGAAACAAATGCACGGAAACATTTATAGAAGTTCTGAGACGCAATTTGCTGATATTGATGATGCCAGATAGTTGATCGAATATTTGCCGAATGAAATTTGCCGTGGAGAATTTTCGTGAGCCACCTTCGTGAGTCACGAGGTGGGAGGTTCCCATGACAACAATGGGCTCCAGAAAATTCGAATTGAAGAGAAGAATGATTCTAATAACGTCGATATTATCGCGTCTGAGTTTGCTGCGAATTGTTTGAAACAGCAGATTTGTGGAGATTTGGCTGAACATGACCTTATGATTACTTGCCAGTTTTATTGAATTAAATACTGGAATTTTAATCTAGGTTCAACGCCATTTTATTTTGGGACTATGGCTTAACGAAACTGCAACAGTTTAAAAAAAAAAAAGCCCTCTACTTATCATAAGACAGGTTTTTCTCAATTTATCTTTTAAAAACAGCAAAAGATAAACGCAAACGCATAATATACGATAACAACGAGCAGACAACAAGTCTACAGAAACTTTCTTTAGTACAAAAATGGCACAAAACCATTGGAACCCCAGATATTTCCTGATTTCAAGATGATGAATCGGTGATGAATAAGCCTGGTGAGTATTCAACCATTTATAAAGCGTTCGCCTCGGAATGGTGGTGTTGTGAAACTTGTAGCAATTTACTTTGCAATTTAAACGTAATTAGAATTAAGAATTAATTTGAAAGCCTTAACATAATTGAGAACATTATTCTTGACTTGGGAATATTGAGGAGATAATAAACCGAAACAATTAATTAAGTTGGGCTTTGTTTGTTGCCGATTTCGTCCATTTTTTGTGGCATTTCTACTGCGGAGCGATACACGTTAGTATTGTTGTTGTTGTTTATCAAATGGTTCATTCATAATACGTTACAAGCATGTGTACGGTGTGTGTGCGCGTGTGTGTGTGTGCGTTGTCTTATACTTGAGATCAATTGAATTTCTTTCTAAAAATAACCACAGACGTAGTAAAAGATTGAATGGAAGTTTGATTGCAACGGTTGTTGTCAGTCGACGTTGGCTACGTTATTTGTATTGCCAGAAATTCTACTACAACCTCTTTTAATTTGAATTCGTGCGAAAATAAGCATGAATATGCATGAGGTTGATAGCATGCACACTCAGTTCTTTCTTAACTTCGTCACAACACTTCTATGCCTACACGTAACTGGGACTGATAACCTGCCTATATTCAGAAATTCTTAATACCATTTCAATAGGCTTTCGTAGTACTTGACAATTTCGGACTGTGATAAGCCGTTTTAAGTCCTAAAGTTTGCCGCTGAAACAAACAAGTTTGATTCATCTTAAATCATTTATTTTTGTCCGAAGTATTCGCCATGGTTTAATGAATTAATGAATAATTAGAACCATATCCCACTGCTTACTGTTTGATTGTAAACAAAACCGTTTGGAAATCCCAACACCTTTCTAAAACAATTCAAAGGGACCAGATACTCATCTACCTGCCAATCCAGCCGGTTTTTCGCAAAGTTAAATCACACTGATTGGATTTTGTGAATATTTTGGTGAAGGTTCTTGACTCACAAGGGGTTCAAAGGTCATCAGCCAATTTTAGGGACACCTAGGAGAGGTTGAGTTAAGGTACCTGGAAATAAACGAAATAACAAACAGAACAACCAGATCGTCGGTCGTATCGATTTCGTGCAATAAAATCTGGGGAAAAAGGATTTAACTGTCAATTATAAATTCAATATCGCATCAAAAATCTCTCCATTTTAGAAATCGACTTTCAAGGGTGGCTTTTAGTCTATTCGATTTTTTTCAGAGTTCTTGCGATGCGCAGGTGGATATGATAAAAAAATACTCTGTTAATGTTTAACAACACGTTAGACTAACTTGTGTTAAAGACATATAACAATGATAATGATAGTAATAAATATAACATCACCAATTGAGAGATCATTACTGAAAATGATTGGAGAGCATCGATAAAGGTTGAAGTTTTAATCGAATAGCAACAATAATCAAGTCCCAGTTGGTAGCACAGTCTGCCTGCTGAACTTTTGGGCGCCATACTTAACCTATATTCACTCACTTTTTGTGCCCCCTTATTTCTTGGAGAGATGTGGAGAGAGGTATGAATGAGTAAGCCAGTGAAGGAGCCATTGTTGCATGCAGAGCGCCAAGCATTATTACCTAGTCAAGCATCTACCTTAATCAGTCTTAGGTCCTTCTTGTGCGGTTCGTCACATCCGAGTGGGTGGTTGAATGTGTGCTTTTGAATTGTGACTAGTCTCATTATGCTCAGAGTTTTTACTGGACTCCTTGATTTGAATTAATCGAAAGAATTCGAATTTATTCAATTCTTCGGCACGGATACGATTTTGACAAGGTGGGCTTTGGAGTTGTGTTTTTCTTTTTAGGTTTGATTGTTTGGATGTTGTAAATGTTATCAGTTTTGCTAATGGTGTTTGTATATTTTGAATTGTCAATTCAAGAAATGATTCTTAATTCTGATGCCGAAGCTGTTGCTTGGCTGTCAGTTTTTAGATTTTGAAGGATTATTTCTTAAAAAATTTCTTTTTACGAAAAGTGATTATTTATGTCCTTTATTATTTATTTATGTGAAATGTACGTTTGTATAAGACGCCTTAATTCTTTGGTTTCTGCTTAAAATAATGTCAAAGTGGACAGTGTGAAAGTGCGAAGTTTTGATTTTGATTTGAATGCACCTGAATGGTCGAGCTCTACTCTGAATGATCGATTTGAGAATGTTTCTTCGTTCAATAAGGACCCTAATTACGGTTTGTAGATTACGAACTCAATGAAAAGCGAGCCTAGCTACAGAATTTCCATCTGCGATCAATTAGACAAAGAAACGAAACGATTGTTTTGTTGAACATCCATGATTTATTTGAACAAATTTATCTTTCTCACGACCGAGCGCTTCGTTCGGTCGCGATAAACGTTATTAATTCAATCTGATAAGAGATGGATCCCACCTATAAAGTGTACTCGGTGTTGTTATACGCCATATTTTTCATGGCTATCAACTACTTGTATGTTTTGTTTAACATCTTTGACGTAATCTTGCCATGACATGTCAAAATCGTTCTCCTTGGAATCTTGCAGAGGAAAACCATATTTTTTATTTATCGTCAGAGCTGTCTCAAAATAATTATTTTCTGTCTAGACTTGCGCGTGTTTGAATCGACAAATTAGTACAACTTGGAGCTGGTAGTCACATGTGCTTCATAAGTTCGCAAACAACATAAAATTTACGTCTATGATATGCATTCTTTAGCTCGACAGATGGTATCAAAAAAGCAATCTTGTTCTGTCGCGTTAATAACAACATCTTCTCTACTGCCTCAGGTCCGGTTTCATGGTGTCGAACATCCCTCGAGCTACGGCGAAACATCTGCTTGTTTACATGTAATTGTCTTTACGTGGTTCACCGATTACAGGTCATATGTCACCTCTTTCTTCTTCTATACTTTGCTGGCAGATGTAATGTTCATTGGCTGACCTTTATAAGACGAATTGCCACATCCATCATACCTAAATGATAAAAGTTATTTTCAATTGTATATAGATATTTCTGTATTTTAATTTTATGGCTAGATTTGTATTTATTTCAAGAGTTATATCTTTCTTATGTTTCGTGCACCGAGCATTTCTATTCATTTTTTGTTAATTCGAGAAATCCGCTCCGGTTTAATATCCTGTAGGTTCGTATTTCTGCGATAAGATTAGATTATACCTTGGCTCTATCGTTGATAAATTTAAATTGAGTTAGTGGTCGAATCGCTTCGTGGATGGAATAATTTAATTCGAAGATATTTTAAGTCTCTGATTCTAAAAGTCCTAAATTTAAATGGATGTAAATCCGCTTGATTCTATTCGGCGAAGGTGAACCGACATTGATTTTCAATTATTTATAATTGCCAACGTGACTCTTTTGCCTTGGTGAAGGTCACAGTTGAAATCACCGTTAACAACTGCATTTCGTTACGTATAACGGTGACGAGATATCCAAACAAATCACCGCTTTGGTCGGAGATGTTCGTACAAAACGGAATCGGTTTGAGGGGAGAAAGTGGACAAACATTGATTGTCTCATTCTCCTGCCACAATTCATTCGATGTTTGCCGAAAGGCACATGGACGTCTGAAAAACTTCAAACTTTCATAAGTTCTTCTTGACCTGCAGTGTGCCAAAACCTTTGATGTTAGTTTGGCTTTAATTATAAAGAATGGCGGTATGTGACAGCTCCCTTAATTGATGCAAAGTGGGTCATTTGTTAGCTCTAACGCGGGGAAATGTTTTAGCTAATTCTCTAACAATTATGTTTTATTTAGCCCTTCATAAAAATGCTAATATAGCATTAAATCGGTTTAAATTATAAACGATTACGTAATTTTATTTTGTCCGTCACAAGCGTAGGGGCTCTAGGGCGTGATTTGCAGATTGACGATGTTTTCCATTGCGCAACTGTTACATTCTGAAAAGTTGCCACCTTTATGGACCTTAAGTGAATTGAGTATTTTCTGGCATTTTGCTGCAGAAAGTTGCAAGAAGAGTCACTTTTGGGAAATTAATTGTCACACGAGCCATTCGATAACATCCGAATAATTACCTCACTGCAAACTTTAAACATTGTACTCCATAAATTACTTTCCATTAATTTATCTCTGCGTTTTATACAAATTACTTTTGGAAACCTCTCGTTTTCGCATAAACATTTTCTCATGCGTGTTAGCGGATGTTAAGTTCGCCATTAGGTTATAACCTCGAAGACAAGGAAGGACATTTTTGGCCGGTGAATCCCCAAATTATCCTCAGATCGGATAAATTGCTGTAAGATTTTTTTTAAACGATTCTGTCGAAGGTAAGCATTCAGTTTTGTTGGCCTCGTCCGCCATTTATTAGTTTTAACTTGTCATTATCTTCATCATCATCTTATTTGAAAATTAGCGCGCAAAATAAAAAAAACAGCGACGGATAATCTGTTGAATCCTTCCCTCAGTCGGCCCTCCCGGGGTTTTGAATTTAGAATATTCTTCGGGACCTCAGAAATTCATTCAATGAGGTCTTTGTGGATTGATTGTCTATGCAAATATTCTTCAAGTGCTCCAGGTGAATCTGGGACCATCAGCATAATCTCTTCTAGAGACCTCAAACAATTGCACAGATCATTGCTAATGAATTTTGGCAGAATTTTTTTTCAAATTAAGGGTGGATTTTTAATTTTTTGACTTGTTTTTTAAGGCCAATTATTCGAATCTGGAGAGGATAATCTACTTACATTAAATTTTGTTAATTGTTTCAAGGATTAGTTTCATAATAAGTTGTTAATCGAATGTCAATCATTTCATCAATCGTTAGTTCATTTATTTATTCATTTATTTGTTCATTTAGTTATTTGAAAGGCATTCAAGCGATGAATGGTGCATTGCATCTCATTGAATAATGCACGACTGACGTCATCGCAAACGTGGATGCAAACATCTTTATGCATCGAATTGAATTGATAATTGGCGTTATCTCGTTAATTGATATTGATGAGGAATCTGCTCACATGACGCGTGCATAACAGAAATGGTTCGCCGCTGGTCCCTCATGCAAAACATTCTCAATCTGAGACCATATATGGACCTTTGGACACCGTCGTAGCTAATTGGCACTCTATTATTTAACTTTAATGTAAAATACTGTAACCATGACATCGCCTCATGAATATCTATAAGGGTGCGTTTTGTTTTTTTTTAATAATTTAATTTAAACAGCGAAAGCCTTATCTGAGATTTAAAAGTTAAATCTTATTATTATTAATTCCGTCCATCCATCTCGAAATACATTGGAAAATGCTGTCATCGATGAAATGAACTTAGTGGGTCGACGGAGTTGATGGAGTAAACTATTTCTTCCAGTTTCCTTTCGTTTCCGGTGCGTTCACGTCGGTGGTTTTAGGAATCGGGAACCTGCTATTTTTGATTTTAAGGAGGTGAACGAGAAATGCTTCTAAAGTTTCTCTTGCAAATGTTTACAAAACGAAAGCATTGAGAAGCTGTTGTGCTTATCTTCATTTGAAGCTGCATCGAACTGTGATAAGAGCATTTATTACGTTGTTATAGCTACTGGGAAATTTCTAATTCTATGCGACGCATTTTATAAACAAGCGATTAAGACTAAGTTTAGACAAGAATGTCAATTCTTTTTCTGTTTTTTTTTCTTTTTTTTTTGCCGCGCTGTGAGTTGCAATAATTGCCGATAATTTTATGACAGCAGATTGCGCGTTGGGAACAACGGTTTGTTTGCGTAGGGTGTTGTTGCTCGAATCGTTCAAAATCGCTGAACGTAACCTTGAAAACATCTTGAGGCAGGTGATTGTGCATCGGTGTATACAAAAAAATGAATCTTCTATTCCTACTGAGGTCCACCAACACGTGATCATGTCGACAATCGCCATTGGTCGAGAAAGCGGCTATACCTCGGTTCATTTCTAATCAATCCAGCCATTCTTCCTTCTTCTGGCCTCCACGATTGTTCGGCCAAGCGTTTATGCTAATTTGAACTCGCCTGAGGATATCGCAGCCCTAAGATTTGGGTTCCATTGTTTCGAGACTTGCTGTTAGCTGTTTGCCTCCTTTGCTGTTTTCCCTCGCAGGTTTGTTTGGTGAATCATTCATTCGTTTTGTTTTTTTTGCTCCCGTGAGATTTTCGCCGGTTATTTTGCTTTGATGGATCTGATGAAGTAGGTGATGAGGACAGGGCGACCTGGTTTTACAAGGTTTCTGAAGCGTTGACTTGGTTTTATTTTTAATATTTGGATTCTCTTCATCGAGAGTATTTAAGAATGCATTTGTAAATAGTCGTTGTGGACAGAAAATGATTCTTGAAATTGAAACTGATGGCTAATGTTTTGTCAGGAAATCCTTGACCCACTGAAACCCCATGCTCTGTCGTACCTGAGCAAATCTTGCTTAAATGGCTATATTATTAAACAATAATTAGACACCTTTTATATTTTATAAAAGCCTTAGACTCATTCATTCAGGTAGGATTATGTAGGTTTTTCCGATGGTTATTTATCTTTAGCTGAAGATAATATGTATATATTAATAATATTAATATTGCTTAGTTGTCGTAAATTCAATGCTTTTAAATGTTTAGCATTAGCTATCACTTCTTGTGAAGGTAAATGTATCTGAAAATCTTTGATCGTCGTTGTTATTCCTCGCTGGCGATGGAAATTAATTTCTTTGAGACTACATAACCTGGGCGTAGCTTTTTTGATCTGTCTTGTCGTGAAACATCGAAAAAAAAAACCTCACCAGGTTATGTTTGATGTTCTGTCTAGACGAATATCTTCGCCAGGGAGCGGACCTGCTTCCATCAATTTTCAAACGACGAGCCACTTATTTGTGAGACGTATGTTTACCGTGACTGCTTCACCTTTGGATGCATTAGATTTCTTATTTTTGATTCCGTATCCACTAAGCCACAACATATTTCAGCTGTTTTGGTTGTTCGAGAATAATTTATAGAAATACCGATTAATATCGAATAATAGCTAATAATACTCATGAAGTATGGCGTGAGTAACTTATTTTGGTGCGTTGAAATTACAAGCATGTCTCATTAAAAAGGAAGGTTTTTTTAATTTAAGCGTGAGCGAGCTTGTTGCAGAATTTGGCTTTTGTTCACTTTAGGTTGTTCAAAATAACTCTTCTGTTAACCTTCAATTAATATCATGTTGGTAATAATAAATAATAAAGTAATATCATGTTGTTATAGTCTACCAGGGATGTGCGCATTTGTCCAGGGGATCTAAAATTGCATACATTATAGTCTCATGTGATCGTGTGTTTTAAGACGATGATGATGGTAGATGATATTAGGACGTTTTTATTTTCAAAAGATCTTTAAGTCATAATAACTAAATAATTGCTTTAAAAAACAGAAGGTTAGAATTATTTTGCAAAGAATCTGCAGCGAAGATAAGAAAGCGTGGCAAAGTTATTGTTGAGCGAACGTTTATAAAGTTCTGCGTTTTACCCGAGCGTTTCTCACATGTTTTGAACTTCGGTGTTTTCGGTGATGTATTAGGAGGTTCTTTCTGGCATGCAATTTTTTTTTCGTTTTCAGAATTTAATTGGCTGGGGAAGATTCTGAGCGAAAATAAGAAGAATTAGAAAAGCGAAAGATTCATTTACATCCTTCCAAAATCCCCGTCTCCATATTTCAACAAACTTTTCTGCTTTTCTGACGGTGTCTTCAAGGCGTTAGTTGGAGACAATTTTTAAAGATTTGATTATCACCGACCATCCATCTGGCATAAGGAGTTCTGCAAGAAAGATAAAGTTTTCCGAGTCTCCTGTTTTCACAATACAAAGGATATTCTAGGGACAAGAAAGAAGGAATGCATGCTATATACCTCTTCTGTAGTTTATTTCTGGCGCTCGCCCATTCAGGAGATGGTAAGTGATTTATTTTCTTGTTATTTTGAAATCTTCTAAATTTTAGTCTCGCAAATCTAGTGTTCTTGCGTATAGCATTGCATTTCAAAAAGTTCCCGTCAGCGTTTCGATGTTATTATGCACAGGAGTTTCGGAATAGTTTCAGTGAAAGTCACACTCTCGTGCATAAATTAACTCCTTTAGACCGCAAGGTGCTAATTAAGATTTTCTAGAAGTTTGCTTTTCAATTCATTTCAAAATCCTTCCATTCACGAATATTATTCAAATCGACCTTTAATTAATGCGTGTGAACTTCTATTAATCACTTTACTTTAATGTAACAAGATTTGAAAGTGAAACATAGTTCAGAGGCAGTATTTGCCTAA
This sequence comes from Hirudinaria manillensis, assembly GCA_034509925.1. Classification (NCBI taxonomy): domain Eukaryota; kingdom Metazoa; phylum Annelida; class Clitellata; order Hirudinida; family Hirudinidae; genus Hirudinaria; species Hirudinaria manillensis. The sequence goes on from CM067537.1 coordinate 5,409,241, forward strand.
AAATACGCAAAAAAATAAATTGTCGTGTGAGTTTTCCGAGCTGTTTGCTTCTGTTGACAAGGGATGTCATGCAATCTTAAAAGCCAAGCACTGATATGAAGGTGCTGTGTTTGGACACGTTTAACTCTGAGGGATCTCTGTTGATTACCAGAATCTAAAGCACTCGATAACCTCTGAGATGAAAAGTGAATCTGAATCGCGAGAGGGTTACAGCATTAGAATAAGAAAGGTGATGGACGTGGAGACTGGTTGTCTAGGAACAGGAAGGTTTACAAAAGAAGAGAATGGCCTTGTCTTACTTTGCAATGATGGAGTGAATCAATTCATGGATTGGTGCCATACTCTGCATTTCCGGATGTTCTACGTTGTTTCTAAGCTCGAGTATGGAAAAGTTGCAAGTTTCTACGAGACTTGATCGCGAGGTGGTTATAGTTAATCACGTTTGTGATTAGGATGATAAGGAAATGATATGCTCTCTAGAATACTTTGCCGTAGCTTCTCGATCGGCGTTGAATGTAAAAAGGCAAATTTATTATTAAGTGCAGATTATAACAGCTGTATTTTCTAAACAGCTAAATATAATTTTTTTAATGGCTTTTCGTGCTGTGATTTACTCAGCCAGCTATTGTTTATCTACTTGTGAAGTTTATGTTGATAATGTCTTGGCAATATTTTAACAATTGCTAAACGTTTGTAATTACGGATGTCGTTGCCATAGGACGTTGTGCCTATTGAACTCTAAGCCATAATTATCACCCCATTTAATCTTTATGGGTTCTTCAAATGAATGGCAACCGGCGGGAAAGAAGCAAACGACTTGTTTGCTCGTCACGTATTTAAGCTCACGATCTTCAATTAATCATTGCAAGAGGAATTTATGTCTTTGATATCTCATTATTTGTTCATTAATTTCATTTTAATCCAACGATGGCCATGAGAAATTGAGGGTTTCAATCTTGGTGCTCGGCAATTAGCAGTTTTGATGATGTCTTTGTTGGTCTTGTGATTATGGTTGTGATGTGTTGATGTATTATGATGTGCTGTGAATTGTAATAACTTAATTCTCATTACTGGTCTGTCTTCTGTGAGATAAAAGTTTGTTGTAATGTTATAAGGTGTATTATTATAAATAGAATTATTAGAGAATATTTTTAATAAGATTGTAGTGTGGCAAATATCAGTATTGTGAATAATAATCGATATCATTATTGTTATATTAATTATTACTGATATTATTATTATTTTCATTATTGCCATTCATATTGACTGTTAGGACAGCAGCAAATGACTGCATATCACAGGTGACATTAACGGCGCTCTAACATTGACGCTCGTGTCATTAATCCATCCAAGTTTAAGGGGGTTGTCTGTGATTTGTGATTTCTGGAGGGGGGGTCTTTCGCCCAGACCTATATATCTCATTACTCTCCTCCCATTTATCAACCCATCCAATAAGCCACTCATTTATTCATCCATTCATCCGTCCATCCATCCATCCATCCATCCTTCCTTCCTTCCTTCCATCCTTTCCGTTCATCAAGTATCCGCTTAATCTTAGATGGACTAGAGACTGAGTTAGGCAAATAAGATGCTGTTTAGAAAGAACGTGAGTCCAACGAAGTGAGGCCTACTTGTCAGGATTTCCATCTCAATTCAGTACCGAGGAATGCTTTCGGGAATGTTTCTGTTTTCCATCCAAATATCGATGTATCGATGCCGAACCATCGACGTGTTCGCGGTGGTGGATCACACTTTTGAAGTCGGGAAGCGGAGACAGATTCGAATGCAGCTCTTTGGAAAAGACTGCAAAGTTTTGTTTATCGTTTATCGAGCCTGAACTGCGAGACTTTACGAGCGCCTTGGATGACAGTTTTATGAGTGACAGCGTGAAATAAATTGTCTCAATGGACGGTCAGAAATGCGTACGGTAGGACGCAGGACCGAGATGAATTGCGTTCTATGGTCCGGTGTCGTTGCTACCTACGCCATGTCAGGAGCGAATGAGTTTAAGTACACGTATTTCAAATGTAGTATTTCCGGCGTCAGGATCGCCGCAGATCAAAGATCCCTGTGGACTGATGGACAGAATAAATGATACACTGAAGTCACACCTTTTCCATGTTGAACTCTCACTTCGGTCATCATCTCATACCACCTAGCGATGGACCAGTCCACTTATTCTCTGCGGGGGTGTCAGGTTTCCTGCCCTCTACACATCATCATCATCATCTCTCTCGTTTCCCTGCCCCAGGGGACCAACCGTCGGTCAAAGTTCAACGCGGGCTGACGAATTTATTAGTCATGAGCTGGATTTGCCGTTCGGAAACAAATGTTGCTTTCTTTGTGGAGTTCCAAACGACGTTTGGTTGTTTACTTTGAGTTGCTGCTGCTGATGAAGACGATGATGATGGCGATGATGATGTTGATATTGCCGATGACATCGACTAAGATTAATTTTTAATTATTTAGACACCATCATAAATGCTGCGCTTGTGTAACACGAGATGTAATTGTTTATTTATTGCCGTTTATTATTGTAGATAATTATTGGTTTAAAACGTAAAAGTGCCGCAACTTGAGAAAAAGAATACTCATGGCTGGCATCGTGGTGGCTATTATCAACTGATGCTGGTCGTAATTTGAGGGATACAAAAACAACAAGAACAACAACAACAACTTTATTCCTTTTCAACCAATCTCACAGTTTCATCTGAGATCCGTTGAAAGCATCGTCAACGAAAGTATGATCGTCGAACAACAGTTTAACCTTTGAGACAATGTTTATTTTACGGCATCTAAACCTCGATTAAAAAAAAAAAATCAAATCACAAATAACGTGGTACTGTTTCTAAGAACGTTAACTGCTTAGTAGTACGTACGTGTACAGAAATCTGTGATTGTGTGCGTGCGTGCCTGTGTGTGTGTGTCGCGTTCGTGTATCGCTATGGTAACCGTCTATTCTTAATTATTTTATGCCTATTTATGATTATTTCAAATTGAAACGGAGACGGACTTAGGTGCGCAGCTGATTCACAGATGGGAATTACATTTGTTAGTTCAGAAGTTGAAAGGCTTTGTTGTCGTGTTTTTAATGACCTCTGCTGGTTGTTGTTGTTGGTGTGTATGTGTGTATGCGTGTTTGTGTGTGCGTGTGTGCGAGCTGGCATTCTCAGTTTCATTGTTGCTTCGTTCTTTCATTCGATCCTTCCATCGCGCACAACGGCATCCGTCCGTCCGTCCATCAGTCCAAACAATTATTCATCTGTTTATTCGTTCTTGATATAAACTCGTCACTCATCTAAATCCAAATCACGATCGTCGCTGTCATCCTTCAAGGTCGCTTAAAATGGTGATAATAAAATCAAATAAAATGTTAATTCAGTTAATTAATAAATCAATTAAAAGGAAAATAAAATTAATTAGTTAAGCTTTGAGGTTCTTCTATCGTCTTGGATGAAGAGGAAGACGACGACGATGGATGAAATTGTTTTGGAAGATAATTATTTTTATCAATTAACTTAAGCGAGTCCCTTAAGACAAATGCAGTGAATTGTGGTTGGATCGTCTTATCTTGAAGACTTCCCAATTCTTTGTTTGGAGGCTGCCTTTGGAAAGCGATTGAATTGGTTTGTGATTGATGGTTGAGGTGATTGATGGTTGAAGTGATTGATGGTGGAAGTGATGATCGAGAGAGCGAAGGGTTGGTGATGATTTCAGGAGCTGAACTGGTTCGGTGAAGACGATGATGAGTTGAATAAACTGCATTGTGTCTGCATCGAGCATACAACAAGAGGCAAAGATTATCTTTAAATTCCTCGCAATCCTTATTTAGTTCAAGCACCACTTCTCATTGTGTCTGACTCAACTCAAGTATCTCGATCATTTACTCATTAAGCCACTCGTTCATTCATTCATTCATTCGTTCATTTCACCATCCAGACATTAACCCAGTAACCCAGTTGCATAATTAGCGCCGTCTAGCAGCAGTTGACGACTCGTGGATCTTAATTCGTCCTTACGGACGTCTTCCCAAGATGGCGCGAGAAGGTCATTTCGAGCTACCAATTCAGTCCAACCTTTAATCATCTGAACCAGTTGATTCATGCACCAATTAACCGATTTGTTGTTAATTACAATTAATTGTTTCATTTAGTAATTACGATGCACATCCTTGTGTAGAGCACCAATCAGCATCATCTGAACTCATCTGCCTTTTTGCATTGAACCTTCGTCTGCCACTGCGTCCAATAGAATATTCAATTCCTATTTTACTTCTCATTAGTCAGTCACTTGGAATGCATAATTAATGAGTCTCCTTTAAAGGTAAACTCAAAAGTATTCGTGGTTGACGTAAATAATGACTTTAGAATGCTGAACCAATGCTGAAGTATTGAGGAAAAGTTAAGGAATCATCACCATAGTAACCACAGAAAGATGGTTTTTTTTTGACGGTTGATGCCGGTTTTTCCATGGCTTTAACCACGAGATTCTTACGTGAATATGAAAACTTACCAAACTATCTGTTACACATGTATCTGTTGATGTTGCATTGTTTTATAGCGGGGTTCATACAATTATAACGATTGGTTTTTAGAAATTAATTAACATTAATTATGTTTATTTTGCTTTAGTCTTGAAAATTGTATGACTTTTTTGAAGCTTTATTTCGTTCGTGAAACTGTCCATAACTCATCTTCTCGTGTTTTGATTGGAAACCATCGTCTTTGTATTTGATCGACTGAGTGAGTGAAATGGGTGAATGAATGAATGAATGAATGGATGGATGGATGGATGGATGGACGGACGGACGGACGGACAGACGGATGTATGGACGGATGGACGGACGGACAGACGGATGGATGGACGGATGAATGAATCACTGAATGAGTTGTTTCAACCAACAGTTCAACAGCAACAGGCACAACAACAGAACGTTGTCAGCTGTTCTTGTTCAGAATTGTGTTGTGACTGGGCGGATTAATGGGTTGGGTCGTGGAAAGATTTTGCTGCCTTGATGATGACGACGATGACGACGATGCAAGATGGTGCAAGAAAAATGTTTATTCATTTTTGGCAATCTAATTAAAAATGTTTTTTTTCTCTCTCTCAGTAATGACGATGACAAGCTGATGCAATAATTGTTTACGAAATTATAATCAGGAAGTTAACATCGATAAACAATTTTTTACAACATCATAACAGGCCACGGAGATGTTGCTGTTCCTCTTTGCCTCTGCGATCATAAATTTTTATTTATAATTTTTATGCCGATAACAACGATTTATTAATTTAATATATTGCAGTAATAATAATAATAATAATAATAATAATAATAATAATCATCATCATCATCATGTTGTATTTCAGTTCGTCGACCTCCAAGCATCGTGAAGAACCCCATCGAGGTCAAGGACTTTAGGGTAGGGGAGGACATCAAACTGGAATGTGCCGCTACTGGTCACCCGACGCCCGAGTTAGTGCAACCCTCCTCGTAATTGGTCAGACCAAATGACCACCCATACTGACGTTCGAAGACGACGACGATGATTTGTTTTTATTAACTTGCTATTATTCTACGTTATGCTACTTTTATTATCTTATCTATAACTTATCATGTACTCACAATGCATCAAAGATGCATCCATTAGCAACTATCAATTTGTATAGCGCCTCTTTGATGGACAAAAACACCTGCTGTTGTATTGGATGCTTAACACCAATGATTCAATCTGGTTGAAACATAGGTCAGAAGCTGTTTATCATCGTTTACGCGTTAATGGAACCTAGCATGACGACAATGCTGGTAATCCATTATCGGATTAATTAATTAACATTAATTCATATTTTAATAATTAATATTTAAATCCACCCAATTACATTTCGTGTCGCTCCGCCACAGGTACACGTGGTACCACAATGACTACGAAATTCGACCGCCCGGTCCGAACGGCAACATCCAGCTGTTGGCACCGGGAATCCTCCAGTTGAACTCCCTGAACTCGGCAGACGAGGGTCACTACCACTGCATGGCCGGCAACCAGTACGGATCCGTCTACTCCAACTCCACCCAGCTCAGGCACGGAAAGATTTCCGAAGGCATCCAAAGTCAAACGAGTCCCATGGACCACACGGTCATAGAGGGCAAGCCCTATAGGCTCGAGTGAGTGACTCGTTGGTCTCCATGGATTTACGTTTTGTTTGTTGTTATTGTTTGAAATACTTGATGTGGCGGAAAGAAATGCAACACGTATGTGGGGTCGTATTTTCGTTGAATACGATCTTTTATTGTTTAACTTTCTTTCAATTATAGATATTGGCGGCTTAAATGAAGGTTTTAGTGATTTAAAATCCATTTGTGTCACCGTTAAGTTTATCAATAGGTTCATTATAATAGGTTCAAAGTAATTATTTCAAACTCAAATTTGGGACACCAATTGCAGTTTTTGCAATTTGTGATTTTATTGTTTTAACACTCTAACAAAAAAGTGACAAATCAGTTTTGATGAAACCACAGTTCATGGTAAACATGGGTTTAACAATAATGTTAATGGTTGCTATTAAATTATAATTAATAATTTTAATGGCAATGTTTCACTCCTTAAAACTCCTTATCACCATCATCGTCATCATCAACATCATTATCAACGTCGGCAGCGTAATCATTATCATCATCGTCGTCATCATCATTATCAATATCATGTGTTTGTTATTCAAAAAACTGAGCCTGGCTGAATAATTTATGCAAATCGTTGAAGCCAATCGTTGATTAATTGGACCTCACCTGACGTCCTTTTCAGGTGCTTCAAAGCAAACAGCGTCCCTGCTCCGATCTACAACTGGTGCCTCACCGACTACTCACCCAACGACCCATCATCGGGTGCCAAACAAACCTGTCTAACTCCGGACAAGAGGATTCAAATTGATGATGAAGGTAGGCGGCGACGATGGTGGTGATATTGATGATGATGATGATGATGATGATGAGGAGGAGGAGGAGGATGATAACGATGATTATTAATGTTATTGTTTTCGTTATGATGATGGGAGCAGTTATTATTTGTTATTGCCACCATTGTTATTACTAATATCATTCTCGTTTATAATTGCTGTTGATGTTATGGTAATGATGATGATTCATTGATATCATGATGATGATGAATAAACGTAAAATTTTACCTATGACTCGACCACCCACCCACCATAGGTACCCTGCATTTCATGTACGTCCAAAGAGGTGATAGTAGGAATGGCCAGGTCTACAAGTGCAACGCCCACAATACGGCCGTCGACACGACCAAGGGTGGTGCTTATGCCAGACTCGTGGTCCAAGAGCAGCCCTCAAGCACGTACAACTCTCCTCCCAGTCCGATATTCAGCAGCGGGCAGCAAGTCACCGTTCTCGAGGGGCAGGAACTCACGCTGAAGTGCTTCTTTTCGGGTTTTCCGGTCGGTACCATGGCTTGGACCAGGTCCGTCGAAGGATCCGCGCAGAGCCAACTGCCCACGGGCAGAGTCCAGTACAGTAACTCCGGTTACACGGTCAAAATATCGAGGGTGGAACAGTCCGACGAGGGGTTGTACAACTGCACCATGACCAATTCTGAGGGTTCTTCCCACCAAATCATTTCAGTAGAAGTTAATGGTGAGTCCCTATTGTTGTTGCTGTTGGCAATAGTTGCAACGGGTGTCGGGTGAGGATGTTTGCGCCCATCGTTAATATTTATGATGTGGGATTTGAGGATTTGAGCGTGCCTCACTCCTTAAGTACGTCTTAATTCATATTTTAATTGTGGTTACTCATTCTGCTCCAAGCACTGCATTCTTTCTTTATTATTCCACTTAAGAGCTGGTTGCTCTTGTCGTGGTTGTCGTCTAATGTTTGTTGACTATGTTTGTTCAACATTTGGCACTTAAAAATGGTTAACTTACAAAGGCCTCATTCATTCTTTTTCAAATCCATGGGACAAGTGAAAACAAGTCTATCAGCCGAACAAATAATTCTAGGTTTTAAAATAAAGGCATAAAAGAATTGACGAGGAAATTAAATAATTGCAAATGAATTTAAATACCAGTCCCTAAAAACTGGTGACATTAAAAAATAAATATAAAAATAAAGCTGAAGAGGTTCTTGCCATACAAACGACTTCTCGATTTCAGCTCGCCCGATGGTCACGAGCAATCTCCACAGACCTATGGACCAAAATCTCACAGAAGGAGACACAGCTGTTTTCAACTGCTCCCCTCATGCTCTTCCAGCCCCAAAGATAACGTGGTACAGAAACTCAGAAATCTTAAATGGTGAGTCACTAATCCCTTGGTTGAGTTCTTGTGGGTGTATGGGTTTAGAGTGCCTTAATCTTGGATTATTTTATGCATAATATGCAAAAACATTTTATGGCTGAATGATTACCAGATTTTAAAGGACTTGTGAACGTTTTGGACGTTGATTCTCACAACAGGACAAGTTATGGGTATCAATTGGTATCATCATTAGATACACGTGATGATGAATAAGCTTTATAATTATTTCGTACTACCTCATGGATGAGAAACAACTGATGAGTAGTTGTTGACAAGCAAATTAAAAAAAATAATTCTCCAAATTAACCTTGCTTTCAGCTGACAGCCTTCCCATGAGGATGACCATTAGTCCCGACAACACCAAGTTGACCGTCAGAGACATTCGAAGGGATCCCGTGGACATCGGCGGAGTTCAGGACGGTTCTGACCTCGGGGTCATTCAGTGCCTGGTCGAGAACAAGCACGGGAAAGTCTTCTATTCTGGATTCTTGAACGTACTCAGTTAGTCAAATTTATATTCAGGTTCAGCTTGTCGTAAAATCGTATCCATTATGTCCGATGCATTTTATCAGTGGCAGCCATGTTTCTGCCATGCATTCTAATTCAAACTGCAATCGCTAACCAATACATTATTAGTAGCATTAAAATAATAGAATTAACGCTAACTATTTATTATGTTTGCATTAATTAAATCTCGGAGCACAATCTCAACGGACATTAAACAAACTCATCCACGATCGGTTCGCCTCGGGCCATCGACTTCATTTATAACTCTGAGATACTTTTCCACAGAAAAGACAAAAATGACCAGAAGACCGAGTGAAGTGACCGTGAGCATGATGGAGAACAGAAAGTCCGTCATCTTCACCTGCGATGCCACCTCGGACGACAGCACCCCCCTCAGTCTCAAGTGGTTCTTCAACCCCGTCGGTCACGTGGACGCATTCGAGAGCATCCACTCTTATCCGGAGAAGGTTTGTTATTTTTCTTCCCTTGTCGATCGCAGCCTTTTGTCATTATTATTTTTATTTATTATGTTTTAACTGTTACTATTATTGTTGAAAGAAGTAACTTCAGTTATTATTATTAAACAAATCATTTAACTAATTTTTCAGATTGTCCTCAACAAAGGCAACAAGTCTCTCGAAATAAACGTCAGGAACTCTTCCGACTGGATTCAACACGAAGGGCAGTACAAGTGCGTGGCCGACAACGGCTACTCCAGGGTCGAAGGACTCGCCTCCCTCGTCGTCGAACGTCCCCCGACCACCGTCATCATCCCCGGTGAGTAAAGAAGCGATCGATTCGAACGCCTGCCGAGACGCTCGGGCGTCAAAACGAAGCTCGTGTTTTGTTTTGGAAGTCGAGCAACTTGCTGATTGTGTATTTTAAGTGATTGCATGTCTCAAGTAAAGGTGTATCTTAAGTAACTATGTCATGATGCAAGTTCTAATGACTCAAGCACATTGAATGACAGCAGTAAACAATGGCAGCTAGAAAATGTCTGAGAACCAGGCTAAAGCTACAACATCAAAATTGTTGGGGACTTAGATAATGGTCACAGTCAATTATAATTATTATAATTGTAATTATTAAATATCTTAATTGCTTACAGAACAGGTGGAGTTGGACGAAGCAGCTTTCCCCTGGTGGATCATTTTGCTCGTCTGCCTCATTTGCCTCTTCCTTCTTCTGATTCTTCTCTGCTGCTGGTGTTGCTATAGGAACAGGGGAAGGGAGTACAAAGGTTGGTAATAGTGGTTATCATTTATGAGAGTTTCATTTACTGTAATTATATATTAATTAAGTTAAGTTACAGCAATGTTGCTGTAATGAGTGCAATGAAATTACAAATCGTGATGCCATATGTGGAGTTGAGGTCGTTAAGTTACTCCTCTCTCTGGGGGTTTTAACAACTGGAAACTGTTTCTGATTCTGAATTTTTCTTCAAAAATAAATTAATTGTTGTTAAATGATGTCACAAACTCCTCTTTATCTCCAACCATCCAGTTGACAAGAACGAGAGAAAGAGTGGAAACGACCCAGTCAAAGAACTCAGCAGCACTGCATTCACAGACTATCAAAGACCGTAAGTTTCTTTGTGTACCTTGATCGTAGTTCAATATGGCATCGAATTTCGATCAGAAATGCGGGTGAATAAATAAATAAATAAAATGAGGATCTCGTACTCTTGTGCAGTAATTGCACTCTGTCCACATTTGCATTTCAGATTAGCAATGGTGGGGGAACATATTCTTAAGGAATGCACGAGTGCAATGCCATTCACAAATAATTGGGACGTGCTCGTGATTAAACGGACAGTCAATCGATTTCCATAATTTAATAAAATTAGAATTCACTTGAAATTAAAATCAAACGAGTGAGCTATGGAATGAAGGAATGTACGGTCATCTCGTGTCTCGGATAGACTCATTGACTGAAAGTCATCGATCGATTGCATTCCAGGTCCACAGATCCACTGAGAGGCAGCAGGGCATCCCTCGGAAGTTCCATCAAGATGGACAGCGATGACGAAGGAAGCCTCAACGAATACGGGGACATCGATGCCGGGAAGTTCGGAGAGGACGGATCTTTCATCGGGGATTACAACACCGAAAACAGAAGAAACCACAGCGGGTACCATCGCGTCTAAAGCATCGAGTATTCTCTCTCCTCACTCGTTCTCTTTCTACCCATCAATCCGTCTTAATTTAATTTTTGGTTCCCCTGAATGTATTTACAACTCGTCATGAAATTAAATCGATGTGGGGGCATAGCTCTCCCCATTTCTGATCTTTAACATCTGAAGATGATGGGATCGTAGTGACAGTGTTTATAATGACGACAATGATTAGCACGATGAAGATAATGATGGTGATACTGACAATGCTATTAATAGTAATAATAATAATTATTATTATTTAAAATAATTAGGAGAGGTTGTTCTCAATTGACTTATTGAATTTTATTTATTATTTCTATTTTATTATCGCACTGTCCTTAGAATGTATTTATCATTTCGCAGGTTTGTTGCGCTAAAATCACATCAGGAACACCTTTTCTTCACAATTATTTTGAAAAATTTTATTCAGAAATTGTATTAGCCCTCGAGTTTCGCACTCCTTAACTCCATGAGAAGTGCAGTTTGGCTGTCGGTTTTGATTGGCTATGGACCTGGCTCTTTTTGGTCGGCGATTGTACATACTTTTTTATCTTCAATCCGGAACTTTCGGGAAGTAGCTGATCGAATTAGAAACTCCAGCCAAGCTGTTTAACGACGAAAACTCAATTTCGTTAAGCGCTACCGTCACCGGCCGCAGTACATTCGCTTGTTTTTATGGCTTTCGTGTTTTGAGGGGCAATGTAAATAAGTAAGTAAGCATTGCTTTGTATTAATTTTCGAGTGAAGCTAGCTTGATGCGGTTTTATTATCAGCGCCATAGATATTATAAATTACTTTAATTTGCCTCATCTGTCTTGTTTGTTTATTTTTTTTCCAATAGTGAGTGAATGCCACTTAGTTCAACTCTTTGGGTTTACAAGTGTCTTCCAACAGTCTTGATTTTAATCGCGAAACTTGCTATAAACTAAACTAAACATCCGTGATTCTACTTCATAATGTCTTTTTGAGCAAATTTCATGATGAATTCTTGAAGATGTTCAATTGACCTATCAACTGAAAAATCTTTCTCACTGGCGTTTTTTTTTTTTTTGATAAACGCATCAGGGGCCAAATTTGAATTGCTTTTATCGTCACAATTCTCTTGACACTTCTAAATGAGCTTTTGTATCTCGAACAGTCAACTGATGTTCGTCGCTTGTGTTCAGAATCGTCGCTGCCGTGTCCAATTACTTGAGTAATTTCAATACTTATATTTTTTTTTCTTATCGAAATACATCTTAAAATACTTTCTCCCCATAAGTCTAGGAGTTCAATGGGGCCAGTTAGTTAAAAGTTCACTTAAGCGAATAATCGGGGATTTACATAGAATATCTTACTGAATTAAGTGGGAAATAATAGGTCTGTTGAAGTAAACTAACATTTAGAATTTTTAGGTTTCATTTGATTTTTGGGTTTAGTGAGGTATTTAAAGCTTCGTATGGTGTCCATTTAGCTCATGGTTCTTTTTCAGACTGACCGCTTGGAGGACTGTCGCTTGAGACTCGTAGAGTACGTAAATTAGTCCCTCTGAGCGATTCTTTGGCTCTTAATTCGGGGTGAATCTACCCAGGGAGCCTGTACTAAGTAGGTCCAATTTGTTTCTCACTCGCCAGGTTTCTATACCCACCCCAGCACCGAAACAGAATTAGCAACTCCGCCACCAAACTTTTTTAATTTTCGTTTACTTCAGCCGTCACCATTATTAAATTCCTAAATAACAACCAAACAAAAGTGAGTATCTTTGAAGGCCTAACCCTAACTCAGTTCTCAATGCTGCAGAGATCTGTGATTTCTCTTTTCGCACATTTTCAGATTCAGAGGTGAAAGAATTTGAAAATTTGGGCAAGCTCGACCGATGCAATATCTGTTCAAGAAACAACCGCTTAACGATTAAAAACTTCCGACGTAAAATTATCTGACGTTATCAATCTGCATCGAGTCGAATGTCAGGCGACCTCTCAAATCTTTCAAACAAGTTTTGGATGGAACCATCACAAATAAAATCAGCCACAATTTCAACATACCATGCCTGCATGGCTGAACCTAGAAGTAATTGGAGACAAGACGACATGTCACACGGAAAATCAGGTATTGGACTGGCATAAAGTAAGGAATCATTTCAAATGTAAAATCATCCAAGGGGATACGTTCAATGCCAAATGATTTATCTAAAATTATCAGGTGGCATTAACTTCTCTTCATTCTGCATGCTGCGACAGTTCGCCGACGGCAGACGAGTCTCAGTGGAACACAAGGAAACATTCCGAACATTTTCTCAACAATCGGCAGAAATAAAGCAAAAGACAACAAACAAACAAACCCGTGAACATTTGATTTTAAGGAATGAACGTAACGTTTTGAAATTTAATCTGCTTATCGCGCACGAGGGAGAAAACGATAAACGACGCAAACAAACTACTTAGAACCCCCCTAAAGGCCGATGGGACGCGGCTACTTCGTCGTAGAAGTCGGAGTGCTGCTGGATATCGTGGCAGCTCGTTCAACTTTCCTGGCCTTCTTGCTTTTATTCAATCCCAGGAATTGCAAGGCCTCGTCTTCAGATACGCTCTGATTGAGGTCGCGCCAATAGTTGAACGAACTGTATTCGGGATCCACTGCCACGGGTGGGAATATCTGGTCTACGATGTCACTGAGTCTGGAATAACTGGAATGACATGAAAACATAAATCGGTAATGGTCGTTATTTTTGAGTTAATTTAGTTTATTAACGAAAAAAGAAACGAATTTGTCGATTTACGTGGATGAGAATGTTGTAGATTTTTCTATCCTGAGCTGTCCTTTCGTGTTGACGATGAAGATTCTCTCCTTGGGAATGCCAACGTTATTGTAAGCAAAGACATCCTGAATAGAAGAAAAATGGTAGGTGACGATTATATATCAATTAGATAACAGAGCAGAATTAAAGTCACTTGTTTAAAAATGTTTCTGATTGAAAATTTACGAGCATTCTAGTGAACTTTGTCTAGTTTATTACAATGAGGATAATCCTTGATTGATTTAATTCTTTCTGGCCTTATAAAAGGACTCCACAATACCAATCCTTGAACCCATCCATCCATCCATCCATCCATCCATCTCTCCACTAACATTCACTCTGTTACCAAATCCAGCCATGAATGGATTGGCAGTTGAGGACGGAAAGAGACTCAAAATGTTCTTTAAGCATTTGATTTTGAACTCCTCTGGCTTCCTTTCAATCACTTCCCTGGATTGAAATTAAATTCAATCAATCAATCAAGCACATAAAATGTATACACTTTAATCTGTAGTTATCATGTTATTCTAAATGAAATGGAATGCAGATTGCAAAAGAACAAAACAGCTACAAGATCTCTTTTCTCTTCCATATAGCCAATAGATTCAATTATTTTTCTTTTTGTTGACAAAAACTTATTTTAACAAGACTCACTTCTGAAAGGCATTTCTCAGAGAACTTGGACAAAGCAGTAGGGGGCCGTCGGGCAGCAGATACTCACCCTGCTTGACGCTTCTCAAGTAATCCCTGGTGATTTTGGCTTGTCCTATGGCCCGAGCAGACAGGTAGATAAACTTGTAACCATTTTGATTGATGAGGGTGTACAGGTTGGCAATTCCGACTTGGGACCAAATCCAAGTGGAGCTTATGATTGGCAGTACTTGACCCAAAACATCAGACCTAAACATGTTGAATATTCGAGAGATAATGAGCACTGGAAGCTACTTATTATGCGAGAAGTCATATATGTGTCAAAGTCGATTGTGAATTTCTAAGCAGATAAAACTTGAAATGTTAGATGCTGCAGATTTGGAAAATTGGAGATAAATTTGTGTGAAAGAACATATTTAAAAGATTTTATATTTTTTTATATAAAATGTTTTCATATTTTTTATATAAAACATTTTACTTTGTGATTGTTCCGTCGATGTCCGATATAACAATCCTGTCGAACCAGTTCCAGAGAAATACAGAGCAGTGGCACTTGGTCGTACCTTGGTATTTTGTGGTGATGGAAAAGGTGACCTCGTTGCGACCTTCATGGAGATTCATTAACTCCTGGATTACAAAAAAGGATTACATCAAGTTAATTAAATTAATTAATTTTTATTTATATATTTCATTTGACATTTAATTAAAATATGCGAGTCAGACAAAGCGCGGTTCAAATTAACATGTGTTAAACTTAAATGTTTTGTAAATGATTTAGCAAATCAATTTGCCTCCAAGAAAACAAAAATAACTTAAGAAACAATGCATCCATCTTGGTTTTCTAATAAATTATTTCCAATGTTTTTCAAAATGGGAAGAAAAAGATTTACAATTTGCTTGGAACTGAGGGTCAATACTTTGGCATAGTCTTCCTCTGGTTTTTTGGCTGGTTGGGTTGCTAGGCTGACAGGAAATAGCAGACATTAGTAATTCATTAATTAATATTATTAAACCATCCATTTATTAAATTATTTATTAATATTAGAATTAATTATTATTAATACATTAATTATTAAATTATTGACCATCATAGCAACAAATATGGCATCTTGATTGGCATAAGAAAATGTAGATGAATAAAAAATATTCGTGACGAACCTGTTTGATGCCTTTAACTGTTGCTACATCAGCAATGGAAACATAAATAAAAATATTAATAATAATTATAATAATAATAACATCAGTGATCAGATTATAATAACACCGATAGGCTTAAATCACTTAAAACCTGCTCAACAAGGAGTTTTCCAATGTCTCACCTCAACAACAAATTTCTCATCCGAACTCGCGTCGCGTTCCGTGTTAAGCAGTTCAGACCCGTGGATCGCCATCTCCAAAGAGAGCTAAGTTTTGAACAAGACACGTCATCCATAGCCCCACCAGACATCATTAACATTCAAAATGCCTTTTAAAAAAGGGCCACAGGCCTTTGGGGACAACATGGCGAATTTGGCATGACGCCAGGATTTACCTCGGGCCGTTCGATCGGAGGCTGAATGACTTCGGAAGTGACGGGGGGAACGCTGCCGTCGCTATCGATCCCGCTGTCGGCTGCCAACTGGGCCACTCTGCTGTCCGTGGATTCTTTTTCCCTGCCGCTGAACCAACCTCCGAGCCACCTTCTCCTGTGCGAAGTGATCTTCTGCGGCATGTGCTGTTTCATCAGAGCCTCTCTGGTTTCCTTCAATAGACGAGCAAGCGTGAGACGTCTGACGTCGATTAACTAATTACGAATTAATTAAAGAGAACGAGGTTGCAGAAGAAGCCACCGGAAAAGCGATTTCCAGCACACTTTAAATTTAAATTAAGTCATTAAAAGCATGAAATGCTATCGGATGGTTCGTCGGGTTCAATCGACGTCGGTTGGTTTTTTGGATCGAGGAAGCATTCGTTAGGGATTCACTCACGACAAAGGATTTGTTTCGGGATCGAAACTTAGCTTCGAGCCAACTTGATATTTTGCTGAAATGTCTACTCACGTCTGGCAGTGGTTCTTGGAATGCAAGCATGCACATGACCATGGAGGATGCAACTGCCCACTTGAAGAACCTTAATAAATGAAGAAAGGAAAGTTGTTAATAATAAGTAATAATAGTTAAGTAATAAATAACAACTTTGCTTGCAAAATGCTATACAATTTAACAACAAATATTGCTTGCAACAAATATACTTGCATAATTGCTGTCATCTGAAATTGCTTATTAAAACTAATTAAATCTTACAATTTATGTAACAAAAACTATTGTATCAAAGCTTCACAGTAATTAGCATCTATTTAAAAATAAAAGAAACAGATTAGAAATATTCATAATTGCTAGAAATGGCCATAATTACTTTCTGGTAAACTTTCATAATGTTTGTCATAATCTGTTCAAATGGGGCGCTTACTTTCCACCTATTCGGACGACCAAAGCCGGATCGTTGAGCAGAGCAGGATTGGAAGCAAACTGCTTAAAGGAGACCCTGTTTTGCTCGAACTTTTCCAAAAGTGCGGTTTCGTGCAAGTCTTCTGAGCCGCCGCAAAGAGACATGTCGATGTTGTTGAGGCTGCAAAATGCTGGAATTGGATCTTCTTGTTGCTGCTGCTGCTGTTGTTGTTGTTGCTGGTCTTTGATTGTTGATGTTGTCTTGGAGTCCAGTCTCGATATTGAGGAACTGTCAAAGATGTTGTTGTTGTTATAAAGCATTTTGTTGTTGATATAATGCATTTTTGCTCCAAATGTGCAGTAATATTTATAAATAATTAATCCGATGCGAGATTTACTGCCATTTGTAGTTTTTCGTTTGAGTGTGAATCATCATCATAATTAGACTTGTTAAGTAATAACAACTTAAAAATATTAACTGACATCACCTGATGCTCTCTGTATCACTTGCAGAAAAGGACATGGCCCTCATTCTCGACCTGTGACCTTCGTCGAATGGCACGGGCGAGTGAGGAGCAGAGAAAGGAGATAGGGGCAGACCGGGGTCTGACCTACAGTCCACATCTTTTGGGAGATCTTTAGTATGGTGAGCTATCTCATCGAGTTTACTGCAAAGTTAAATTAAATGATTTTGAACAGTGTACAAATAAGAAAAACTAGGAAAAATATTACTGTAAATAAGCTAGAAAAGCAGGAATGCATTCTTTGATAACCAATTTGAAAGATTTAATCATTTAAGAAACTCTGAAAATCATTTCATCATAGCAGTTTCATTGAAATTCAATAGCAGTGAATTTGCCAGCAACAGAGTGCAATAAATATGTGCAGTGCATGTGCTATTGCTATCACATTGATTGATTGATTGTTTAATTGCACGCTTCATCGTTTGATTGACCGGATTCAATCATGACCTGCCAGTGATGAATAACTGGCAATTTCCACCAACCAATCTATTAGCAACAATATATCAAGTTAAGTCATTAAGTTGAAGATGCATTAAAAAACATTAATTGCATCCACAAAATACCCACTTGTTTGGATAAATGTATAGTGACATTAACTCAGGATCATCTATGAGTTGATCCAAATATACCCCTTCAGCTTTGCCTCTGGTCAGGTTGGTAGATGTTTCTTTCTTGTCTTGTCCTTAAATGCCAGTTAATTACATATTCAACATAAATGTTAAAATAATTGTTCAAATGCCAAAGTTAACAGAAAATGTTTGCCATTTGGGAAACAATGTCAACTTTAGCTAAAAATAACTTCAAAAGTTGCAGCAGAAGTACATTAACCTAAGTAAGTAAGTTTCGTCATTTTATTCTATAAAATTTATTTATAAAATCTATAAAATAAATTTATTTCTATAAAATTATTTAATATAGAATTAAAATGCTTGACTCAATTAATTAAAAGAAAAATGAATACAAAATTCAAACAACAGTCTCCACCTTCTTTGACTTCTACAGCTTGTGTGATCAAATTGGAAATGTTATTGTTCCTGTTGTTGCTGGATGGAGGCAAGGAAGTCCATTGCCAATTTGCTTCTTCCAAATTCGACTCAGGATTGGTTTTGAGTTGCCTCAGGGAAGAAAGGAACTCATTCCTTTGAGAAGGAAGTGATCCAACAATGCTGATGAAATAATCACATTGGGTAGACATTTACCTTGAGATTAAGATTAACCTCAAAATAGCATAGAAAGGGACAAAATGACTTGTACCTTCATACAATTACAAAACCAAAGAAAGACAAATAACACAAACCTTTGATGACAAACACTGCTATAGCAAAGTGATTTAACTTAACTCAATACTGAATTATCTTTTATAAGTCTTCAAAATCAAATACAAGCAAACAAACAAACATGGAAGCTACAAAGCCATATTCACGTTAGAAAGAAGGTCTCCCCTTACCATCCCGGATCGTCTTCGGTACTGCTGTCTATCTCTGCATCGGAACTGTTGTCGCTGAGAGCCTTGGCCTCGATCGGCATCTTCAGATCTTCCAACGAAATCTGCGGCAGACTGTTGCACCTCATCTTGGAGAGAGGTATTATAGGACTGTCGGATTCCTCGAGAATTCCTCGTAGTTCGTGATCCATCGGAATGATGCCCTCCTCTATTTTGATGGACAAGGGTTTGATGGACGATTCCTCTGGAGTTGCATCATTTTTATTGACTGCCAGAGAGAAGTTAGAATCATCCATCTTTGAATTGCTATCCTGTTAGAATCAAAAGGTAAAAAGTTACTCTTGATTAACAGGGGCATATATTTTCAATTTTAAAATTGCTTCCTAATGCTATTTCATGATGCCATAATAAAAAACATCTTCAGCTTAGAGTGGTCCTTAAAATCACCATATCTTGGTTTGGATGAGTGCTACACTTGAAAAATAGTTGGCTTGAAAAATGGCTCAATTAAATCCAACTGATTGAACTAAGAGTCACTTTGTCTTGTTATTTATTAGTGCTAGATAGTGATCAATTGAAGACTAATTTACTCCATTTCAAAAAGTCGTGCGAGCAATAGTTTTATGCAAATGCCCCCCTCTTCCAAAGTCATCCACTGCCTTCCAGAAAATGAAACAAGGTTGGAATTTATGGAATCAGAAGCTAAGGATTTTCCATTGGTAACTGAAGTTGCATGTTCTCATTAAAGATGGTATCGAGGTATTATAGAAAAGAAAAGGTATTACAATGTTTGTACAAGGTAGGATTCACTTTTTGAATGTGTATCTTCACCCCTTCCCCCATCTCTGGCCATCGGGGCCAACATTAGAACCCCAATCGATCACCAGTGGCAATTACTAACGTCGGCATTTAAATCTCGAGGCCGGGCCGATGGGGCGGAACCGGGACATTGTCCCCGTTGTTTGTCATTTGATTCGCTGCCAACGTTCGTTGTTCTGACCGAGTTGCTGATATTTTGGTTGAACTGTTGCTAGATCGCACGTGTCAAACATGTTTTAATATAATAACATAACGAATATATGTATATATGAATTTAATTAAAATTAATTAACTTTAGATTCAGATTTATGAAGTTTTGTGATGAAAAATTTTATATTGTAACGGGTTACTACAAATGCATTTTAATTTTTTGAGTTTTAGTTACAAATGTTTTGTTGGCAAGCTTGATTTAGAAATAATTTAGAAATGAATTTTGCTGCACATTTAATTACAAGGTAGATGTCCTGGTATTATAATGATTCTATGAAAAAATTCTCTAAGGAGAGCTTAAATAATCATTTGATTCAGATGATGAAATTAAAATTAACAAAAATGAAAACTAAATAATATGGAGATTAAATCAAACAACCAAACAATGAAGATAATATTATTTTGTCAGGTACAAGTTGAAAGCAATCACTACAAGCCTTCATACATTTCCTATTTGTTTAGCTACTTTAAGAAATTTTCATCTTGACTGTCTTGACATTATTAACACTGATAAAGTGTTGTTGTTTAGCATTGAACTGTTTTATGTATTGCATTAATCTAACAGTTAAACAAACTCTTGCAAGCTACCAGTTATTCAACTCTCAATGCCAATGATGCCCAAGTTAAGGAGAATCGACACTGGAAACCCTTCTTTCCGATCCGGCGTATCTTGTGATAAACCGAATCACGAAAGCATACTATGATTGTGTTAATGCGCACATTATGTGTTAGTCAAAGAGCCTCAAAGCCAATATACTGATCATTTATCATTTAATGACATTATTAAATTCCCAATAAATCACTTCCAAATATCTATCTAAAGTAAATGGCAGAGCTATTGAAATGATCATCATGGCAAAAATATTTACTTAACCATTGTGAATCTGGCACAATTTTCAAGATCCTTTTATTGTTGTTATTGTTGCTTTATTATGATGATGATGATGATGATGATTATTATTATTATTATTATTATTATTATCATCATCATCATCATCATCATCATTATTATTATTATTACTATACTAAAGTAACAAATTCTCATTATAAAATTGTTGTTGCTGTTATTACACTGGAATAATAAATTAAGACTAACTAATAGTAATTAACCCACCACGAGATCCTCAAAGTTAATTGCGAAAATGGCATCTCCTGCTGTCCCCAGTTTCATGGGCAAGTTGACTGGTTGTCCGTTTATCTCTACATCCACCTGGTTTAATAGAATAAAAAAAAAACAAATGTTGTTGTTATTTGTGAAAGTTGCTCAGAAGGATGTCCCATAAATTAATATTCTTGTATTTTATATTAAATTCCCAATATTTTAGAAAATACTTTACTACATTGAAGTTGCTTATTTCAAATAAAAAATATCTTGAGTAGGACAGAGGAGTTTATAATTATATTATACCAGGTCTTAATTTAAAATCAATTTGCACAACAATTATAACAAAACCTTCAAATAAATGAATTGTGAATGCAAATCTAGAACTTCAATTGCTCAAAAGTAGAAATGTTCGGCTTATGGCATAACAACAAGAGCATCTAAGTTCCACTTTGTGCTTAAAATGGTGGAAATCCTGTTTTAATCCTATATATATTTTATTGTAACTTAAACTTGTAAAGAAGAACCTAATGTAATATTTATTGTAAGCTTAGGATACTTCTGAGGAAGTTATTCTTAACCTTTCATATTTAAATCAATAAAAATCTCATGATCAGTTGCTTGTAAGAATTTCAGATTGTAACTTCATAATTAACTGTTTACAACTTCATTATTGATCAGGGAATCCTTATTGATCAGGGAATCTCGTGTGATTCATTTTCATGACCTTTCAAGAAACAAGTAACAGATAACAGTGATATGACTTCAAAAGTCAAACAAACAGGTAAAATAAAGTGATGTGAGCTAAGACTTAAATAAGTATTAATGCTAATGAAGGAGATTTAACTTAAGAAAGCCTAACATTTAAATAGGCACAGAAATGCAAAGGCAATAGAGACATAAAGCAGGTCAAAATCATGAGTGAAGATTCTGTGAAACAGAGGCAATGCGTAGTCACGAATACTTGATTACATAACAATCTCTTGCAAAATACTGCTGACATAACATTCACTATTGAAAACAGAGATCACTCTGATAACAATATTCATAACATTCACATAACCTAATATTCACAATAGAGTTCAAAAACTCAACTAACATTGTTCTCACTGGTCCAGAAAACTCCCATTTTTCCAAATCTAATGTGCCAGGGAGATGTATTGTAGGTGCCATCTTCCTGCTTGATTATGATGACATCGTTTGCTCCAGTCAGTGTTGCAGGATTCATATCACTATAAAATCCTCCCACTTTTGAGATTAGCTTGCCAGCCCATCCCAGATATTCAGCCATTGAAATCTTCCATAATAAAAATGATTTACCACTCAACCAAAAATTCATTCTTTAATTTAAACAGTGCTTTAAATCATCACAGCCATATAGATCATTTTTATTATAAATTCTTAATGTATGCGGTTCCACTCAATTTTAAACAGAATGATCTCAACATTACATACTTAGGAACTGAAAACGAGTGGTTACGAATAAAACTAATTTATCAGCGTCTTGTCGCTTGACTAAAATTGTTTCAAGTAACAATTCCGAAATTTTCAGTAGTTTGAAATCGTTAAAATCAAATAAATGTGTCGATTAAGATTAACTATTAAAACTGGAAACTTGGGTATCACCATCCTACAGTTAGGAGTTAGGAAATGTGAAAAAATTATGAGCGACGGTTTTTCCGCGTGCGAAGACAGGCCGAGTCTAATGCATCCTAGTAAAAAAAGCAACTCTGCAAACAAAAATATATTTCAACAAATTACTTTTCAGCAAGCAAGTTCCTCCTCTCTTTTCTAGGTCTTCTCGATAACCTCGCGACAGCTGATTTGGATAAGGCGATAAAAGTAAATAATGCCTATCAAATAGGGTTCACCAGAACCTTAATGACACTTTTATTAATTGCAAATTCAAATGAAAAACTATTTTAGATATTAGTTATATAATTGAAGCAACCATCAATTTTTTCAAAAATATAAACTGTACAAGTTTTGACTTTCCCTCATTTAATTCACCTCTGCAGTTTGTTCACGCAAAGCATTTTGTAGTAATTATTATTTGAATCAAAGCAAATACAATAACTTAATGTTCAAATACTCAGTAGAGTAGATCAGAAAGAAAATTTGGGACCGCAAAATCAGCTTCATTATTCGACAGAGGATTTACTTGAATCCCTATTACTGAAAGATCTTTATTGTGCAATTAAAGCTTTGAAAATGATTTGTAAAACATCAAAAATATAATCATAGTTTGAAATGTCCTCAGTTAACAAAAACACCTGAAGCCTTTTCCGATTTAACAAACTTGACATTTTTTTATGTTTTCATCACATTTTAACCGAAGCATACTCAGCGAACATACCCAAAAGGGGACCACGCAGGCTAAAAATTATTGTCTGAAAGAGAAATAGCCGTGTTTTTAAAATCGATCGAGCTTGGAGGAGGGGACAAATTAATTAGAGGAGATTAAATAAAGCGAGTTTTATTTATATGGTTGGTAATTTTTTATTCTAAAATTAGTTTTGACGGATGTGGGAAGAAATATTCTTTGTGGCTACGATGCTGATATGAAAGCCGAAAATGTTGGTCACTATTATTAAATGTTGGCAAGCAGAAGGGTATTTTGCTACTGTACTACCGTTTATGTATAACAGTCAATTGGTCTTCTCCTAAATGGTGGAAAGGCAAATCTTCGGATTGTTTGAGATGATTAATTAAAATCCCTTGAATTTGCGAAACCAAATAAAACAAAAAAAATTGTAGTGCATCTATATTATAAGCAAATATCTTATGTTTGACATTTTGCAGGTTTTATGCCATTAGTAACCTCTTACACAAAATGTGAATCAAAGGTTGTAAATGTATTTAATAATAGATGGACTTATCTGTCGTGGTCGATGGGGTCTATAATAACCGCATTATCGTCATCTTCATCAGACAACAAAGAGCTGAGGGCTTCTGCGGACGGGGAGTTTATGCGTGCGTTGTACCCGAATTTGTTCGGCTAAGTGTGCTTCTCAACAAAGCCGATCTAGACTAGTTTTACGGAAAGGCGGAAGTTGCATAGTTGTTTTCCGACAATTCTTCCGAAAGTAACTTTCGCAAAACTTGTTCCGAAATGGCGATGTTTGTTAGAGCATTGTTCGTTGTCTTGATAGTTTTTTGCAACGATTCATATGCAATAAAGGGGGATGTAAACTACCGACCACACAATAATCTTCCAAGCTTTCGTCCATCTCCAGAACATCATGGACGGTGCGAACCAATAGAAATTGCTATGTGCAAAGACATCCAATACAACGAGACTATCATGCCAAATTTGATGAACCACCAGAAGCAATCTGATGCTGATCCAGAGATTCACCAATTTCTACCACTAGTAAAAATTGGTTGCAGTCCTTACCTTACATTGTTCTTGTGCACTGTTTATGTTCCAGTGTGTACTGTCATGGATGTTCCAATTCCACCCTGTCGATCCCTTTGTTTGGAAGCAAGAACTGGATGTGAATCATTGATGAACAAATTTGGCTTCATCTGGCCAGTGAATCTTGATTGTGCCAAGTTTCCTGTTTCTGGCCTCTGTGTTGGTGAAAATCGTACAGAAATGAGCAAAGATGTCAAGAAGGAATATCCTGTTGAGTCTGATAACCATGATCTCTGGACAAAAGGAAAAAACCTCCTGGATTGCTTTCCAAGAACAAAAGTGCCAAAATTATATAAGTATGAATTGCTTGTTGGTGACCAGAAGATCTCAGATTGTGGCATGCCCTGCATGGCGGAGGATGATTTGTTCTATGGACCAAAACAAAGGAAATTTGCGTGGTATGTAGTTGGAATATCTTCTGTAGTTTGCTTGATTTCCACTCTCTTCACCCTCATAACCTTCTTAGTGGATATGGATAGATTCAAATATCCAGAAAGATCAATTATTCTCCTATCTGGTTGCTATTGTGCTGTTGCAGTGGCTTATGTAATTGGATTTGTGGCAGGAGAGAATGTTGCATGTTCGGGACCATTTCCTGCTCAGGATGTTGGAGTCGACCAAACTTCAATGATGAAAGTCGTGGTCCAGGGAACAAAGAAGGAATTGTGCACTATTGTTTTCATGATTCTTTACTATTTTGGAATGGCAGGGGCTGTTTGGTGGGTTGTTTTGACTCTGACATGGTTTCTCTCTGCTGGGTTGAAGTGGGGCCACGAGGCTATTGAAAGAAATTCACAATACTTCCATTTGGCAGCCTGGTCTTTGCCAGCCATCATGACCATTGCCATACTGGCAACAGAAAGGGTAGAAGGAGATAGTCTTGCAGGAGTTTGTTATGTGGGAGTATCAGATCCTGTAGCACTAAAATGGTTCGTGGTGGCTCCTCTGTTGGTGTTCCTCGTCGTTGGATTATTCTTCCTTGCAGCGGGATTCGTTTCTCTCTTCCGCATCAGAACGATCATGAAGCACGACGGTACAAGGACAGACAAATTAGAGAAGCTGATGGTCAGGATAGGAGTTTTTGGCATATTGTATGCAGTCCCTGCTGGAGTGGTAGTTGCCTGCCACTTGTACGAACAAACCTTCCGTTCCGACTGGACGCTGGCCTGGTATGCCAAGTCTTGTAGAAGTACCTCTCACCCTTGCCCTCTACAACTGTACAACAACCACATGAATGATGTCATGGCTTTTCAGTTACCCCACGAGGCCTATCTGCCCATACCCGATTTCTCTGTTTTCATAATCAAGTACCTCATGACATTATTCGTTGGAATAACCTCTGGATTTTGGGTCTGGTCCGGAAAGACTTTCACCTCCTTCTACAAAAGGATCTGCTCCTGCGGACAGGGTTCTGCAGACGTGAAAACTTCAAACGTTTGAAGGTATGCTCGTCAAAGTGAGTTCGTGTTTTAATGGTAAAAGGTGGTGGTTTAAGAGATTTTTATCTAAATTGACAAATGTATTAATTGATCATTGTTACTTATTGGCTGGTCCATGGAATTAAAAATGCTAATATCTTACTGTTTTAGAAGTTTTGCTAGGAACAAATGCACCAACTGCTTTAAACTTGCAAGAGCTTGTTTTCTAAAGGCTTTATTTGCACTTAGCTGTGAGCTTAAGTAACATATTTTCAAAACATTTTGGTACATTTAAGACTTAACATTTTTTAAATCTTAAGAACGCAGTTTATTTAATTTTATTATTTAAAATATTCTGTTGTTTTGCTACTGTTAAATAGCAGTGTGGTCCAAATTGTAATATTAAAGATTCTTACAATGCAAAATAAGTCTGTTGCTTAAGATCAGTCAAGGCCCATGAAATTCCAGTCCTGTGAGTCATGTAAACATTAATTATTTAAATTGGGTGAAAAGATATCATTTATTTGGATCGAAATGTTCCAAATTGGTGAATAATTGCCTATGTTTGTACCATCAGTTATTTTTTTTATTCCTTTGCTAATATTAGGTATGTATGCCCTGGAATGATGTTGGCAAGAAAAGGATAGAAGCCTTTGTTAATTTGCTTCCATTTAGATGATTGGCTGGTGATTAATCAATTTATCAATTTGCATCTTTGTGAATCTCGATCCACCTTTTCCTTTTCTGTTGTTTAGGGGTAGAGAAATGCAGTTTAATTTGATTTGAGTCTGCATTATAGGAGACTGTTATCATGTTCCATTAGAAGTTTACTGGAGGTCGGATGGCGCTATTTGATAGGCTTGATATCCACAATCTACCTATTGACCATGGAGATTGACAATATCTATCAAATTACACCAATATGACGTCTTATCATCATGGTCAATATGCTTAACCCTCACGTAAAATTTTCAGTAACGGTGTACGTCGTTGATGAGTAATACTGCCAAATGCACTCGCCAATTAGGAAGCTCTCTAAATAGGAAAGTACGTTTGCAACAGCAATTTGTTCCCTTTATTTATTTATAATTTATTCCTCGCATGCAAAACGTGGGGCTTCCGGATGGGCGCATGATAATGATTATTCTCATAAATTCGATCGTTCCCCTGTCTGAAATAATATTCTTACCACTTATCATTCTTATCGTACGACTAACCGACTTTGGCTGATTGTTGGAGTATGATTTAATTAACCACGATAAATGGTGATGGAGAAGCCTTGGCGATTATGATTATGATGGGGAGAACCTTGGGGTGGCGGTGATGATGACGATGATGATTGCGATCGAAAACCTACTGGTAGTGATGATCTTTCTTGTCACGAATTCCTCAAAGTTAAGGCTAATTAAGGAGGTCTTTTCTTAATTTGTTTACTTCTTCGAATTTGATTTGGGAACTACAATTTGACACGTGCCGATATATAATATAAACTTATTTATATAATATTATAATATAATAACATAATATAAAATTCGACATAATATTTGATGTTTACTTTATCAACATTTCATAAGTGATACATGAAATATGTATGGTGTCAGCGTAACTCGTTCTAGTTATCAGAGACGTTATCGTGAGTCAGGTGTAATTTATCAAGCAACTATCTTAGCAAGAATGTATTTCTGGATATGATATGGTGTTTAGGAAATAAAATATTAACGAGTGATAAGTACTTGTTATTCTTTGTTTCCTTTCCAACGATGATAACATAGCTTTAAGACAGCATCACCTAACACCATCATGAACTACTTTTAAATTTTCGTACGTTTGTGATTATTGTGCAGTTATCTATGAACTAATTTATGGGCCAAATAATAATAACATTAATATTAATAAAAGTGGAACGCTTTTTCCTAATCAGATCCGCTTCTTAGGACAAGATCCGCTGCAACTATTACCACCTCCACTTCGAAAAGGATTATTAGCAACTAACGATATTGGTTTAACCTTGAAATGTAAAAGTGGAACGTGAGAAAGAATGAAGCACTCGGCTGTGGAAATTCATGAAAAGTCTTTGCTGTTGTTCCACGTTCTTGTTGTTGTTGGCGAATATTTTCTTTAGTCGCTGGCGTCAGAGCCTCGTGACATTCTGCTTCGTGTCCATGACGTTGCATGACGTGGAGACCCAGGTAGAAGTTTAATTTCATTTGTTTTCTACTATCATCTTGGAGTTTGTTTTTTTTTATCTATATATCGTTTGTTTTCATAGTCACCGCTGTAACAGGGATTGCATGCATGCCAATTTGAGCAAGAATTATTGCTATTTTGTTTTATTCGTTCGCGACTACTTAAGCTTTGAACTTTAAAAGAGTTACGTCTGTACAAAGCTCAACTCGAGATAAACGTGTTTTCCACTGATGGGGAAGCGTTTGTCGCCGTCTTTGATGTTCTTGTTTGCTCGTTGACAGCCTAACAGAAAGTCGAAATGTTTTTATAAACATATTTTCTCATCCCCATCGATACGAATAATTTCACAATATTCAAGCTAAAATTATTTTCTACCTTTAACATGACATCGGCCGGCTAGTTCCTGTGATCTTAATGTAACAAAAAGCTCGTTACTATTACTTTTACAATCTCTTATTAGTTTATTATTATTGTTATTATTATTATTATTATTACATGTTTATTTTGTACTACTACCATTGTCTGTATTATGATCATCATTATTAAATCTCCGGCGTGCATTAATTTCCATAGCAAACAATCTAATGGAGTCTGAGCCACGATGTCTGTCTCCAAATATTTGATGATCCACGATCGCTTACCCAAACGCTTTTTGTTTCTTAGATTATAATTAAAACTTCCGTCTTATTAATGGAAGTACTATTAATAGTTTTACCTCATTATTGAGGTTACCATGGATACCTACCTCCCCTGTATCTGAGAAGTATTACAAGTGGTATCATGACCGGGTGATATTGATGACGCTACGCCGTCACTGATAAGATCGTCATCATCATCATCATCATCACCGTAGTCATAATGATTGCCTTCCTAATGATTTCAATATTATAGTCCCATTTTGGTAGTTATTAATGCTGTTAATAAGCTAAACGTTATAATTATTTCAGTTAATATCTTTTTAATCATTTACTATCTTGTTGTCGGTGCTTCGTGGTTAAAAAAGTTATTCAAGTCCTTATCTTTTCGTCCTTGGTTTATTCGCTTCACGTTTAGAAGGCGGAATACTCTCATTACGAGTACAGCAATATATACGCATTTGTTTGCAAAGTCACGGCTGGCCACCGCTTCATAAAATATATATTATTTATTAATTATTTAGTAATAACAATTTTAATCTTTATTATAACCTTTAAATGTTACTTTTTATTGAGTTAGTCTTCTTGATCATCGATGATCTGAATTAGTGTCCTCTGGTCGGTTTAAGAGCATTTCTTGTCATTTTCTGTGCGTTTTATTTACAACACCTCACCCAGCTTTTGTACCTTGAATCGTCTCGACCGCTCCATCCCGTATTGAGATTTGCTTGCTTGTTCAGGGTCTCGTCTAAATGGGTTGGGGCGATGGTCTTTGTCTTTTTTTTGTACTGGGTTGGAATCGCCACCCAATAGTTTTTTTTGTTAGCATTTTGAGTACATTTGAAATCGGAACATATTCAACCGAGGGTGCAATTTTTGTTATTCATTCTCGTTCGGAGCTTTTGTATTCATTTTGTAATCGTTTCGTATGGTTGGGTAACGCTATTTGCGTCTATTTGCCTTTACTGGATTGGTTGGGTTCCTCGTAGTGAAGTCGTGGTTGTTGATGATGATGATGATGATGATGATAGCAGCTTTTTGATACCTTGATATTATAGCTTATCGTTGGCATTTCTTCGTGCACCGAGTTAACTCCTTGTCGTATAATCTTCCAAAGAAGGTAAAAGAACCGTTTTATGATTAGTTGTGTTTATTGATCGAAATGATAGTGGCAGGAATCCTCTTGTGTTCCTAAGAATTAATACTCGCGTTGTCATTTTCAGCGTCAAGACACGTCCTTTGTTCGGTGTTACTTCGATGGAAAAAAACCCACCAAACACTCTTGTGTTCGATGTTTTGAAAGATTTAAAATCAAGCAAATCAGCCCGTTTCTGCATTAAATCTAAGCGATCAACAGCGCGGCACAAAGGTCGGTGCAAGTTTAAGATGTCTCTGCTTAATCAGTAACGATGTGGTGGGTAGCTATGATAGGTTCAATGCGGACATCTTGATGCAACTCTCTCTAGCCGGTTTGATATGATGCACACAAGTGTAATTTTAAGCGTGGATGAAAGTCCATGGAACGTTCGAGATGTTATTTAGGTACTCCTACCACTTTTTGCAAGATCTTTCTAAGAAATCGAGTTTGAGACACCTTAAGAGACCTAAATAAATTATAGTTATAAACGCACATTCAGGAAAAGCTACATTTTATTGCTTTTCAACAAGTTCGAAGAAGGAAGAACCATGTTAGAAAAAGTCAGAAATGTTCGTCGGCATCTCTTCAATTACTGTGCCGTAAAAGTCCCCGATATCCTTCAAGTATTTCCTCTCCTCAACTGAAATGATGTTGATGGCTACTCCCTTCCTACCAAACCTACCACTGCGTCCGATCCTGTGGATGTAATTTTCCCTGTCTCTCGGCAATTCAAGGTTGATTACAAGAGAAACCTGTTGTACGTCAATTCCCCTGGCGAGTAGATCGGTCGTGATGAGCACTCTACTGGAACCTGATCTGAATTCCTTCATGATACTGTCTCTGGTGTTTTGATCCAAATCTCCATGGATAGCAGATACTGTAAAGCTTCTTTCCGTCAATTTATCTGCAAACCACTCCACGCTCTTCCTCTTGTTAACAAAAATGACGGCCTGCGAGACGGATATGGTTTCGTAAAGATCGCACAAAGTATCCAACTTCCAACTTTCTTCTTCGAGCTCTATGTAGAACTGCCTAATTCCTTCCAGTGTAAGTTCTTCTTTCTTGACAAGGATCCTCAGCGGTTCATTCATGAACTTTTTCGTTACCTCGAGAACTTCGTCGGGCATGGTGGCAGACAACAGGAAGATCTGGGTTGATTTCATCAGAGTGCAACATATATCCTCGATCTGATCCCTGAATCCCCGTGAAAGCATTTCATCGGCTTCGTCGAGCACGAAGACTTTGATATCGCTTGTGTTCAAATATCTCCTTTGAATCATATCGTAGACCCTGCCTGGAGTTCCGATAATGACGTGGATGCCTCCGTCTTGAAGTTTCCTGGCATCGTCCCTGACGTTCGTTCCTCCTATGCAAGCGTGACAAACGACGTTTGAGTATTGGCCGATAGCCATCATCACTTTCTGGATCTGCAGAGCCAATTCCCTGGTAGGAGCTAAGACAAGAGCCTGGACAGACCTGAGGTCAACCTCGACCCTTTGAAGAATTGAAATGGAAAACGTGGCAGTCTTGCCAGTTCCCGACTGAGCCTGAGCGATGACGTCTTCTCCTTTAAGACTTGGGACGATTGCTCTTTGCTGGATGACTGACGGCTTCTCAAAACCATATCCGTAAATTCCGCGCAGAATTTCTTCCTTCAAATCCATATCGTCGAAGCTTTCGAAGACCTCTTGGGTGCTACTCTCAATGATTTCATCGTTGCTCATGATTGAAGATGCCTTTGCTCTTGAAATTGTACGTATTAACTCGTCGAAGTGGATGTTTTGAGGTAGAACATGAAAAGATTTAAAAACAGTGAAATAAAAATAGTAAAATTTTAAAATCTAATAAATTTGAATAATAAGTGGGTTATTAATAAATTTTTACTTTATAAATTTTGGTTTTACAAGTTTCAGCTTTGTGGCCTCACAAACGCTTAGAAGCACGTGTTATTTTTATTTATTTATAATTCGATTTGACTTTATTGTATCGTTAGTTTCGACCTAAGAAATATTCCATTTACCCCAAACTCGATGACTTCCTTTTTATAGATCTATTTTTTGGGGCGAAGGAGGCTCTACTTCAAAATACTTGTAATCAAATTGGATGACCCGCATAAAAGTGGAACAAAAAATAAATTGATTAATAAATTGATTCAAATGAAATGTTTAATGTATTTTGTATGTTAAATAGATATTTAAGTAATACGATCCAATCGCATCACAGTTCGACTCGATATGTCGTTTGCAGTGGCAGGTCTAAAATGAGGAAGTAGGAATGGGACATGTCCTCTCTTGATACAAAAAGAACCAACTTTTTATGAGCTTGGCGACCTGGAGGAGGGGGATTTAACCTTTAAGTTGAATGTTTACAAATATTTTCTCAAGTCCTGGTCCGCTTTAAATTGTCTCTCCCCACCAATGTTTTTCAGATCCGCCATTGGCTTTTCGGAACTATTCTAGGATGGTATAACAATAACAGTAACAATAACGACCATGATAAATAGAGAAAATGATGTTGCTGACATCCATCATCCAATTTTCGTTTCGCATACGAATTAGAACGTCAAAACATAAATATTTTTCATTACAAATAAATGGGATGCTTAATTGCCTTTCGCTTTTTATACATCTAAATCTCGATGTTTTTGAGCACATCTTAAATGTGTCCGATAACTTTTGAATGTTTTTCTCTTTCAATTTTTTAAGATCTTTTTTTATGGCTTCCTTTTTTTTAACAATTTGATTTATAAGCAAACGAGTTACAAAATTGTAATATCGATGCTTCTATTGGGAAAGAGATAGAGAGGCTCTAAACTGTTCGAAACGTTTTTAAGAGGCGAAAATATAAATTGCTTAAATAATTATATTAACAAATCACACGGCAAGCATTTCGTTAGGCTTGAAAAGCAAAATTCCACTAAGTTCAGATGTTATCACCAAATTCTAAATATTTCAGTTTGAAATTATAAAACGCTATTAAATTTATCGGTTAAGCAGTGGTATTCGTATCGGTTCTTTGTATTCGTCGTGTACGAATTATAAAATCAAAAGCGTATCGGTTCTTTGTATTCGTCGTGTCCGAATTATAAAATCAAAAGCATAAATATTGCTCAATAAAAATATTATATCAACAAAACTTGTTCAAGCCCCTGTAGTGTTTTAGTCCACTTAGTACTCAATTCTATAGGCACGTTTTAAAGCCAAAGACGTTCAACAAATCCACGCAGGCCGACTACATTGTAGTCATTGACAGGACGCTGCAGTCATTCATCAAAATGTACTTTATTTTATTTTTTTTAGAAGTCAAGTGAACTTACAACCATGGTGAATTTTTTTATAAGAATTTTAAAGCTTGAATGTACACTCTTAATGTACACTTGTAAGTAGGTGTAATAAAATTATATGGAAATATACCAGAACAGTGGATCTGAGAGGGCCATAATCTATATGGCGACAGGGGGGGGGGGGGGAGAGGCAAATTTAATCTTTAAATTGATTATTTATATACATTTTGCTCGGTCTGGTTTCCCATCAAATTTCTCCTTCCTCCAAAAAGTTAGAAACCCGCTACTTCAGCCGAACATCGTACCGACTAGATTTCCCCATAACAAGTGATGTCTATCACTCAGCCCAAAATTCATGGAAAGTAGCCATCTGAGCAACTCTTTAGATATGATTTATGGAATTTAGGTTCTGAATGATTCAATTCAATAAATGTGAGTAGGCCTTCAGTTTAGTTTTATGACTCATGCTTCACTGCATCACTGGATGTATGTACTGAAGTTGAACCATAAAAATACCCGAATGGTATCACATTTTAAAGTGCTACAAGCTAACACATACTCAGGCATTTAATGTATTAATAATTTATTAATAAATTTATATAAAACATTTATGTAAAGCACGAAAATATTTATATAAAGCACTGCAAATTCGAGCGAACTCGCCTGCATAGTCTTCAAATTTTCCTCGTGAAATATTCAATTATAAGGAAGTAGAAAATAAAACTACTTTTAGAAACGCCTCTATTGTGGCAAGGCATTGTCAAACTGCAAGAAGAATGAACGCCCTGGCGAGTTTGAGACTGTGACATCCGGTCTCAGAGAATCAGGATTTTCTCAAGAGAATGATCCTTCCAAGTAACACATTCTTCTGACGACTTGTTATACAAACAGATACTGGAGCACATAATCTCTGTTTATTCGAAACGGTTTCCCTTTGAAAAATTTTCATGCTTTTAAAATTAATTCCACCCAGTTTGGATTGTTTTAAGGTTGTTTATTGACAGATTGTCCCAAAGAATTATAATTGTCTCACGAAATATCTCAAAGGGCACAAAAAGCAGAGCAAATATTGCTATTGAATTATGAAAGGATTTAAAATGAACTCAAGTGGTGTGCGTGCAAATTAGTAAGAAAAAAACCTCAAAAGGCTGAACAAAGGATAAAGGATCCAAACTGAATTAAACAAACTGAAAATTAAATAATATTTAATAAAAAATTGGAATCATTCTTTTGAATTGAAACTTTTCGTAGATTTTCAATTACTTGAATACGAAATTTGTACTACAAGTAGCTGATCGTAATTTTTAGGTGACCAAAAGAGACATGCCACGAATCTGCGTCAAAATGCTTTTGGCTGCAAATTTTAAATAAAATATTCGTTTTGAAAAGAATAGCAAGCCGTTGAATAGGTATTGTTGAGTTCTCTTTCAAGTTTGATCACCTTTCTTTAAAAAATTCATTCGCAAAATGAACGGTTTGCAGTTAATAATGAATTTTTATTTTAGATATTAGTTTATTATATTATAAAAATCATATTATTTATTTATTATATATTTACTAAATTATTAATATAAGGTTATTATTATTTTTTTTTATGGTTCAGCATAAAAAGAGACAACAGGAAAATCGTGATTCGTCTTCATTTATTCATGCTTAACAATATTTTAGTTATAAGTTCATTTCTGTCACTGTTCGGTTCACTTCTTTGGCCAAGAGGAAGTACCAAAGATTTAAAAGAAGTTCCCTTGGACATGAACCTGTTTCTTTTTATCATCTCCCTGTCGTATTTGGGAGTGGGGTGATGACATTTTCAGCCATAATGTTATTTCTTCAATAATAATTGTTCATCAATAAAAGATAACATTAGCGCGATAATACCATAAAATAACCGCTAATAATAATAGCTAAATTGAGTCTAAAACTGGTATTCATCGAAACAGGTCTATAAAAGAAGGATATTTATAGCCCGAATGCTTAACAACATGCATGAATTACCTGCTTGTTGAATAGAATTTATTTCATGATAATTTATTTAAAATTTAAAATATTGCGTCATCAGTCGTGATGCTTGGTAAAGTATACATCTTTTTACGTTTTTTTCTGAACAACTCAACATTCCTAATTAATTCTGGTACTACTAGGCACGTTTCCAGTTTTCATTTGAGTCATTGCATAGAATTTATTTCATTTTCACAGGTTCGAATCTTTTTGGCGACTGTTTATTAGGTTGCACTTAAACCCAAGTTCAGCTTGATATTGGACAAATTCTAAGACACACAATGTTAATCTCGTCTTACAATTTCCCTCTGATGCCCAAGTCGGTTTGTAAGCCTATAAACTTCATTCGTATATTCCGGGAAGTTGTTTCAGCAAGAAAAGTCTAATAATAATGTTATTATAACAATAAATTATAAATATTGTAAATACAACAATATAACAGTTTTATAAATGTAACGACAATGTAATACATCCGACGTCACATTTGGATGTTTGAACATCAAATGATAGAACGGAAACCCCTCATAGAAATTAATACCGACAGAAAATTAGATGTTGTTTCTTTCATCATTTAAGAATACACCACAAGGCACCACCCATTATTGAGAAGCCTGTCCTTGAATCTTCAACAATCTTTTTCGTACCGAACCATTTCAAATCCCAGAAAATACTTTCTAAGCTTCTCGAGAATCATGTACGAAATAGTTTGTCGCTTACCTTGGTCGTGGCTCGTTGCCTCTTGCCATACGATCTGCCGGCATCGTTAAATACAGAAACTGGGCTACTTTATGGGTGATGGCTGAGATTACTGGTTGGCTGAAATGGCTGAGATTTTATGGATAATCATAATATCTTACTTGTGATTCATTCATTTTTTATAAGTTTGTTGTAAAAACAAATAAGCAAATGTCCAATAATTGTTTGGATCGATGAAGATGTGGAACAAACATTGGATTCTATTTAGTTGTCATGGTGATATCGTTTTGCAACCTCTGATCCGCTTGCTAAACTATGGGCCCCTTTCAGGCCACAATACGCGACAGCTGCTATGTGCATCAGCTGCAATTCATACATTTGCATACATGAATACTTAATTAGCTTTACATAAGCAGACGACAACGCCTCGCTTTGCAACACTGTTCGCCATATCAATTCAAACTCCAATATTTTTTTTATATATTTCTTACAAATAATGTGAATTTCGTAAATGAAAATTTGGCATTGTAATGAGAAGTATTATTCATATAGATTCAGCTGATTAATTTTAAAATATTAGAAAATGTTGGGGAAAATGATGCAACAAAGTTGCAATACGCACTTAAACTTTTTTGCTGAACAAAATGTCGTAAATTAAGATGAGAATTTAGAGCTTAAATTCATCTACATCATAGGAAAATAAGTTGGTAATAAATTGGATGCATGTAAAAATAAAAGGAATTGCGATCAGGTTTTAAGAACATGTATGGTAAATCAAAAACCGTTTAATTAAAATCGAAGCCTTTGAGATTTCACAAGTTAAACAAGTTGGATTAGCAAAGCTAGTAAAATACGTTATTATTTTCACATATTATGTTGAATTCGGTGATTTACTGTTCCAGAAACTTATGCAGACATATAAAAGTTTGTTAAATTCGATTAAACAAATATCCGGAAAGTTACTTTCGTAAATAATGTTGGATTTAAAGGAGAATGAATAACGAGAATATTGTTACTAAATTAATCAAATTAACGCCTAACTTCATCGAAAATATTTTTAGATTGTGGGACAACCCGCAATGATTCCATACCGAGAAGCCAAATACAAAGAAGTAAGAAAAATAATAAAATGAAATGCTTCTATTGAAGTAGCTGAAACTCAAACGAGGAAGTTGATCGAAGAAGAATGAAAGACTGCTTGGCTGGATTTGCTGTGACATTTGGGCATTACAGACATTCACGAAGCCGTTATAAAAGCCTTTGTGACCGCAGTCAGAAGTTTATGAAAGTCTAATTAGACACCTTTTCTCAATCAATTAACGAAATACTCTAAATTCGAATTAAAACGTTGAAGGAATTTTAATTTGTGTCTTTCTTCTAAATCAATCCATTATAAAGTTATGGCAAATTATGGAAAAAATATGAAACAAAATCATTTCGAGATGGATCGATTCGATGGAAGAGATGACGATTCGGACAGCATCGAAAACATAAAGAACGATGACCCTTATGAGGTTGATGAAGAAACTCCTATGCTCTCTAGAAGTGAAAAAAGGTAATAAATCACTAAATTTATTAATTACTAACAAATTACAGTCAAACTAAGATTTATAAATGTAGATTGTGGCGTTTTTAATTAAATTTTTAACTTTTTTTAAAATGTCATTTGCGGCTTCGTATTGAACCAACCTTATGATTAATAAAATTGACTTTATTCGGCATTTTTAAAGAAATAAATCTATTTCTTTGCTAATGAGAGTTTTCGTTAATTATTTTCTTTCTTCAGATTCGATTCTCAATTTGCAATTCCTAGACTGCCGAATGTGATACGTGCAAAAATAAATTTCAAAAATGAAATTAATTTTGAGCGTGTGTTAAAGCGAACTTTGTTCATTTCAGTTCGAGCCTGGATTGGGACATTTTCATGGTGAGGCCATGGGACAATAGCAGAGATCAAGACGAGAAAGTAATTGCCAGATGGTTGAAAATCTTCAAAGTCACCACATACATCGTAGTCTTTATTGGAATGCTCATTTTTCTCTCCTTGAGCAAAGTTTCTCTTCTCATAGCATCGACGAACATCAGGGCCTATACGCAAAACTATTCAAGTCATACTAAATCATCCTTATTCAGCATTTCTGTCAGGGATATGAACTTTAGTGGATATTATCCAGACAATACGAGACCCACTCTCCAGTGTTACAATTACACATTCTACTATCCCGTATTTGTAAACTTTTCGGATTTTATTGTACATAAGAATGCCACCTCCACGGGCACTTATTGCATACTTATGCCAAACAACTTCATCACGACTCAGTTCAATACTAAGGACATGGGTTGCACAGACGTAGACTTATGGCATCCCAGGCGCAAAGATTCAGTTAAAGGAAAGAAATTCAATTCTACAGACATCCCAAAGGGGTTCTACGGAACTCCGTGCATATCGGTCCATTTCAGATGGATGTGGGCCGTCTTTCTTATGATCTGCTTACCATATGCAATTACCTGTGCACGATGTTTTTGGAAGGTGAGTGGTATAGTAATCTGATGATTATTTGGAAATTCTAGTTTTGTTGAAGTTACGTAGCTAACTTCGACCTTCTCCGACGAAACATAGACCAAGGATTTTATTGAAAATAAACAAACTTTGGAAGTAAATCTTTTTTCCTTTGGCTCACAGATATGTTTCCGAACCATAATGAACCCTTCTAGAAAAGCTGTGCTTTCTGTCCTGGTTGTCGATGGATTACACACTGCAGGTCTAAGCTACATGCTCTTCTACATAATACCTGGATTGAACGACGCAATCCAGGGACTGATCCTACTGACAGGAGTTGGCTTAGTTCCTGCTTTTTTGGCCGTGACTAATAAACCAGGCGGTGTCATTGAGCGCAGCAATACCCACATCGATGGTATCAAGATGACTGTTGTGGTCGTAATGAATTTGATAGCAGCTGGGGTTCAGTTGTCCGTCGGTGCTGTTGTGACTTGGAAGGCCATAAATAATCCTGAGAGAGATGTGGCCATTTACTGTCTCATCGTTCCGTGCTTATTCTGTATATCGCTGAGGTAAGTACGATTGGAGAATTATTAAAGTGACATTTTGAAATTAAAGATTCTTTGGCATTCACAAAGCAAAAATAACAAATTTTTGTGATTACGATATCACGATCTCTAAATAGAAAAATTACAATCGGATGATTTGATAAAATCGATTTCAAAAATTTCTGATAGGTGGTGGGAAAACTACAGCGGTGATAGCACGAGTCCCTTCAGCAGCATACCCATTCTGGCCAAATTGGCTTCTGAGCTGAAAAGGTCACGCACCAAGCTCCAATTTATATCCAGTGCATTCAAAATCCTCGTGGCCTTTATCATGCTCATTGTCTGCGCTTATCTGCTGAAAGGAAAAATCTCGCCAGGGGACAGAAACGAATGGTACAGCGTTCTCTGGATGCAGGACATGTTAGTTGGGTCAATTTTTATCTCAAAAGCTTATGTTTATTTCTCTTTTGCTTTTGCCGAAGACTGAGGCTAGTAAATGAGATCTTTTCAGAGAAAACCGTATTCTCTTTTTAGAAAATGCTCCCATCGAGCAGTAAGCGTGAAAAACCAGACAATTTATGAGGTGGACGAAAACGTCTTCGACAAATCTTGGATCAGCATGTGGACGCTCAACGTTGCCAGCGGATTTCTCGTCTATTTTCTGACATCTGTCTCTGCCAAGATGCAAATTCAAAGGGTGAGTTGCTTGAAGCAGATTTTCTTAAATAATATAAACTCTGCCATTTTCAACATGATTTAATGCTAGAACTGTAATAATATTCATACTTACGACGACTACAACGACAATATTACCAACAACAGCAACAGCAATAATAGAAACAACGACAATGAAATCGCCAAATAATGAATGATAACTGAATGTTGGTTTCTAATCTCCCTAATGATTCATAATTTTAATAAAATAATATCACCAATGCATTTAAATTTTGCATTATTCTGTATTATTAAAACAAGCTGAAAAGGTTAATTAAGTAAATTATTACTTAATACATAATAAGAGTGATTTAATTTTTTAATTAACCCTTGAAGCTAGCTGCAGCGGTTCCTCTGGTGATAAGCACCCCTGTAGTAGCAGGTTTGATGGTTGCCGGTTGCCAAATCTGGAACCAAAATCCTTGCAATCTGTCAACTGATCTCTATACCCCCACTTACTTCTACCGCTGCTACAAAATCGATGCCTTAAATGTTGGACCAGCGAGCTTAGAGCTTAGGGAGATCTATTTCCTTCCAATCTGGTGGATTTCACTGCTCTGGGTAACCAGACACATTTGGTTTCCAAAATCAGAAAAGCTTGCAAAGATGGACAAGTAAGGATGCATGCTTTTGCTCTTCATTCATTGATTCCATAATTAAACATTCCGATTAAACTAAAGTAGCTAAATTTTTCGAAATCTTTCGACTTTGTCAGAATCTTTGTTCTGCCGATGTTTGATGGAACTCTTGTTGGCGAATCGATCTTGATGAACAGGAACAGGAATGACAAGGCACACGTTAACATCGAGAGGAACAAGGTCAGTGAATCGTTGTCATCGTCTTTGATACCATATTCGTGTTCGTCGTCTTATAATATTTTAATGTGCAATTTTTGTAATATTTTTGAATGACAGATTTTCGGAAGAGTTTTTTGTAGGTGCTACACAAATGACCGGGCCTTTGCCATCATTTCATAAGGTGCTCAAACATCGGCAAAAACTAATTACACTATTTCTAAGGAAGATTAATAAGCCTTCATTTCTGTAGAAATTCTTCACTCCCCAAGCCTTGCACAAAAATGCTATTTCATTAAGGAATAATAACAAGAACGTTTATAAAATATAAATAATTTTTTTATCGGAAAACTTGAAAAAATTTGTTTTGATTCCTCGCCTCGATTATGACCTGCAACTTTTAGATTACAATCTAAGCCCTATACGGTCACGCTCTTGCACACGATAGCAATGTAATGCATATATTGTGTCAGTTGTCATAACAGTTGCTATGTATCGTGTTCTGCACTACGCTTGTACCATCAAAAATGCTTCGCGAAAGAGTTGCCTATGAATGATGGCATGCCTATGATTTGCTCTACATCTACAGCAACTGAAGTTAATACATGGTAAATGATAAATGTAAATTTAAAAAAAGGCAACGAAACTTTAACACCCAAAAAGTAATTGGTTTATGGATCAAATCAGATGAGGAGAACGTAAATTCAGTATTTTCAGATTTAATAAAAATGTTTGGCACTTTAAAAATCAATACTGAATTGTAAAGGAGTGGTTCGTTACATAGAAAGTTCGTTAATTTAATCTTTCTAAACCACTATAAGTTCCAATTAAGTCCAAAATTACTTAATCTTGTTAGCTTCTAACGGGCAATGAGTTGGTAGCCATTTGTGACGATGTTGATAACCGCCAATTATTTTGCCTTATTATTTTAGTTTGTTTTACATTTTATTTTACATAATTTTAACCTGCATGACTTCACAATGGCCAATGATTACAGAAGATGAATGATCTTCTCAAACCCAACCCGTCCAATTCGATGAGTCACAATCAAGTGGAAAAAGGAGAAGGATCCTCCTCTGGGTCTTCATCCAATCCCTCGACAGGGGAATTTCTTCCGTCCTCCGAAGTTCGCAAGTTGTTGACTACCGACAGCACTCCACTCATTTACATCTGCGC
Organism: Hirudinaria manillensis; assembly: GCA_034509925.1. Lineage (NCBI taxonomy): Eukaryota > Metazoa > Annelida > Clitellata > Hirudinida > Hirudinidae > Hirudinaria > Hirudinaria manillensis. Next base: position 5,450,661 of record CM067537.1, read on the forward strand.
CACAATGTGGCATGAAAACGAGACAGAGATGGTTCAAATGCTCAAATCCATATTCAGGTAACTAGATTTGTTCGTTTTGTTGATGCTATTTGGGATTGTTTGTGTGTAATGGATCGTCGAGACAAGATGATGAATGTGCCAATTTAAGTTTATCGTCATAAATCAATTTGAAAAAATTTGTGATGAAATAAATAAAGTCGACTATTTGTATTTATTAGCATGTTGGTATGCCCCTTCAGCGACTAATATTTGTTATGAACACCAACGATATTAATTTGATCTTCCCTATCTAAAATTCCACCATATTAAATCAATTTTAAAATCTTGACTACGCCAGTGTATTTTTTTGTTATGATAAGAGTGATGCAAAAGTGTTTCAAGTGTGTAATCAAATTGTGTCTGCAACAGAACCCTTGGCAATAAGTCATCAAAACGTTCAAAACGCATCAGATAAAATAAGAGGTAAACTTTAGGAACAATAAATGGTTGATTAAATATTTTATTTTAATTTTAGACTGGACAGAGATCAAGCAGCAAGAGCGAACTCTTACTATCTTAATATAGTCGATCCAGACTATTACAACTTCGAAGGTTATTACTTATTAGTAATATATCATTTAATCATATCACCACAATTGTCATTAATATTATTATATTTAAATATTATATTTAGATATTATTGAAAATAAATAAATTAATATTTAAATTGCTAATACACGGCCATAATAATCTCAGTAACATATTAATAATATTTTATACAATCAAAAGGGAATTATAAAAATGACCGTTTATTGAAATGTCTATCTATAGAAATGTTGGTGGCTACTAGTGCCTTTAATAATAAGGTCTCGATAAAGCTGTGTGATAAAAAAATCTTTATCATCATCTTTCCAGCCCACATCTTCTTCGACAACGCCATGAATGCTCACGACGATGAATACATGGATTATACAGTCAATGAATACGTTCATTTGCTCGTCAAAGTGCTTAAAGAGGCGGCCTTGTAAGCTTCCAATTGTTTATGTCACGATGTAAGATTAAAAATAACCACAAATTAGTAATTGTTTTGAATTTAATTAATTTATTCAAACTCATACATATGGCTATGAAGGTGTTTCATCATAAAATATGCGTTTGTCTTGATTCTTATACCACAGTCAATGTCTGATCATTATTCCTAATATCAAATAGCCAGAAATTAAGAACCATAACCATGGTAATTTAATCATTACAGATCATCAAAACATAAGTTTAGAAGTTAAAATAGCTGATATGCTAATTACCGAGCTACTATAAGAGCTATACTGCTATACCTATCAGACATAATAAAAATATTTTTTCAATCCAGAGGAGAACACGGTGTCTTGCGCAGCGTCGATGATCCGATAAAATATCCTACTCCTTACGGAGGAAGATTGGAATGGATTCTTCCTGGAGAGAACAAGCTGATTGTTCACTTGAAGGACAATTCCAAGATAAGGAACAAGAAACGTTGGAGTCAAGTAAGTCGCTGCGATGAGAGACGATTGATCTTCATTTTTATGGATTTTATGTTTTAATGTTTTTTTAAATAAATGGATAAAGGACACGCTTCGAAATTTTAATTTATAGTTATTTCCTACACTACTGCACATAGTTATTATCTTCTATTAAATAAATCAATCGATTCCATTCTAATTAGTTTCTAATCCAATGTAATTCCTAATCCAAATCAGCTATTGATCTTTGGCTGAAAAATCTTCTAAAAATAACAGACAAGAAAATAGATTTGAACACTTGTTTGCATATCACTATTAACTTCTGAATCCGTTAACGCAGTATTATTGATATCCCAAGGTGATGTACATGTATTACTTCCTGGGATTTAAGTTGAGCTGCAATCCAAATATAACTGAAGAGCAGAAGATTGTGAGGTCACGGAATACTTACCTCCTCGCTCTTGATGGTGATGTTGACTTCCAACCACTTGCACTCATTCTACTCATTGATCTTATGAGAAGACAGGAAAAGGTTGGAGCTGTCTGTGGAAGGATTCATCCAATAGGATCAGGTATGATTGGAACTATTCTGTTTATCTTTGTTTTTATTCCTAATTAGGAAAATGTAAAAAATGATAAATTTCGAAAATTTGACGCTAATAAATTTGACAGTAATGAATATGATAGCATAAAAATTAGCAATACTTTCGATAAACTGAAAAGTTAAATCTCAAACTAGGTCCAATGGTGTGGTACCAAGAGTTCGAATACGCCATTGGTCATTGGCTTCAGAAAGCAGCGGAACATGTTATGGGCTGCGTACTGTGCAGCCCTGGTTGTTTCAGTTTGTTTAGAGGCTCGGCCATCATGGATGAAAATGTTATGAGGACTTATACAAAGTTGCCCACTGAAGCAAGACACCATGTACAGTATGATCAAGGTGAATTTAACTTTTTAGGGCTCAGACTGTAGTCCATAAGTTATTTGTCCTGTCAAGAAAATTATGACTTACGTTTAATATTGCAAGAAGATAAATTCATGCAAATTATAAATTGCATTAATATTACAATCAAAACCAATATTGCAAATATTTTAAATTATTCAAAGTCAAATTAACTTTTAAAATAGGGGAAGACAGATGGCTTTGCACCTTACTTCTACAACAAGGATACAGGGTTGAATACTGTGCTGCCTCTGATAGTTTTACCTTCTGCCCTGAAAACTTCAATGAATTCTTCAACCAGCGACGCAGATGGATGCCTTCGACTATGTCGAACATTCTCGATCTCCTTCAGTCCTGGAAACACACAACTCAAGCTAATGAAAACATCAGCATCATCTACATTATCTACCAAGCATCAATTCTTCTCACTTCGCTTTTATCACCAGGAATCATTTACCTTATGATCGTTGGAGCAACAGATGAAGCCATCAAAAACTTTGTTAAATTGGACTTTGGCTGGCTGGCCATCCTTAATGCTTTGCCCCTCTTCATTTTCGTGATTCTCTGCTTTAAGGCATCATCAGAAATTCAGGTTTTGCGAATGCGCTTTGAAAATTAGACTAATTTAATTAATGGAATAAAGGCAAATATAATAATATAATTAATAAATTGTCCAGTTTGGACAAGTGGCAGCGGTAATGGCTTCATTCGCAACTTGTGTTCGAAACCCAGCTCCTGTAAACCATAAGGGCCCTTCGAGGAAATGCAACTGTCGATGCTGAATGGTTTATACACTGATTGAATTATAATTTAAGAATGACTAAATATAACAAATAACATTTTGCCAGAAAATTGTCAATTTGAAGCTTAAAATAGTTTTAACGTTCAAAACATTTTGAATTTATGACTAGATTTTTACCTCTTTATTACATGTTCTTTTCAAACAAATGCCAATAAATATTATTGAAGATAATTCCTCGTACACAATGTAATTGCATTTGAGGAGTTGAAACTGTTATCATAACAAAATTACTTTATCATAATTTCAATTAATGCTAATATAATTATATTGTTATTAATTTCAGCTTAACTACGCCAAACTGGTAGCTGGAAGTTATATCATCATCCAATTCTTGGTGCTGATCGGAACTTGCGTCACCATGTACAGAAATAATTGGTGCCATTCCACAACAATTTTCTTCTTGGGACTGACTGGAATATTTCTAATAGCAGGATTTCTGCACCCTCAAGAATTCCACTGCCTTCCAAAAGGATTAATTTACTACCTCACCATTCCGACTATGTATATGATGCTTATGATTTATGCCATGTTGAATCTTCACGTTGTAAGCTGGGGAACTAGGGAAGTCAAGAAATCGCCCAAAGAGATGGAAGAAGAAGCAGCCAGACTTGAGGCACTGGCAATTAAGAAAAAGGAGGAAGAAGCCAGGAAGAAGGGATTAGTCTTTGACATCATGGATCAAGTCCGCAAGCGAGCCAATTTAATTCAACCCAAAAAAGATTACTGCAAGTAAGTAGGTTTCTTAATAGTAAGCGGTTATGAACAGAATTATAGCTAAAATTAATTAGTATTAAACGGCTTCAAACTACGTTAATAGACGTTTAAAAAAATTCGTTACTAAACATATTTTGAGACAATCTCACTATAAAAAAAAATTCATAAAATTGGAACATAATGGTTAATCTGGTAATTAAGTAATAAGTGATAAACCTGTTATATGTAAGAAATGAAATCAATCTATAAATAATATTAAAATAAGAAATACATTTATTTGAACCAGTTGCACCAGAACTCTCTGCAACATTATATGCTGTTCAAAACCAGACCATCCCCCTAATGAACAACGATTGGATGAGATTTCCGGAAGGGTTGATGCTCTCGAAGATCGCTTGAACGTCAAGAACAAAACAAAACTAGCATCCAACCAACAGATATCAATTGTTGACCATTCAAGAGGAAGCTGTAAGAAAGATTCTTTGTTAAATTGGTCTTATTTCATCACAACCTCAGATTCCAAACTTGATTAATGTAGAAAAATTGCAGTTCAATAAAGTTATGCTTTAAAACACGTTGCAGTATACCAGGATCCTATAGCAGAAAGGAACCAAGATCTTGTGTCTAAAGATAGAGCTCCCTCCATCATTGCTGAGGAACCTGACTACGATTTGGAATCTGTTGTGCCAGATTATGATCGGGAACCATCTTTTTACGAAGGCCAAGACGTATTTAGAAATGAACTCATCAACCCCTCTTGGATTGAGGACGAGGAGCTTGGAGATGGACCGAAAGGATTTATTCCTAAAGAAGAAGTGGAATTTTTCCAGGTAATTTAAAGTTATAGATCAAAATACCATTTAATATTTGATTTGCTATATTACACTCGAATACAAAAACCCATAACATTACACCTATTTACGTTCGATCAACTTAATCTCTAACGTGAACTTTTTGTCTATCCAGGGACTCATTGTTAAGTATCTAGCCCCCTTAGTAAAGGATAAAGAGAAAGAAGAAATGCAAGCAAACGAATTAAAAGAACTTCGCAACAAAGTGGCCGTTGGTTTTATATTTGCAAATTTCACTTTTGCCATTGTAACAATCATTGCCCAGTCAAATGCAAAAGATGTTTATGTGCCATGGCCATGTCCTGCTAAAGAGCAACCAGGAAAAGAAAATCTTGCTAGAATTGACGATAATTTCTCGAAGGTTGATTTGTCCGGAATAATCTTTTTAGTCGTCTTCGGAGCCTGTCTTGTAGTCCAATTCATTGCGATGTTCATTCATCGACTGGGTACATTCATGCATCTCATGTCTACCACAGAGCTCTATCCAAAGAAAAGTCCCGAGTTTACAACAGATCCTAAGGATATGGTTGGTTTGGCTCAAGCTTTGGGAGATCTAGCGCAAGGTGCCGATGATGATGACGATAATCCGGATTATGAAGACGAGGAAGAATACGACAAATATACTGTGTCTAACGGAACATACAAAAAAACTGGTTTCGAGAAAACTAGGAACCAAAGGCGTGAACAAATTAAAACCTACAGTCAAGCCGTTATCAACAGGCTTCAACAGCTGCAAAACGCTAAAGGCGATCAACTACCTAAAGACAAAGGTTTCAATGCAGCAACTAAAAATGCGACAACCAAGAAGGCGCTGATGACTGTTCGACGTAACATGGACACAGTACGAATGCGAAAAGGCAACATCAACTACGGATTTGAAAAAATATCGGTTAGGAATTCCGATTACCCTAGAGGACCTAATCAGCCTCCAATAGGAAGAGGCTCTCTGGAAGCGTTTGAAGAGCCACCAAGGAAAAGTCGTTTCGTCCAGCATAAACCTTTTGGAAAAAATCGCGTGCAAGATTTTTCTCGTGAAAGCGTTAGGTCGAATGAAATATCTGATCAACAATTTCCATTTTGACCAGAATTTACATTAATGTTTTCCAATTATTTATATCAGGTACTGTGACATCTTGCCTTTGTTGAAACAAGGCTTCACATTTTGCTTATGTAAATTCCTATTTATTGAACTTAATTTTTATAACGAAATGAGCATTCCAGCTTAGCTCAAAGTTATGATTTGTGATCTAACCTTTCTTTACATCAGAACTGATCCAGGAACGTCATTTCACTTTTCCCGGGACAAACCATCGACATCCTTATGTCCCACTTTTCGTTTCTCATGAACAATGGGGGTAATAGCTACATAAGGATGGGGTGAGGCAGAGCAAGCCATACTCAGCAAATTACATATAAGCAAATGCCAAGGAGTAGTCCCTAAAGTATTCCACGCGGGAAGAGGGCAGTCCAAGAGATATTAACAGTTTGTGACATGGGGGAGGCTTTTAAACCTATGTGTGACATCCCACAAATAAAAGATTAAGGGTTTTTTGCTTGGCTCAATGTTATTACAAAGGTTTAGCATATTACATAAATTGCGCCATTTATATTGCTTTTATAATGTGTATTATGTAGTTGTCAAGATATTTATAATTCCTCAATGTTAAAAATATGAAATGAATAGTCAGTTGGTAAATGTTTAGTTGTGACATGTATCAATTTATGGGGGGGGGGGGGGGGGTGTTTGACATTGAGATCTTTAACAATGGGAGGTGCTAAAAATGGTCTAAAATAGTGTGACATATTTTATAGACGGCCCCCAACTAAAACCCCGTTATGACTAATTGCGGTTAGAGGAAACTTCGAGATATTAAGAAAAAAAAACCTATTCATAATTTATAAAATGTACCATCAAATTGTGAGACAAGTGCCTCGATTCAAAACGTTATATCGCACGCATCCGAGTTTGGGATTAAAACGAGATCTCTCAAAGACCAGTGTTACGCCTCACGAATCAAAAGTGGTGAAATTGTTTTTTTTTATTTCTAATATTTCCGCTCTTGGAGAGGACAAGTAATGGACTTTGGCTATGAGGAATTGTCTGATGAGGATGATTATTACTACGATAATGACTCCGAGAATTCTTTAGAATTTGTTGATTATGCGAGAAATAAACCACGCAAAGTCAGAAAAGAGCATTTGGAAGATGTCAAATTTTATGATTTAAAAGGAGAAAGGCAAATAACTTTCGGTCGCCATGGCACCGATATGCTTGAAGGTTTGAAGGAGCAAAGAAATAAAGGGGAACTTTTAGATTTAAAGTTGAAAGTGAATGATAATGGTAGAGAAGGAATAATCCATGTGCACAGTAATGTTTTGGCTGTTTATAGTCCTTTTGTGAAAGCCTTCCTTCGAAATGAACCACCAAATAAAGTTGTTGATTTATCAAATTGGAGTAAAGAAGTCATAGAAACTCTTGTAGAGTGGATATATGATGGTTTTTTGAGGATCCAATCTACAAATTATTTGCAAATTCTGCAATCCTCTGATTATCTTTGCCTTAATGCAGTGTCTCAAGAATGTGCATTATACATATGTGATCACATCACACCAGAAAATTGCTGTGAAACATATAAGACTGCTTGCCATTACCAAATACCAGATTTCAGAGAAACAGTGCATAAGTATATATTGAATAACTTTGAAAATCTAATGAAGGAAAACAAATTAGTGAAGCTTCCCAGAGATGACTTTTTAACATTTTTGAAGGATGATGACTTATTGAGCAATTATAGCTTTCCAAGCTCCCCATCTGAAAAAGAAGTGGTTTTGTTTAATCTGTTACAAAATTACATCACTCAGAACAATTTGCATGATTTGTGGCCCTGCATAATCAAGGATGTTTTAAGATTTGGAAATATGGATAAAAAATCTCTTGAACAACCGATATCACCAGATCCAGAAAAATGGTTATGTGAATGCAAGGAAAAAGACCTGTGCATCAAATATTTGGAGGAAATTAGGGCTTGTGTCTCTTTGGGTATTGACTTATCCCAATTTAATCCTTTGGCATCAAAACCCAGGTCAGGTATACCAAGTACGTAATTTAAAATTTGACAGCTTTAGGTTTAATTACTTTTCTCATGTGTATTATTGAGTAGTGTGCTACTTTAAAATTCAAGTAGACAACTCTTTTTGCGATTTATTTATAAAAGTAATCAACTTTTAAAAAGTAATGACTTGACTATAGAAAGTTATAGTCAATTCATCAAAAATCTCAGATAACCAGATTTTGGATTCTTTGCTTGAATATTTCTTAATAACATTATTATCAACAGATATAAAATATTCATGGACGCACAAGGTTGCTTATAAATCAGACTTCCCAGAAGAAAGGAACCATGCTAGCTTTGATGATGTCAGAAGTATATTGAATGAGCTCAAGAGCTCTGGTTTGGAGTCTATCCTCTTTGTCACTGGGATGAAATTGTTTACTTCATTTTGGGAAGGCCATTGTGTATTAGCAGGTGTGAATATTTTTGTTGCAGGATTTATTGGCATCTTTCATTACTACCTGATAAAATAACTTTTCTGGGTAAATATAATTTTTCTGTTAGCAATGTAATGTAAAGACTGATGCATTTATATTAGCAGTAACTGAAGTGTAAATTGTCTTAAGTTTGCAATTTAAAATTAATGAATACCCATTCCATAGAATTTACCCTGCACTCAATTATTTTAACAGTTTGCTATAAATTTACATTGCCAGAAATTTAATGATTGAATGACTTAGCTAACAAGATTATGCTAGTTTTTTTGGCAAAAATAATTTTATTTCTCAATAAATATTTTCATTGTTAACAGCCATTGAAGTGACTTACAATACAGGCAAAAATATCATCCATGGAAATGTTCGCAGCGACATGGGCGTCCATGAGTTTAAATTGGAGCCTCAAGAGAAAATTATAAACATTGAGGGGAGGGCTGGTTGGCTTGTGGATTGTCTTCAGTTTGAAACCAATCTTGGTCGAGTGTTCGGTCCATTTGGAGGCACAGGTGGAAATGAAAGGTCTTTTAATCCCAAAAATCCAAAGTCCTACCTTGCTGGTTTAAGAGGGCGTGTGTCAAGACTTAACGGATGTACTTACATCAGGAGACTTAGATTTGCATGGGCCAATGTTTGTGAAACCTGATTTCAATCTGACCAATTAAATTTGCATGACTTATTGCATTTGAAATATATTTTTCAGTTTATTTCACAAGCTTACCATTTTTATTTTGGATTTCTGAATAAAGTGGAACTTCTATGCCTTACTAAACTTCACTTACATTTGAAATAGTCTTTATCAATCTAGTTGCAATTTAGGTTGAAACCGGATGGGAAATCCGCTTCACTAAATTAAATAAGACCAACATAATTTTTAATTTTTTAACTGGAGAAGCTAATAAATTGTTGAGGACAGTTGTTTAAGATAGCTAACTGAAAGGGCCTGACAATACGACTCCTGATGACCCTTTCAATATAGCACTTCCCAGTAAGGAGGTAAGGACATGTGAGTGAACTCATAGAAAATCTTATGTCAATTCGCTCACATTGGGAAATAAATATCACATCTTGAATTTAAAGTGATGAAACCTTCGTATCCTCTTTTAATTTGTTTAAAAATTGCCTGCGGACACTTCAGAGAAAAGGTTCGGTATATATGAAGTGGCTTTGATCTTCATAAGCAGTCACGAGAAGTGGTTCGGTCACTCGGGAGTCAGACTAATGTTCATTAAAAATCTGCTGGGATATTAAGACTTTGATGATGGTCACTCGACGGTGAAGTTGGCACACTTTTTAAACGCCAATATCCCCGGAACGGAAAGAGCTAGAATCAAAATTCTTTTAACTTCACCGGGGTCGGAAAACGGAGCTTTGTGCGAAAATTTGAAAAACGACTTCAAAATCTGCATCAATTATCTTCTTAAAAATAATTTCCGACATTTCGCTATCGGCCAGAATACCTCAAAATTAAATCCGAAAACTTCCGAAATTTTGTTTACATTGCGAACGAAGTCAACGAATTTAACACTTATTTCTAAATTAAACAAAAAATATATATTAGAAATAGTTTCCATTCCTAGAATATGACATAATTTAGTTAGAAAAATTATTTAAATTAACGTTAACCATGGTTTGCTTGGGTAGGCTGAAGTCGCGCAAGTCACCGGTCATAAAATGAAGCAGCGCTATCAAATGCGACTTTGTTTACTTAAGAAGAACGCGAAAAGACCTTTCAGAAAATATACGACACAATTATGTGGCATCGTTTTAAGACGCTCTATGACCTTATTATAAACGTCCCCCAGCAACCCACATCAGGTCTTTCCATCGTTAGGCAAGCTTTCCTCTCCTCACTATGATTTGTGCCAAAAACCTTTTTGTGAATTCTAATAGTACGTTAAAATACCTTTCAGGAAATGTAAGACGCAACTCTAGCGTCCAAGTATAAGGCGCTCTGTAACCTTATTAAAATGTACCTTAAATTGTCAGATCTATTTCCATCGTTTGGCGCTTTTCCCACTCGACACACTGATTTGTGCAAAAGAATTATTTTAATATTTCGATAGAACTTTGAAAGACCTTTCAAAAAATCTACAACACAATTGTAGCGGACTACAATATTAAATATTTAAATATTGCTCCTTAGCTGCTCACATCTCTTTCCACCGTTTGGCGCGCTTTCCTCACGTCACTCTGATTTGTTCCAGAATTCTATTTCCAAATTTCAATAGCTGATTTAATGGGCTTTCAAGAAATCCAGAAAAAAATTATGGCGCTTGTATAAGACTTCTACAACCTTATTATATAAGCTCCTCAAATCTCTCTTTCTTCGCTTTCAATCGTTCGTCCTGCTGTCCCCTCGCTACTCTGCTTTGTGCGAAAAATTGATTCCAATATTTCAATAGAGCTTTCAAAGACCTTTCAGAAAATCTATAACACAGTTATAGCGGACCGGTACAAGGCGCTCTGTAATCGTTTTAAAACTATCTCCAACTCACATTTTCTCTTTCCATCGTTTGGAGCGCTTTCTTCATGTCGCCCTGATTTGTGCCAATTTTCTATTTTTACGATTCAATAGCTACACAAAAGGCCTTTCAGAAAATCAAAACAAAATTGTATGGCATCGGTTTAAGATGTTTTATGACCTAATTACAAAAGCTCTTTAGATATCTGGATCACAAAACAGGGTTTTCCACTACTCATCGCTTTAGGTGCTCGAGTCGACTTTGTCTCGCATCGATTATTAAGAAAAATAATTTAGCGGAGTGACTTGCAATAACTATTTCGATTTTAGTCCTACTAACATAATTGATTTGATATAATTGAACAGACTTGAAGAGGGCAACATCCTGCCATGGATTATGAAGACGATGAAGAACAAAGAGAACCAATCGATTATCATCCAAAAGATGATAATGAGAGTGATGTAAGTCAAGAAGAAAGCCACGAACATGGGATTGTCAACAAAATACTAGATATAGCATATTCTGGAGAAAGAGAAATAATCTTCACCAATCACACTTCAAATATGTTTAAAGGATTTAAAGAGCTCAGAGAGAGCAAAGAACTCTTAGACTTAAAATTGAAAGTGAATGAAGGTGGTAAAGACAAGGTTATCTCTGTGCATGGGTGTGTTTTGGCTTCACTTAGTCCTTTTGTAAGAGCTTTTCTTCGAAATGAAGGAATAAGCAAAGAGATTAATTTGATGGAATGGAACAAAGAAGTCATAGAAGAATTAATTGATTGGATGTACGATGGTGTTTTGAAGATCAAACCTACAAGATGTTATGAACTTCTAGAATCCTCTGGGTATCTATGCCTAACTGAAGTGTACCAAGAATGTGCAAATTACATTTGTGATCATTTAACAATAGAAAACTGTTGTGAGGCTCACTCAGTAGCAATTTGTCACCAAACACCAAAATTTAAAGAGAGAGTAAATAAATTCATTTTAAATAACTTTGTTGATCTATTGAAAAGAAATAAGTTAACACAACTTCCAGTAGATGTTTTTCTCTCATTTCTGGAAGATGATGACCTGTTAATAGTTGATAATGAAGGCTTTGCAGTTCATCCAAAAGAGGGAGAAAGCATTTTGTTCGATCTTTTAAAGGACTACATTGAACAAAACAAGTTACATGATTTATGGCCATCTATCATAAAAGGTGTTCTGAGGTTTGGTCTTATGGACAAAAAAGTTCTTCGGCAACTGTTTTCATCAGAAGAATGGTTTAGTAAAAGTAAAGATAAAGATTTGTGCTCACAGCTTATGAAACATGTTCATTCTTTATTGTATTCTGGCAAAGACTTCTCTGCCTCTAATCCCAAATGGGTGAAACCTCGAGCTGGTTTGCATTGTAAGAAATCACGTTTTGTTTAACTTAACTCATGTATCGACCATTTTGTTTCATTGATTTCTCATTTATTTGAATGGTTTTTGCATTGTATGCATGTATACACACTCGATTCAGATATTTCAGACATTATCAATGCATAATTTAGTACATAACTATTGTTCATCATATCAATTGCAACTAAGTACGGTCACTTATGCTTTACATCACATGTGTTTTTACCACTTATGTGTTGTCTATGATATTATGTAGTTCACTTCTTTTAAATCCATTTTCAGGTACCAAGTACTTCTGGACTCCCGTGGTTGCATATATCAAAGACTTCCCAGAAGTCAAATCCATTAAATTTGATGATGTTGATAGCATCTTAAATGAGCTCAAGAGCTCTGGCTCACCTCCCATTCTTTATGTCACTGGGATGAAGTTATATACCAACTTCTGGTATAACCACTATGTTATATCAAGTATGGAATTATTGTTATTTTCTGGTTTACTCACAAGAAATCATCGGCTTGTTTCGAAGATATTTAGTTTTTAATGCTTATCAATAAATACCAATTGAAAATCAATATTTGAGCAGTAAAAAATGAATAGAATACTTTCCTAAAAGTACTAATTTAGGTATTTCTGAGTTGTTCATTGTATTTTGCTTGTAAGGGATGGTAATTAATATCTTTATTTCACAGCTATTGAAGTGACTTACAACACTGGCAAAACCATCCTCCATGGAATGGTTTTTGGTGACATGGATGTACACGAGTTTAGATTGCAACCCAAAGAGAGAATTATAAACATACAAGGGAAAACCGGTTGGGTGTTGGATAGCCTGGAATTTGAAACCAATTTTGGACAAACATTTGGGCCTTACGGTGGGAAAGATGGAGGCAAAAGATGTTTCACACCTAAAAGTCCCAGATCTTACCTGGCAGGATTAAAAGGATGTGTTTCAGATAATTATGGTCGTCTTTATGTTAGGAAGCTCAGATTTGCATGGGCCAGTGTATTTTAAAGTCTATGGACTTAGATTAAGATCCTGTTGTAGAAATTCTTGACTTATCAGTAATTATCAGGAAGTGATCCCATAATTTTCTAATAATTAAGACATTGGATGTGTGCCACTTTCAGAATTGCTAGCTACTTTGTGAATGTACGCATTTCTCCTAAATTATGCCTTAACTGCCTTGAGGATTTGAATCACTGTAATCAACCTAGCAATAAAAGTGTCTTCCATAAATGGCAAAAAAAGTTGCAGAGCTTTTAATGGCAGCTCATCACTACTGATGGGATACAACAATTTATTGATTCGATGACCTCCAAATTACTTTAATATTTATTAAATGTTTTAATATGCTACTATGCTAAGTGCAACATTTCTCAAATTGATGGATTGTTCAGTCACCTAGTTGCGTGCAAGTTTTATTCGCTTCAATCATATTGCTTTACAGAATCCTTGACCAGGATCCGACATTAATTTATTTTTGTTTGTTTCCATGTTTTCATAATAACCTGATTGATATAATTCAAGACCCACCTAAATTTTGTCAATGCCTAAATAAAGTTACATTTCTTGAATTATGTTAAGTTGTGATGTAGCGAGAATGGCAACTACAGTAACGAAGCGAAATATCAAAAAAGCATTTCCAGGCGGAAAAATTTGGCAATTGAACTTATGCTGTGGCTACTGTAATAATTTTGATAAAGGGGAATTGCCACCTCTTACAATTGATGGCAAGCAAAATGGCTGGTTCTCCCCTAGAAAAGCTGAAATGATGTCCAAGAATGGGTAACTATGGAAAACCATTTTCAATATATAATCACTCCAACATCTGATCAATGTTACTTCGATCTATAAGAAAAATCAATAACCTTTACCAAATCTTGTTTTATAAATTACTGTAAAATTTGAACTGCAGCTTCATCAAGATAATCTCCTTAGAGCTCAGATAATTTAATTTATGCCGCTAGCAAATTCCCATTGAGCATTAAGCTCATAAATAGAATTAGCGTCAATAAAATCAAGACAGTCCTACCAATAAATTTTAATGCACTCACAAATTTAACTAATTTTCTTGGTTATAAATCGTTATAAAACGAGCAAATTTGACTACATGCAGTCGGGACAACTTAACGACCCGACGCAATCTAACGTCAATCACTCAGCCTCAGCATACTAAAAATGTCACTCGACGTTATGATAATTAATTTGACGCATGATTAAAACGAATAAAAAAATGGTGTTAATTACGATATCCATTCTGTTAAATGCATTGGGATTGAACTGCTAATAATTAATGAATGTCTTATTAGCATATTAACCTCATTAAATGTCCTTAGCATCTGACTTTGGTCTAGCACTGCAATTAGTTGATTTTTTTTTGATTCTCACAAAATGCGTAAACAGATGTTCCTGAACTTGGCCCAATAGTTTCGCTTTCTTCTATGCCGTCGGATGTATGCAGCTCGCAGGATTTTGTGGTCCGCGAGCGTTTGAGCCGAGAACACCGGGAATTGATTTTACGTGTTTTAGTGAAACACTGACGCGGTAGTCGTACGGTCTAAAATAATACTTTTAACATTATAACTATTGTTGCATTCTTATCTTTAAAAAGTTATCTTAGTCAAAACATGGAATACGTTTATGAGTCTGACGAAGAGCACGATGACCACTGGTATTCTCACAGCTCCGTGAATTCTGAGGAATTTTTTGACTCTGATGCGATTCAGCATCCAGAATTGGAATTAGAACATTCTGAAGGAGGTAATGAAATATTAGAATCAAAGGATACTGGGGAGAGGCAAATAATCTTTACTCAACATGGTGCTAATACATTTAAAAGATTAAAGGATCTACGAGACAGTGAGGAACTTTTAGACTTAACGTTAAAAGTGAATGAAGATGGCACAGATACTGTGATTCTTGTGCATAAATGTGTTTTGGCTGCTCACAGTCCATTTGTAAGGGCCTTTCTACGAAATGAAGGGACAAATAAAGTGATTGATTTGTCAAACTGGAGCAAAGAAATCATAATTACATTGATAGATTGGATGTATGATGGTGTTTTGAAAATCAAGTCTACAAATTATTATGAGCTCCTGGAATCCTCTGATTATCTCTGCCTTAATGAAGTGTCTCAAGAATGTGCATCCTACATTTGTGATCACTTAACTTTAGATAATTGCTGTGATGCCTATATAGTATTAAGTCACCATCAGGTACCAAAATTTAAGGAAAGAGTGCATAAATTTATTCTTATCAATTTTATTGAGCTTTTGATGGGAACTAGTTTGATGCAACTTCCAACTGATGACTTTCTTTCAATTTTGAAAGATGATAACCTGTTATTGACTAATAATTATGGATTTGTGGTTTTACCACATGAAGAAGAAATAATTTTGGTCAATCTCTTAAAAAATTACATCAATCAGAATAATTTACATGACTTATGGCCACGTATAATTAATGATGTTCTGAGATTTGGACTTATGGATAAAAATGACCTCCAGCAGTTGTTATCATCAAGAGAATGGTTAGGCAAATATAAAGAAAACGACTTGTGCTTGCAGTATTTGGAGAAAATTGGTGCTTTTGTATCTTCTGGTAAAGACTTGTCCACCTTTGGTCCTTTGTCAGCAAAGCCTCGAGCTTCCTTGAAAAGTAAACAATTGTTTGGAAAATTTCACTTATTTTCAAATGTTTCCCTACATTTTCCATATTAACTTATTATTATTAACCCCTTATTTTCCTTATTAACGTATCTTCATAAATATTGCTGCTAATTAATTAATTTAATGCATAATTAGGTGTAGCACATAGTAATACTTGCATGCACATGTCATATAAACTAATTTCCATAGAGAAATATTTACTTGCACTAAGATATGCAAATGATGATGTCCTACTTTGTGGATTAGTTATTTTGGATTGGGTGATGTTTCAGTTCAGTTTATAGTCCAATGGCCAAGATGATTTGATTTATGTTCAAATATACAAAGAATATTTTAAGACTTACTTCATGGTTGTATCTAATATATATAATATAATTTTGATGTATAAACGAAACTGCCATACAGTTTAAATATCATTATTTTAGATGTAAGGTACTCTTGGACCCATAAGTTTGCTTACAGTTCAAATTTCTCAGAACATGGAGTTCCCATTTGCTTTGATGATGTCACCAGTATTTTAAGTGAACTCAAGACTTCTGGATTGCCACCTCTTCTCTATGTAACTGGAATGAAGTTGTTTACCCATACCTGGGATAGTCACCTTGTTATATCAAGTATGAAACATTTATTGCAATTATTAACAGTTTATTAATTAACATTCTACAAATGGATTCCTCGACAGTTTTAACTTTCTCATATAATTGATGTTTGTGTTATTTGTGACCAATACTTTTTCTAAGTTCATAAAGCATCATTTCCATTACATCACAGCCATTGAGGTGACTTACAACACTGGCAAAACAATTCTCCATGGCAGCATTCGCGAAGATTTGGATGTTGATGAGTTCGTGTTGGAGCCAGAAGAAAGAATCGTCAAAGCGAACGGAAGGACTGGATGGTTATTGGACTGTCTTCAATTTGAAACCAACTTGGGCAGAAGATTGGGTCCCTATGGGGGCAGAGATGGAGATGCAAAGTCTTTCAGGCCCAAGTGCACAAAATCATACCTGGTGGGACTGAAAGGATGCGTCTCAATGCAGGGAGGTCATGCATACATCAGGAGGCTTAGGTTTGCATGGGCCAGTGCACATTCTGCTGAAATGCAATTTGAGTCAGACAATTTTGATCCTCCTAGGCCATATTGACATATTACTTGTAATAAGTTTGCTTTTAATTAAACCCACCAATATCAGAGTCTATTTAGAGCAATTCGCTAGCCTATTACCCAAGTTTAAGATTATTGTCTTTGCTTTTGTAACCGCCTCTTTTGGTATAAAAATCCCAAACGATTCACTCGCTTAAAACATTGTAACTTGTTAAAGTATTAGCAATTAGGAAAACTATTTCCTGTATTGATCACATTTCTTAAACTTTGTATGACATATTCAAAAATGGTAGCTGTTTATTCATTCATGAATCACTAATATTCATTGCTTTTGATAGTCGATGTTTGTATTGCTGTGTTTTCAGATTTAATCCACCCGGATCTTTGTAATACAAGATATAATGATTCAAAAACTGACTTCAAAATCATTATTTGATGGTTTGCCTACTAAGATGTCTAACAAAGCAAATTCTAGAAAAAATATGTAGAAATATCGATACAAATTGCTAAAACACCATTAAATAATGATTTCCTTAAGTCACAGCAGATGTTTAGCATATCAATCATAGCAAATAGAAGCAACATTATAGGACAAATCATCTCAAAGTGCTTGTATTGGTATGACCAGGAAAGCAAACAAATTTTTAAATCAAGAGGGAGCTCTCATCAATATCCCATGCATGAAATGCTATTTACATACAATTCTATCAAAACAGCATGCTTGTATACAAGTTAATGTGAGTTACAGCTATAGACAGAGAACGTGCAAATAGCATTAATTGACATCCACATGCTTCAAGCCTAGGCACTGGTATCAAAGAATCCACTGATGAGTCCAGCAAGATCTTCCACTGAATACTTGAGGTACTTGTCTGGATTCTTGGTGAAGTTAGCATCCTTGTACCTGGCAAGAAATGCTGAGTAGTAGGGTAAGATGAAAGACTTGTTGTCCTCAAGAAGAGAATGCCTCAGGTCAGGGTCGGGTACTGAGAAGATTTTCTGCTGTTTGCATATATCTTCAAGTTCTTTGTTAAAACCCTGCAGATGACAGAATTTGTGTAATGACATAAATCATATATTGTTACAGCCATTCCTGTTGAGAAGCGGGAAGGGGCTGAGAGAGTATAAATAGGTAGAACATTCTAGAAGTTTCGGTGATGGAACTTTGTTTTACGCACAGTTATCGTCGACGGTTCGATAGAATATTGTTTCCGAGTAGGAAATAAAATACTTTATACCCAAACGTGTTGTGTGCTGCAACATATATTATTAAATCAACGGTATGACTGGAATGATAACAAGGTAAGAGTAGCAACAGAAGTCATTAATCATTACAAATATTAAATTATTTAGTAATTAATTAATTAATTAACTAACTAGTTAATAAGTTAACTAATAATTTGAGAATCTCATCTCACTGTGAACTTCTCTTTGATGACATTTCTTTCTTTGTCTTTCAGCTATTGTTAGGTAAGTAATGAACGAACGACATCACATTCAATACGCAAATCATTAACATATAATAATAATGATTAACCTTATTGTCGAGAGGAGTGGATGGGACTTGTTTCATGTTGTCTGAGATGAAGTACAGGACTCTGCTCCAACTGTACCAAATGAAGTTCAATATCAATAAAGAAGACAAACCAAAGTAAACCATTGGTTTGGGGGGCAGCCATGGATGGGTGGCAATGTCATGAAATTAAATTAATTTGTTGATAAGGATTGACAGAAAAAAAAATCAAGGTTATGAGAGGGGACCAGAAGGTCTTGGCATGGACAAATGTTTCATAAAAGGTCACCATTATCCTATCCCACTTCGTTTAAATTCATAAAAATCACAGGAATACAACTACCCAATTGTTAAATAAATAGATAATAATAAGACCAAATATTTATAAAAAAAGCCAAATATATCAGAACGCCTTTTATCTTGCAAATGGCTCAAGACTCAAAGTAAGAATTCGAGCAAATTTTATTGGAAATTTTAAAGTCACAGAAGCAATATTGTTTCATTATATTTTGTAAATCTTAAATAATGTCAGAGAAACAATATTGGCATTCATACAGTATTGGTTTAGAAATGAATTCACCTCTGTGAGTAGATCCTTTTTTGATTGTTTATTTGATCTTCATAAAAGGACTCGACTTCCACATTCCACAGGTGTACGATGTCAATCATTCCCGACCTGAGCATGACAATCGCCGTCGTCATTAACATAATTATTAAAAAAATCAGCATTAACTAACTAATTTCTTAATCGGCACTACGATCTTTGGCTGTTAACTCGATAATTACCTTACGATAAAATAACGAAATAATAGCCTAATAGTCATCGTCATCATCATCATCACCTTCTAAGTGAAACAAGAATGTAGTTAAAGTTGTTCATCATAAAGATGGCCTTGAGCGCTCCATCGTTGTAAACCTCTGCCTTGTTGTTTAAGTTGAGGCCCAGGGCTGATAGGATCTTGGCTGATGAAGTTAGAGCCAATTGATTAGCTCATATGTTAAAAGTGGAATCAATTCCATAAATTTAACATTGACTAGATATAAATATTAATAATTAACCAAACAAATAAGTGAATAAATAATGACATTTAGCTGATTTTATACAAGTTTATACCACTGTATTTTATAGTCACTCAGCAGTGCTGTAACCATTTATATAGCACTCATTTCTGAGGGCATGCAGCAAGACAAGCTGGGTTTTGAGCACACTGTGAATTTAACTTGTACATCCATTTGAGATGATAGGAATAATGTTACATTGAATGACATGAAATTAATCTTACTGAAATATTCGGCCAACTTCATCCTCGGATCTCCAGAAGAAATGCTGCCTTGAACGTTGGGGTCTGCTAAGACATGTCATAGTCTCAGTTCAAATCAAATTAAGTTCATCATCATCAAGTCATTCAAACAACAACAACAACAACCTTGTATCAGGACGTGACCAACAACATCAGAATACTCGAGCAACTGCTCCATGAAGAACATCGTCTGTTGTGGGAAAATAAGTCGTTCAAAGCAATGCTAATAACAAGGTTTCAACAATAAAGCGATCTCAAGCAGATGCAAAGCAAAGCATTCAAGAGACTACAAAAGATTGTCTCACGTTGCTCGTGAGTTCGTGGACGGTTCCATCCCTCGGCAGTGATGAATGCTTCTCAGGGTCATTCTGTTGTCCAAATTATTATCACTTTTACAACAACGGCAATGACAAAAACAATCATCATCATCATCATAAACAATGTCATCACAAAAATAACAGTAATGCAATCCATAATCATCATCATCATCATAATGTCATCACAAAAACAACCCTAATGCAATCCACAAAATCTTCCAAAGACTTCAAAACCTGGCAATAAAATAGATTGTTTAAATGATACAATATTAACATATTACATTATATTATGCTATATGACAGTGCAAAATGACAAATTCAAAAGTTACTGACTGTGGAGTAAAGTTGTGAATAAATTGAGGAGAATTTGTTTTTTGTATTCTGGGAACAATCCTGCAGATAGTCAGAAAAATATTGATTAATTGATCATTCATTCATTCATTCATTCATTCATTCATTCATTCATTCATTCATTCATTCATTCATTCATTCATTCATTCATTCATTCATTCATTCATCCATTCATTCCATCCTTTCTTCAATCAATCCATTGAATATTCTATCAATGTATTACAATATGATATCATACAAACAAATTATTATATTTGATAAAAACATTAAAAGATACAAGCACTACTTTCTGCAAACAATTCATCAAGAAATGAATTCTGAATTCACATTAACCTTGATAGTATCCTCAAACCTCCCCTTGTGATGTTTGGCTTGCCTGATTAATGGCAGAAGTTGAGTGGTAGGTGTGCAGTTATGCTTCACTGTAATCTTCTTCACCGATTGGCAGATTTGCTGTTGCATCGACATTGTCATCATCATCATCGTCGCCGTCATCATCATCATCATCATAATCATAAAGTACAGTACAATAGATATAGATAGATAGTCTATAATATTGTCACCAATACCATCATCAAATGATGTCACAAGCATTTAGATCATCATCATCACCTCTCCTTCCTTGAGGACAAATTCCAATCCGTTGGCAACGATGGCATCGAAGATCTTCATCCTGTTCTTGTCAGGTATGATGTCCTGCATGAGTGCATCCTCTGCCTGTGGGGATGGCATCATCATCATCATCAATGACATGTTGGAAATGAATATCAATTGGACACCAATTTCTACAGTAAAACCTCTGGAAGAATAGGAATAATAGGGTAAAATCTATCCTTAGAGCTGCTTTTTCTAGAAACCGATTCCACTTTAGTTTAGCATAGACACCTGATAAAAGGGACGACTTGCCAATAGGGATACTTTTTTTCATAATCTATCGTGGCATTCCAATCCAATCAATCTATTGCATCAGGTCTGTCGATCAAGAATGAACCAACCTGCAAGAGTTTGAGGAGAGCAGGAAAGATGACCACGAAGGGGTTCACGTCCAACTCGGCAGGGTCGCCTCCTGGCACGTTGATCGCCCGATAAGCTGAGTAAGTTTGCAAAGTTTGTTTATTTTTTTTTAAATTTATTATTTTTATTTGTTGCACAAAGCATTGCTCAGTAAGATATCCACACTTAGTTGATCTTTTAAGTTTGTTCTATTAGGTTATTAAAGCATTTTCAAGATCATGGAAAGGTGAATGATAATGATCTGATAACAACAAAACATGTTTATGATAGCAGCATAGATGATAAGCACATACATACACATACTTCATCAAGTATCCAGCTAACCTGGCATCTCCTGTTGTTTCTTTAGAAAACTTGATGCTCGGGTGGCCATGCTGTTTAAATAAGTTCCGGTAAGAATTGAACACAAAATGCTCTTAAAAAAATATGCATCAGGGAGACCTTCTCGTCTGCTTTCTTGGTGTTTCCCTCAGTTTTCCCTTCTAAAATAACAAAAATAATCTTAAAAAAAAAACTCTTTTATTTAACAACATTAATTTGACAAATGAAGTAAAAAAGTGAAAAATAATTTGATAATTTCCATAGAATAGGTTTAAAATTCATTACTAAGGGTTTAAAAAGGACCCTTTAAAATTTCATTGATATTGGCAAAATAGCAGCAAAATAAGGTAATCAATAAACAGCTCAGCAATGTATTATTAAATGTTATGTAATGTTTGGCTTTAAACACTGCAATATCAGGCCTACCAATAATGTACAAATTGACTTCCTGGTCATTCAAAAGCTCACCATAGATGGAGATGGAGCTGCTCCGACTGCAAACATGGCTGCAGTTTCTCTTGAAGTCATGTTTGTCAGGTGATTCTTCAGACTGGTTGATGTGAAGAGATGAATCACCGTTTAAAAAATTACTTTATTTTTTTTTTTTAAAGATTTTATAATAATTCTGTAATTATTAAAATGGTTTTGTCTCTTCATTTACTGTTAAAATGTCTTGACTTAATAG
This sequence comes from Hirudinaria manillensis, assembly GCA_034509925.1. Taxonomy (NCBI): domain Eukaryota; kingdom Metazoa; phylum Annelida; class Clitellata; order Hirudinida; family Hirudinidae; genus Hirudinaria; species Hirudinaria manillensis. The sequence goes on from CM067537.1 coordinate 5,473,123, forward strand.
CAATTATTTAGCTTGGTAACAGTCATCACTGGGCATGTAATAAATGCATAGCATTCCTGTGAACACGTAGAATTACAGTGCTTTCACATCAATACATCATTTATATACATAAGACTCAAAAGATCAATTAAACACAAAATGACAGATAGGACCGACTCTTTGAGCGACTTGATAATGATGTCCGAGCGTATCTTGGCATAAGAAACAGTAAAATTTGTCTCGGTGCCACACCCTTGAAGCCACAAAGAAATCGTTCTCAGGCTTTCCAGGGGCACCTCGGACAGACGGGTCAGTTGGAAAGGAGGGGGAGAATTTTCGGTTCCTAAAGAGTCGTTGACAATGAATTGTTTACAAATGATCTTCAATAGGAATTAAGATAAAGCACATTCTCCATCATTCAATCAATCAATCAATCAATCAATCAATCAATCAATCAGTCAGTCAGTCAATCAATCAATCAATTCAGTTATTAAATGTTATCTTTCAAAGAGTCATTTTTGTTGAAGAAGGAACAAATAAAATTTCAAACCAATTTATAAATTTCAATAAACGTCTTAATTGCAATTACTCCAATAACTTAGCAAAGCTTTAAAGTAGCAAAGAAAGATGTTACGTTTCTGACGAACCATTGTCGCTGGTTATGAGTTCAATGAGTACGTTCGGGGAAGCGGGTTTGCCGTGGTGAGAAAGAAGATTGTGGAACTCCTTCTCCAACAGCTCCTTGCCTGCCTCGTACAGGGCAACCTGGAATGCCATCGTCATCATAACTCTCATCCAAGTAATAAGTGGCAGTAATTAAATCCGTAATTTTTGTTACAGAAATATTAACGAGAGCAATAAAAAAAATTCTGGTCTACGTAAATTACCGGGCATCTTCGTCATCTTTTTACTAGGTTGGCATCCATGGATTCAATTTTAAACTTTAAAAATGACCATTGCAGTAAGTAATGCATCCAGATGTTCTGAACTTACAACATGTCCCATGGCAGAACTTCCCTGGTTGTTCTGGATGAGGTAGGCAGAGGCTTTCGACAGACGATTCAGGCCCTCAATGTAGGCAGACAAGTTGGTGCTTGGTCTATTGTGACATAACAAGGAAGCATAAATGATTATTGTATATATAGATTCTAACAAATTTAAAAAACATTGTAAATATAAACAAGTAACTGAGACAAAGATTTTATAATTATCAGTTTGCCTTTTGAAATGTAATGCATCTATTGATATTGAGAATTATTTTGTATAAAGATGATCTTAAAACAGAACCACTTGACCACAGTACGATCCTCACCCGTCTTTCATTACCGGTTCAACTTCTTCTGCGACATTGTGATACCCAATGGCCTGATCCAAACATTTTATCGTCTGCTCTATATCTGAGTATTGAAAGCAATTTTTATAAACAACTATGTAAGAAATTTTGAAAATTAATTTTTTAATTAATTCATTCAGCTTGAAAACCTAGGTAAATTTTTAAGATAGTTATTCATCGCATAAACCATTTTATCAACTTATGCACTTTCATGTCTCCTTTGCAAATTTCCTGTTTCCTGATATATTGGCATGATGGTGTCCTCAAGTTTTGTCAGTCTCTTCTCAAATGAATTCAAAATGGCCAGCATGCTTTCTTTCATTCTCTCACTTTTCTCCAAAGACTCCTTTAGTAGAGACAAGTTTTCTGTTTCCTATAAGCAAACATTCATGACTTTGGATTTCATAAGAAACAAACATAATTGAAAAATTTCCTTGTTATTTTAAGAATCAGACTCATATTGCTAGAAACTAATTATGTTACTTGGAAAACTGCACAGTTAAAACTGTCTTTTGGAAAAATGTATGAGCCATGAACCACTAAACCATTCACAAATTTGAAACTACACAACATCAACATTATGAACATTTAATTTGCATCAAAATTGTAAATATAACATATCTTATGCCGTTTGTTAAAATTATATTATGGGAAAGTGTATACGAAAGTAACTGGCAATCAATTTCCCCAAACAGTTCTTTTTCTAATTTTCAACTTATGATACTATATTCAATTTTCAATGCAAACACATAACCTAATTTTGAACAATTAAAAATGTCTGGCTATTAAAATCGAATTAAAACATTAATAATGTCAAAAAAATAAACAGATGATAGTTAAACTCAACCTTTTTAAGTTTACTCGAAACATCTGATCTCTCGACTACGTCATGCATTTCTCTTACAAATGAATCCTAATGAAAATAATTAATCTTATCGCAGCCAATTGACTTATGGATAACGCTAGCTTCGACTGTAACAAATGTTTTCGTTTTAGCAATATTTCAAGCCATAAGGCTGATAATTATGTAAAAGTTAACAAGTCTTATAAATCTACTAAATGGAACTTTAATTTTTGTATTTTTTTTTTAGAAAGAATGTTAAATATTCTTTCTTTTAAATTAAAAAAAAATTCTTCCATAAATTTGGATGTTAGTAATGTTATTTACTAAGAGGAGAATAAGTTATAGATCTGCAGGTGGATTGAGTTGGTTGATCGAGAAGAGAATGGGAAAAATGGCTGATAGCAAACCTAATGCCACTCATTATTAAATTTACTGTGCCACCCCGTAGAAATACAAATGAATTTGTAATAAATTTAATGTTCGTCGTCTTTCAAATTTAGAATTTATAATACTTAGAAAGATAGAACGACACCAGAAAAGGTGGCTAACTTACATCAAAAGCATGTAAGAGCCTAAAATTCCAACTGAAAACCCAAAAAAAAAGTAGCAGATCTGTGTACTTTGAGGAATTCTCAGCGAATAAGATTTTACAATTTTTCTTACTTATCTTACTTAAGATTGAGTTTCGACATTTTATGCTTTTAGTCAACAAATCTTTTTTCTTAAAATGGCAAATTATTTGATTGGGAGTCATGGGGGTTAGCCCATAAAAAATATTCGCACAAGGGGAGGGGGTAATTTTTTAGGAAGGCTCTTATGGATGACCCTCTTAATGTTGGCATCTGGTACAACAATATCGCTTTAGCTCCTAATCACATAGCCGGAAAGAAAGACTAAATTGTTGAGGACCAGGTAATCAAAAAAATTGTGATATTTGCAATTCCAAACTCCTGTGAACGTTTAGATGGCCTTAGTAGTCTCGCAATTCATTGGACAATCAATCTAAGAGTAATAACTCTGTTCAATTATTACACCACCTTGCACAATAGCTACAGCTTGAAAAATTTTCACCAGCTCAGTATTCATAAGCAAAATTCTGAAAAGGTGACTCAAACGTTTGGCGATTTGGGGTAACTTATTTTCAAAGCTATTTAAAAAATTCGACTAAGTTCGTCTTTATTTGGAAAATGGATTTCATTTACCAATTTAATTATTTAGCTTACTAATCATTTCACAATTAAACTTTTATCAACTTTTATTAATTAAACTAATAAATGTTTTAACAGAATACTTACATTAGTAATTCTTAAATTATTGTTTTTATCGAGTGGGGTTGATGTGCGGACAGGATGAGGATGGAAATTCATTCAGGTCTACGGGTAGGGGGTCGGATCAATTTCTGATCCCAATGTAACTCCATACTCGACAACAAATGACTCAAACCTCCTGCATGCATTTGCTGGAGGAGCCAACGAAATGCCTGTCAATTTCATTCCAAATCTCTGATTTCTGCCACTAACACTTCAGAAATGCAGAGCATCCAATCTGAGAGCTGTGCAATTTCTGATTCATTACCTGTTCAGCAAAATCTCAATTTGAACCAAATGGACACTTCAGTGATATATGTTGACAGCAGTTTAATAAAAATTGGACTTCAGCTGCATTTTGGGCGGCTGACAGAAATGTTCTGTGCCAGTTCAATGAGAGTTTCTTGGAATCTGGTGCTTTTTTCGAAAATGTCTAACAACAGTGAAAACTCCAACTTTACAATTTCGCAATATTAAAGGTCAGCGCTAAATCATCGTCAGACAAAATCTAGACAAAATTATCGGCATCTGGTTCTGCACGTCGTAGACGAGGAAGACCATAACTATCTGCAAGTTGTAAGCGCATAGCTTTGGCGCAGAAAAGACTTAAATCCTTGTCTACTGCTGAACGAAACAATAAGCCACATGCCAAGAGTCATGGCCAATTTAGAAGAAATAGTCTTGGCATGTATTTTTTAGCAGAATTAGACCTAAAAATAACTATGGAAAGATAGACCAGATCATATGCCCAGATTTACAGTCCAATGAATAAAACATTTAGAAATATTTGTCATTATTTCGGTAAAACCGTCTGAAACAACCATTAGTATTAATGAGAAATTAAACTCCGCCCAACGGACACCCCATCTGTGTTGACATTTTGCAACACGTATTTGTATTTTGTTAGTTGAATAAACATTCAATATTTATTTAAGTCTTCAAAAAAAAATATTCAATCGATTAGAGTATCAAAATTATTTGTTGTTCTTAGCTACTTTTTATATTTGTTTATGTTTTCATGATATAATTTAAAACGCGTGATGTCGCTGAACAAAATCCTAACAAACCTAACCCGAGAACGCGACATACCCTTCACCGGGGTACCCCTAACCCTATCCAAGGGACCTTACTAACTCTACCCAAGCGTGACGGCATAAAACTAAATCCTGACAAAACCTAATCCGAGAGTTAAAGATTGATAACGTTGTCAGCCAACAAAGCTCAAATAGAGCCCACACTGATATCGATCTTCTTGGACGGAGCTAAGTATTCATATGGTCGTTTTGGACGGTTTTACATCAAATGGATATAGATCCTGGTAACCGACATTTCTCCGATTATGATGTTCCATAAGAATAGCTATAATGTGTAATATTTCTATTTTATTTAAACTAAATATTTTATTTAAACCCACTTAGCCAATCACAGCGTAGTTTACTTAAGCTCCGCCTCCCGTCTCTATTTACAGAGACAAAGGGTAATCACGCATTTGGGCTGATCTTAAGGTAAAGTTGCATAATAAGGCGTTGTCTGTAAGTCTTTTGAAGCTGTTTCGACTGCCATAACACAAAAGCTTTTAGGAGAATTACATTTTCGATAAAAATTTCGGTTTTTTTTATTAAAACTTATTTTGTAGTTTAATTATAATAATTAAATGAATATTTGTTATTATAACCGTTTAAACTTAAAATGGGAAATTTATTGCTTGTTGAGTTGATTTTGCAAATGCGTGCTCAAATTGTGCTCCGTAAGATTTTTGTATTCATTTGTTCGTTATTTCTTCTTACTGGATTTATTACTCAGTGGAGGTATCGTGAAGGTGTGATGCAGATCTACAGCGAATGGAATTCCAGCCAGTTATTTGATGATCTTCACGACAATCTTCAACTCTTAGAAACAACTTCTGAGAGCTTCGAACAAGTGAAGAACCTGAATGTCAAGTTAGAAAGTATTAGAAAAATTCATTTGGATGGTATTAAGAGTTACGACTGGCCAGTCAATGGATCAACGGTGCCAAGAACAATCCTTTACGAGGGTAATCCTCAATATTATGAGTTCATCAGGAACTTCAGCTACGTCACCGTTCTGTCACTCACCTGGAACAAGTCAGACGAAAGCTATTTTCAGCAGATAAAAAAGATATTGCTTATTTATACCGGCGTAATTGACCATGATAACCCATGGCTGCTTCATAAACATTATTATCGTTTCTCTGGAAGTCACTTACTCTGCGAGTTGATAAGGAAAGGCGACATTAATTTTAGTTACGGATATACCTACAATTACACCTGTAACTCTGATATCAAGTTGGCCTCAATTTCCACTCAAGTCGAACCGCTTTTCTTTAATTCAAAAGGTGTGACAATTCACGACATAGGAACGAGTCCGTCACCACGTCATTTTGTAATGCCAACGGTTTACCACGCCATCCAGGTCTTTACTAAAAGCATCGTATCAAGCATGGGCGAGCCTTTCTGTGGAGAAATTCAAGTCAAACCACACGATTGCTTACCTGGTCCTAGTTCTCTACCAAGTGCAACCGTTATTTCGACCTTCCCATACTATAAGGAAGTTTTTGTTATTTCGCAAAGATGGGGAATGGGATACTTCCATAGAATGATAGAAAATATTCCAAGAACTGTTTTATTTCTAGAATTTCTTAAAAAATATCCAACAATAAAAATACTAGCTTTTGATAAATCTAATGTACTTCTTCAAATTCTTGAAACATTGGGTCTGAGTAGAGATCGGGTGATCACGGGGTGGGTAAAAGCGGATATTGTTTACCTACCAAGGGCAACTTCTTGTGGTATACCGAATATGATAGAAATACAGTTTTTTCAACACTACAACTACCAATTCATAAAGAAAAATTTTCTAGTGGGAAAGGGCATAAGAAGAAACAAACTTATTCTGATACAGAGATCAGGCCGGAGAAAGTTCACAGATCCGTCTCTGATCGAACAAATGCTGAATAGAACTTCATTCGAATTTGGTTTTCAATTTCTCGTTTTTCGCGACAATCCTCCTCCATCCCTGAATGAAACGATGGCCATGTTTTCGTTGGCCTCCATTATTGTTGCTCCACATGGCGCTGGTTTGTCCAATATGGTTTTTGCTCGCCCTGGTACTCTCGTCATTGAAGGATTGTGTAACAAACCGCACGTCAACCTATGTTACCAACGAACTGCATACGCCTTAGGTATGCGATGGTATGGAATAACTTCATTTTCAGGTTGTGAGGGCGTAGTGAATGTTGACGGAAAAGAAATCGATTTTATTCTTAGATCACACATTCGAATCATTTCACCAGATAAACTTCAAAGCTGAAATTGCTTTGATGTCAATATTAAATTTTTAATAAATACCTTTAAATATTTGAAATATTATTGATTCATATCATTTGTAAATGTTTTTTATCGGAAAATTTATATTTTGAATGTATAAAAGGAGGCGGGAATAAGGTGTTTTATTATTAAATGAATTATTTAAACCCCAATTATTTAAACCCCAATCAGCTAATCATGTGGCTAAGCGGCAATTGTTTTAAATTTATTTTAAAATATGTTTTACTTAAGGTACATACGAAATGTAATTCAGAGGTTTTTTGGGTTTTTCATCTTTTTCAGTTTTATGTTTTTATTTTATTCGTCCTTGGTAATAATTTCTTCAATTGTAAATAGTCTGCAATATTTGAGTGATATTTGTCAGTTGGAATATTTTGAATTTTATTTAATCTTTTTTTTAGAGGAGAAAATCGCTGAAAAAAAGCTGAAAGAAATGTTCTAACTTTGTGTTAATGCAACATTTCAAATTTATTTAGTTTTGGTTAAAGTTGATTAAAGTATTTTTAAGAATTTTACGATCTTGAAGCCTTATTGCGCCATTATGTCAAAATTCTTACATCTTACAATTTCTTAGGCTTTCCTAGCTCTTGTCATTGTTAGTCGAAAGCATTCTATTGTTGCGTGCTACTTCTGAACGAAATGGTTGCCACAATCACGCCTGGTTATTATTTCTGTAGCTTATGCGAGAATAATTTTAGAGCTTTTAGTCTTTATTTCAACATTATCGATTTTAATATTTTTAAACTGATTTCAAATTCAGAGACTGTAAACAATGTAGATGTCCTCTGCAACTTTGTTCCGAGTGTAGTTTGACTGCAGTTATAATTTACCCAGATGGTGATCTGCCAAATGATTACTGATTACTTGCATGTATTTAATATTTGCTAATATTATTATTATATACTAATATAATAATTACTAACATATACCAATATTATCACTGCTAAGAACTATCCTTGCAAACACATACAAGCAGGTTTTAAAGGGAACTTTAAAGTAGAATGCATTTGTTGTCTTATGTATTGAATCTCAATTAAGAGGATTTATTCTGTTTGTTCTCTGTTAATATGTTTTTCTGTTGAGTCGGACGTTAGGACGTGGGTCCTTGATGCTGAATTTGATGATTCATTTCTCATAAAATCATCCGATTTGTTTCTTCATTGAAGAAGGTACTCTTTGTAATTGTAATTTCATTCATTAAAAATTTGAAGACGTAAATAAAAAATAAATCTTTGAGATTATAATCACGCAATTCTACTTTAATTATGTCAATATAACGCAAAATCTTCTTTTATCATCATATAAAAATATGAAAATAAGTAAAAATGAAATAAATAAACAATTTTAGCACATATGTTTGAGTTTTAAATGACATTGTTTAAGAGTTTAATCGCTGACGTTGAAAGATTTTTCTTTTTACGACCACGTCTTAGCTTATTTGTTAACGTTGTTGTGGAAAATTGTTGATCGATTAACTTAATTTGGGCCGCCCGGGTGGTAGGGGAGCTCCCCCTTGGTACGACACTTTGTAACAGATTTAAGTTTAGTATTATTATTTAAATTTATTTATTACTTCTCAAATATATTCAGAAAAGACATCATTTTGCTGTGAGAGCTTTGGAAATTCTTGAGCCTCAAATAAAAATTTCATATAGAATATCATTCAGCTGAAGGCTTGCGTATTCTCTGACAAGAATGAACAAATTGCTTGTCACGATCACCGAACAGTTTCATGAAGATTATTCCAAGCCAAGTTGAACGTTTTTCTATACAGATTAAGCTAAAGGGTTGCTTACAATACGTTAGGCTAATTTTGCTTTGTTTAAGGAAACGTTTTTGCTCGGCAAATGCCTCGAGAGAGTTCATTGGAACACAAAGTTTCATTTAGTTTTGTCACAATGTCACAACACCACATTACATCGAATTTCACATTTTAATTCTGAAATTCGAATGTATGACTTATACACCCAAGAAAATTATGTAAATAAAAACTTATTGATATTTGAATAATATATAATATATTACAGGTAAATATATTGAAAAGAAATATTTTTCCAATTTGATTTGTCAATAATTCAGTACGATATGTTGTTATCCATGAAAATGAATGCCTATAAACGAATTAAATTCAAATAGTTGCTTATTTTATTTTAAAACTTTTATTATACATTGGGTTATTTTTAATAATACCGATAATATATATAGGTATATAGGACAGGAGCTATAAGCTATAAGCTAGATAAAAAGCACCACTGGGTCTGTAGAAGAGCAATAAAATTTTGGTGTAAATTCAACTTATCCAACTTGTACGGGGATTCTTTTTGTGTCTAATTTTCTTTTTTTTTTTCGAAACATTTTATCCATTTCAGACGACCTATTTTGACCAATCACTGGAAATAGGAAATAATGGGTCTTCTTATTTGGTCGGATTCAGGTCGGTGTCAATGAATTGAGTTAACAAATTGGAACAATAAATAATTATTATAATTATCAACGTACTTCGGTTTTTATATTTATTATTAATGTTATTAATATATTAATTTCTGAGATTGTTTGAGTATTTCAAAGAGATTTAAATGAAAATATTATTAATTAAAAATAAACTTCCTTTGCGTAAAAGAAGTTGTTTATATATATATATATATGCTTGAAGGATAAAAATAGCTTAAATTGTGGACAATAAACTTTTTGAGGATAGAGAATTTATACATCTTAAAATAAAATCACTTAAGTTTGAAAAAGAAACCACTCTATTTGATATTCCAGAAAATGCACTCACACCTAGTTCCACTAAGTGATGTGCTTATCCTATTAAATGAAGGTGGGTCAAAACGATTCAGCAAGGAAATGACATTAACATTTTAATTTTCTGGTTATAATTTCAAAACTTAAAACATGCTTTAAGCAATCTTAAATTTGATATTTTTTTGTTGGATTTAAAAGTGTTGAACTAGTTCGAATATTTAGAAAATTTAACAATTACATTATTAGTTTGTTATACGTGCAATTACGAACAAATTTAAAATAAATAGTTAAAAGTTAAGCACACAAAGAGTTTCGGTATTTGCATACATTTGTACATAGGGTAGGTTGCAACACTTCAACAAGCTGAGATGTTTTTAGATTTTGAGATAGAGAATTCTTATTAAAAGCGAATTTGGGGCCAGGATACAAAGCTTAAACACGGTTTATTCATGCGAAGACGAAATATGAAAAGTGCCGCGTTCTCCCCTATCCAAGGTAGCATAAAATTGCATAAAATTCAAAAGGAGTAAAAATTACAGGAAAATAATATAAGTTGCTTAAATAAATAATTATAAATAAATATATTGTTAAACAAAATATCTAATTAATATAAAAATTATTACATAAATTTTGAAACAAGCTGAGACCTCGTCGAGGGATTGTTGATTATACATTTTGCCGCGTCGTCTGCGTAGTCCGGTAAATTGTTCTTATTATTAATTTGTTTGCTATTCTTTTATCCCGTAACCCAAGAATTCAGGGCGAGGTACGTTCATTTCAGTTAAAATTCGTTAATCTAAATATACTGTCGATGTTCTTAGTTTGAAGGTAGGCTTTGCTACTATCGATTCAATGTCTGAAAATATCAAGATTACCATAGTACAAAATATGTGGTCTGCGTAGCCCGGAAAATTGTTCTTATTATTAGTTTGTTTGCTGTTCTTTTATCCTGGAACCCAAGAATTCAGGGCGAGGTAGATTCATTTCAACTAAAAATTCGTTAATTTAAATATACTGTCGATGTTCTTAGTTTGAAGGTCGCTTTGCTTGCATCGGTTCAATGTTTGATAAAAAATCAAGACAACCGTCGTACAAAATATGTCTGTACATCTTCTCATTTATTTCATGTGGACTCATTTTGTGTTGCATTAATTCATTAGAATTTAAATTACCAGTAACTGTGTGCACAAAAGTGCCAGTAAATATTGTTAAAAGACGATTTGAAGCAAAGCATGAGATTTTTAACAAAGTGCGAGAGATGAATAAAAACATGGAAAACACAAGATTTTCAATCCTTAATGGTCTTGATTTTTCCGAACCATTTCTCGGTTTACCTAAAACGATGGTCATTCACGAAAACGATCCATATTATCTCGAAATAACAACAAATGCCGGCTGTGTAATCAACGTAAATATTACCTGGAACAAAACGGAATTTTGGCAATCAGAAAGTTTCGTGTTCGACAATTTTTCCGATGAATCTCGGTTGGATGTTCACCAGTGGTTGATGAACGATAAATATTACCGTTTCACTGGTAACCATTTGCTTTGCGGGTGGATTAACAACGACACAATCAATTACCGTTACGGAAAAATTTACAACTACACTTGCAATACCGACATCAAATTAGCATCAACATCCACTCCAATCGATCCTCTATTTTTAAACTCAAGAAGTCAAACGATTCATGACGAAGGATCAAATCCACCACCGCATCTATTTGAGATGCCGACAGTTTATCGAGCCATGCAGATTTTTACCAAGAGTGTCATATCCGAATTGGGTGAACCATTTTGTGGAAATCTTCAAGTTTTGCCTCATACTTGCCTGAAAGATTCAAGTTTACAGCCAAGTAATTCAAGCTTTTCTAAGTTTCCGTATTACCATGAAGTGTTCGTCATTTCTCAAAGATGGGGAGAAGGATATTTTCATAGAATGATAGAAAATGTTCCAAGGACAGTATTATTCCTTGAATTTCTTACAAAACATCCGTCAATAAAAATACTTGCTCGTGGTAAATCTGAAAAACTTCTTGAAATTCTGGAAACTTTGGGTCTTAGTCGGGATCGAGTGATCACGGGATGGACAAGAGCGGATATTGCTTACGTACCAAGAGCGACTTCTTGCGGTACACCGAACATGCTGGAATTACAGTTTTTCCAACATTACAACCTCCATTTTATTATGAATAACCTTTTAGAGGAAAAGAGAAGAAAAAGTGACAGCCTTGTTTTGATAAAGAGATCGGGCCCCAGGCGGTTCAAAAATCAGTTTCTTATTGAGCAACTGTTAAATAAAACTTCATCGGAATTTGGTTTGAAATTCGTCATTTTCGGAGACAATCCTCCACCATCACTGATCGAAACAATGATAATATTTTCATTGGCATCCGTCGTCGTTGCTCCTCATGGTGCTGGTTTGTCGAACTTGGTTTTTTCTCGCCCTGGTACCCTCGTAATTGAGGGATTGTGTAACAAACCTCTTACCAACCTATGTTACCAACGAACAGCTTATGCTTTGGGCATGCGATGGTATGGAATACCTTCCCTCAAAGGTTGTGAAAACGTGATTGATGTGGACGGAAAAGAAATTGATTTCGTATTGAGAACTCACCTTCAATTGATTTCTGGAAAGGATTTTCAGCGTTAATCTAAGATTTCTTAGTAATGTTCTGAATGGTTCACATTTGATATGTAATGGAGAACTTTTTTTATCCAAGTTTGTCGATGCTTTTGACTTATTTCATGTTGAATGAAACATTTGATTGATTAATACAATTAATATTAATGCTTTCTGGATATATAATGGTCATTTAGTAATGTCATTTATTATTCTTTGTTTATTATTAAAGTCATTATTGACTTGAAGTAATGGGAATTATTTCCCAATCCATTGCGTGAACAGCGATTAATTTCATGAATAATTAATTAATATTTTTTAAAACTGACGCTTTGTTAAAGCTTAATCATCCACATAAATTAACGACTTTGCCGTCTTCCAACGGCATTTGTGTTCATTTCGAAGAGTTTTATGACTTTCTCGACTCATCACGGTTTATTAAATTTATATTATAACATTTTAAAAAATAGTATTATTTTAATAACATCAATAAATAATACAACAATTAATTTAAATGTATAATTACTGCTCTGCCTGTTTGTATATTTCCTCAGAACAATGTTTTGGTTGCTGAATTTGTGTTTATCATTGGGCCTCCATACTAACCCGAGGTTACTTTATTGTTTACACGGTAATTTTTCTAAATTTAGATTTCTTTATTTGTGATTCCTCCTTGACTTCCTGTTGATGTTACAGATTTGTTACAGCCTTTCTGTGGCATGGTAAATAGTGGAAAATAATGCTATACACCATCAATATTCTTCGTTTTGTATTTTAAAATTGATTAATTTTAGATTTTAATTCAATTTAGAATATCGAGTGGTTTTCGAGCTAATTTTGCTAGGACATGCATTACTATAATTAGTCTTTTACTGGTAATAATATCCAATAGGAATAGCTGTTGTTATTAGGTTGACCCAATAACCTCACCACCCTTTTCCTTTCATATTTCTTTGAAAACGATAGGATAGCTTATAATTAAAATTACCATGTATAAAACGAATTCAGATTTTCTTCAAACTTAATGATGAAAGTCCAAAAGATTGAACTAATGCAGATTGACAATTGGTTCAAAGTTTTCATTGCACGATCGAGTAAGAAAACAGCAAGAAAGAAAATAAAAATCAAGGCAAGATTAAATTGAGACACTCGAGTAGACTGAATGCAAAAAATTTAATGAAAGAAAATTTGTGTAAAATTGCCAAAGATCTCAAGGAAAAGAAAAAGGTTCCTTATAAAAATGGCCCGACATTATGTTGGGATTGTCAGACTTTGCGAATAATGATCTTTTGTCGGACTTCTTCGTATGTAAATAAGATAAATAGGAAGCTGCCATTCTGTGTGCTTCATTTTAAATGTAAATTGTATTTGATTGAACCAGCAAATTGTGAATTACGAAGGAAATAAAATGTGTAAGTTAGAAATGCAACAGAGTATTAAATAATCTGAATTTATCCAAACGACTGCGGCAAACTGTTTGTAATAATTCAAAATGAAGTCATTGCTAATATTTCGGAATAGGCCTTGCGAAGAATTTCAAAGATGCTGGCAATAACTCCAGTGGTCATAAATTTTTTTGCTCTGACTTTTAATCGTCTATTCGTGGACAATAAACTTTTTGAAGGTACAGAAATGTATAACTATACATCTTCAGACAAAATCACGTTTGAAAAAAGAAGCTACTCAATTTGTTGTTCCAGAAAATGGAAGCTCACACCCAGTTTAAATGAGTGATGTTCTACAAAATGCCTATCCCTTTAAATGACGGTGGAACAAAACGACTCAGCAAGGAAATGGCATTCCCATTTTAATTTGTTTTTCAAGCTTAAACATGGTCCATACCTGCGACGACGAAATGTGAAAAGTGGTGCATATAGTCGTGTCCTCCACTATCCAAGGTAGCATACGATTGCACAAAAATTCAAAAGGATTAAAAATTACAGGAAATTAAATAAGCTATCTAAGTAAATAATTATAATTAAATATATTGTAAAACAAAATACCTAATAAATATAAATTATATAAATTTTGGAATAAGCTGAGCCTCCGTCGAGGTGTTGGATATTGTGCTGATTATGCGTTTTGCCGCTTGGTCTGTATCCCATTCAATTAATGACACTTGGAACGGATTTGCCGAATTGAATATTTCGTCTGATTTACGATGGAATTCATCTGCAACTTAATTTTAATTTCTTTGGAATCGAGAATTTCTTTCACATCTGTTTACTTGTATAATCTTAATCTCAACAATACAAAGATCCATACCATATTATTTTGAAACGATGATGGTATATCACGCAACATAAACCCTTATTCTCTATACCAAAAAGACGCTACTACTAATTGACTCTAAAATTAAAGATTAAAGACAAAATCTTACAATGTGTGAAAGCAATTACAGCGTACGTTATGTCACGTCCCTCACTCGTACTCGAGAGAACGTAACTTTATCGATGTTTGAAGAAGTTCAACTCATCACTTTAACTTAGTTTATTATCAAATTGCAACCTTAACTAGAAAATAGTTAATTTTAACAGAGTTAAATAATTTTTTATTTCTTTTATCTTTTGTCTTTTATCCGACAATTTCAGCAAGGTCCTTATAACGTTAAATCACAAACTAACAGCCTCAGCCTCGCAGATTCAGCCTAACACACCTCTACTCCAACTCGCATCAATCTTCACTCTAACTCTCACACTTCACAAAATGTTCTACCATCATCGACAGTCACTCTCATTCCTACTTATACTCCCAGTCAACTTTGTCCATTCGACCAAATTCCATGGAATGTTCCATCACCTTCCGTAATCACCCCTCATCAGCGATTCCTGAGAAAGTGTTAACCTGATCAAGTCGTAAAAATACAAAGTAATGTCTCTTAATTATTTCTCCGACTGGGAATATGTCCTTCATGGATTAGATAAACATCGTCAGGACCCTGGATACATATCCCTGACATTATACATTCAGTGTTGAACAGTTGATAGAGGAATATAATCAAGCAGAAGTCGGCGTTTAAAGACATTTTTTACATTATTGCATTCACAAGTTGGAATTTTTGAGGATTTGATGAATTTGATATCATTTCTGATCAGCATTTGTTACAAGGTTGAATGATTAACTTTTTTGAAGGATACTAACTACAACTTTTGTTGAATATTTTATCATAGAGATACACTTCACTTTGAGTTCGATGTATATCCTAATTGCAAGGATATGGAAAATAGATTAATTAAGTACTCTGACAAAATTAATTTAATCCAGATACTTTTTTGTTTATTAGGACATATTTTCGATAGTTAAAGTCAGGCTGATGCTGAACTGAAGTCAGGAGCAAGTCCTCAAACTATGCTTACAAAATCACTTGCTCCCGACTCCAACACGATCCAATGCGGGTGTTGATCCAGGAGATTTTTGTGGAGCAGAAATTTGGAGAAAGAGAAGATTTAACAACAAGAAGGACCAGAACCGAGTAAACTTTATGAAAATATTCAATTTAGAGGCTCAGGTGCCACCCCCGGCCTCCAGATCCACCACGGAGATCGAGAACCTTAAAATAAATATTTAAATATTTTAACGCTGCTTTTGTTATTCACATTATTGACATTCACGTTATCCTTAAAGGTCACAAAAGTTTAAGTTTGGGTTTATTGAAAATTCATCGCGGGAAAATTCATCGTGCTAGCATTGAACTCATCACATTGTGCGTTTGACAAATGCGAAAGAGAAATATAATTAATTACAACTTAGATTACTAATAAAATGTTTTATAAGTGTCCCATTTTATCCCATTTTGCCACAAGTCGAATCCAATTTCGTTAACTGAGTTGGTTATTCCAAAGGAGTTTCAAGAAAAAGGAAAAACTAAGTTTTTGATTTCCGAAAGTTCCGAGAGAATGCTGATTTTCGCCACAGAGCAACATCTCCAAGTATTATCCAGCCCTTACTTTTGGTTTGCCGACGGGATTGGACGATCTCACCGGCGCGGGCGAAAACCACCCCGATTTCCACGTCATCTCTGAAATTGCTACGAGGACGGTTTGACTGCTTCGCCTAAAAGTAGCAATTCCCGTGACGGTTGGCACAGGGCCTTCAACGAGTCTGTTTTAGCAAACCATCCACCCTAATAATATATGGAAATATATCCAAGCCATAAGAAAAGAACAGGCTCTTATTGAGGGCAGGTTGGAACAACATGTAGCAGGCATCATCGTAACCATTCCGAAGAAATTCTATCGAGAGCCTCTCTCAGAGTACAAAATATAATAAAAGAGTATGATAAAAGGAACATCATTGACTATTTGAAGGGCTTGACTTGTAATTGTAATTATTAATTAAGTCATGTTTTAAATAAAATCTTTAAATATTTGTTTCATTCTATTCAAAATGATCTTCTTCGTTTAGTAACCCTTTAAAATTTTTCGGCGATGAATTTTCTGTTCGATGAATTTTCCGCGTTTTATTTTTACATAAAAAATGTTTTTGCCCAAATTTGCATTCATAATTGGATTAATTTGCTTTCATAAATTTTGACCTTAAAGCGAGGTGACCTTGATCATTGCTTAAGTTCCACTCGTAAACAGGTTGATTTCTTCTTGGCATTACTTTTCACTAATCATAACTTATCAGGAGACTATTTTACCAACTTTATTAAATTAAGTACTTACGTTATACAATCACATTCCTGTAGCAATATTTCTTTCCAAAAAACCGTTTCGGAATTTTTAAAATGTGATCGCCAGGTTTAAATACTGATTTGTTTCTCGATTTTAAATGTCACTCGTATATGGAGTTTCAAAGTATGTTGTCATGTGTGGATAGTAGATTGTCTTTTAAATTTTGCTTTCTATTTTTAAAGAAGAATTTGTTATTATTGAAACAAAAATGAAATGAACTGGCAGATTGTTGAGAACCAACTTACTAAAATCAAAATAGACGGTTTCATCATCGTCGTCGTCGTCGTTTTGCAACAAAAATGATCCAAAGCACCGTTAATTTCTTGGAGTTTGAATAGATTTAAACCTCAAGCTTTTAGCCTGTACAAAACTGTACATTGTGTTTTTATTTGATCCTTGGAAACGCTACTATTAATTGAGTCTAAAGTTACATGAATTTCATTGCAAGATCTTGCTGAGGATTAAAGCAATTTAGTGTGCATGTTATACATTCAGTGTTGCGTAGGCAATGGTATGGGATAGAGCAATATAAGTAAGCATAAGTCTACTGTTTAAAACATTATTAAACGACCGTGCTTGCAAGTTGGCATTTTTGAGGATCAAAAGATTTGGTGAATGATTTGAAATTATTTAGGATTATCATCTGCAACAACGTTGAGTAAAAACCATTTTAAAGTATACAAATCAAATACGGTCGAAAGAATTTTATTGGAAAGAAACTTTAGATGTTCAGAATAATTGCAAGAGTAGGGAAAAATAGACTAATTAAGTACTCTGTGCCAATATTAATTTTATCCGGATTTATTGTTTATAACTTGAAAGACATTCATTTTGGTGTTTCAACCGTTGATGCACTCGTGGGTAGGAAATTGGTATCAGATGTGCCTGAAAAGCGGCGACTACAACATCCGAACTATGCAATATTTGATAGAGTCTACGAAATGAATGCCAAGTTGGAAGACATCAGAAAATCAATAATAGAATTTTCTATTTTTTCTGGACCCGTCTTCAGCTTACCTAAAAGTTTACTCATTAGTGAAGGAAATCCTCACTATTTGGAATTAATACAAAATTTCAGTTGTATAACCAGTGTAAATCTTACTTGGAATTATAATAAATTTCAAGATACAGGACATTCCAACAAAACATTCAACAATCTTTTTAAGTTTTCGAATGATTCTCAGTTACAAATTCATCAGTGGTTGTTGAACAAAAATTACTATCGTTTTACTGGAAGCCAATTACTTTGCGAAGGGATAAAAAACGATGACATCAATTCCCATTACGGGTATGTCTACAATTACACCTGCAACACCGACATCAAATTGGCATCAACATCCACTCCAATCGAACCTCTATTTCTCAACTCAAGAACTCCAACGATTCACGACAAAGGTCTGAGTCCACCACTGCATCTGTTTGAGATGCCGACAGTTTATCGAGCCATGCAGATTTTTACCAAGAGTGTCATATCCGAGATGGGTGAACCATTTTGTGGAGAAGTACAAGTTAGACCACACGATTGCCTCCCAGCTCCTAGTTCAAAACCAAGCGATTTAAGTCTTTCTAAGTTTCCGTATTACCATGAAGTGTTCGTCATTTCACAAAGATGGGGAGAAGCATATTTTCATAGAATGATAGAAGATATTCCAAGGGCAGTGTTATTTCTCGTATTTCTTCGTAAACATCCGTCAATAAAAATACTTGCACGTGATAAATCTGAAAAACTTCTTGAAATTCTGGAAACTTTGGGTCTTAGTCGGGATCGAGTGATCACGGGATGGACAAGAGCGGATATTGCTTACGTACCAAGAACGACTTCTTGCGGTACACCGAACATGCTGGAATTACAGTTTTTCCAACATTACAACCTCCATTTTATTATGAATAATCTTTTAGAGGAAAAGAGAAGAAAAAGTGACAGCCTTGTTTTGATAAAGAGATCGGGCTACAGGCGGTTCACAAATCAGTTTCTTATTGAGCAACTGTTAAATAAAACTTCATCGGAATTTGGTTTGAAATTCGTCATTTTCGGAGACAATCCTCCACCATCACTGAACGAAACAATGATAATATTTTCATTGGCATCCGTCGTCGTTGCTCCTCATGGTGGTGGTTTGTCGAACTTGGTTTTTTCTCGCCCTGGTACCCTCGTAATTGAGGGATTGTGTAACAAACCTCTTACCAACCTATGTTACCAACGAACAGCTTATGCTTTGGGCATGCGATGGTATGGAATACCTTCCCTCAAAGGTTGTGAAAACGTGATTGATGTGGACGGAAAAGAAATTGATTTCGTATTGAGAACTCACCTTCAATTGATTTCTGGAAAGGGTTTTCAGCATTAATCTAAGATTTCTTAGTAATGTTCTGAATGGTTCACATTTGATATGTAATGAAGAACTTTTTTTATCCAAGTTTGTCGATGCTTTTGACTTATTTCATGTTGAATTAAACATTTGATTGATTAATACAATTAATATTAATGCTTTCTGGATAGATAATAGTCATTTAATTATGTCATTTATTATTCTTTGTTTATTATTAAAGTCATTATTGACTTGAAGTAATGGGAATTATTTCCCAATCCATTGCGTGAACAGCGATTTATTTCACGAATAATTAATTAATATTTCTTCAAACTGACGCTTTGTTAAAGCTTAATCATCCACATATTCCATCTTCTCATCCACATAAATTAACGACTTTGCCGTCTTCCAACGGCATTTGTGTTCCTTTCGAAGAGTTTTATGACTTTCTCGACTCATCACGGTTTATTAAATTTATATTATAACATTTTAAAAAATAGTATTATTTTAATAACATCAATAAATAATACAACAATTAATTTAAATGTATAATTACTGCTCTGCCTGTTTGTATATTTCCTCAGAACAATGTTTTGGTTGCTGAATTTGTGTTTATCATTGGGCCTCCATACTAACCCGAGGTTACGTTATTGTTTACATGGTAATTTTTCTAAATTTAGATTTCTTTATTTGTGATTCCTCCTTGACTTCCTGTTGATATTACAGATTTGTTACAGCCTTTCTGTGGCATGGTAAATAATGGAAAATAATGCTATACACGGTCAAGATTCTTCGTTTTGTATTTTAAAATTGATTAATTTTAGATTTTAATTCAATTTAGAATATCGAGTGGTTTTCGAGCTAATTTTGCTGGGACATGCATCACTATAATTAGTCTTTTACTGGTAATAATATCCAATAGGAATAGCTGTTGTTATTGGGTTGACCCAATAACCTCACCATCCTTTTCCTTTCTTATTTCTTTGTAAACGATAGGATAGCTTATAATTAAAATTACCATGTATAAAACGAATTCAGATTTTCTTCAAACTTAATGATGAAAGTCCAAAAGATTGAACTAATGCAGATTGACAATTGGTTCAAAGTTTTCATTGCACGATCGAGTAAGAAAACAGCAAGAAAGAAAATAAAAATCAAGGCAAGGTTAAATTGAGACACTCGAGTAGACTGAATGCAAAAAATTTAATGAAAGAAAATTTGTGTAAAATTGCCAAAGATCTCAAGGAAAAGAAAAAGGTTCCTTATAAAAATGGCCCGACATTTTGTTGGGATTGTCAGACTTTGCGAAAAATGATCTTTTGTCGGACTTCTTCGTATGTAAATAAGATAAATAGGAAGCTGCCATTCTGTGTGCTTTATTTTAAATGTAAATTGTATTTGATCGAACCAGCAAATTGTGAATTACGAAGGAAATAAAATGTGTAAGTTAGAAATGCAACAGATTATTTAATAAATAATCTGAATTTGTCCAAACGACTGCGGCAAACTGCTTATAATAATTCAAAATGAAGTCATTGCTAATATTTCGGAATAGGCCTTGCGAAGAATTTCAAAGATGCTGGCAATAACTCCAGTGGTCATAAATTTTTTTGCTCTGACTTTTAATCGTCTATTCGTGGACAATAAACTTTTTGAAGGTACAGAAGTGTATAACTATACATCTTCAGACAAAATCACGTTTGAAAAAGAAGCTACTCAATTTGTTGTTCCAGAAAATGGAAGCTCATACCCAGTTTAAATGAGTGATGTTCTACAAAATGCCTATCCCTTTAAATGACGGTGGAACAAAACGACTCAGCAAGGAAATGGCATTCCCATTTTAATTTGTTTTTCAAGCTTAAACATGGTCCATACCTGCGACGACGAAATGTGAAAAGTGGTGCATATAGTCGTGTCCTCCACTATCCAAGGTAGCATACGATTGCACAAAAATTCAAAAGGATTAAAAATTACAGGAAATTAAATAAGCTATCTAAGTAAATAATTATAATTAAATATATTGTAAAACAAAATACCTAATAAATATAAATTATATAAATTTTGGAATAAGCTGAGCCTCCGTCGAGGTGTTGGATATTGTGCTGATTATGCGTTTTGCCGCTTGGTCTGTATCCCATTCAATTAATGACACTTGGAACGGATTTGCCGAATTGAATATTTCGTCTGATTTACGATGGAATTCATCTGCAACTTAATTTTAATTTCTTTGGAATCGAGAATTTCTTTCACATCTGTTTACTTGTATAATCTTAATCTCAACAATACAAAGATCCATACCATATTATTTTGAAACGATGATGGTATATCACGCAACATAAACCCTTATTCTCTATACCAAAAAGACGCTACTACTAATTGACTCTAAAATTAAAGATTAAAGACAAAATCTTACAATGTGTGAAAGCAATTACAGCGTACGTTATGTCACGTCCCTCACTCGTACTCGAGAGAACGTAACTTTATCGATGTTTGAAGAAGTTCAACTCATCACTTTAACTTAGTTTATTATCAAATTGCAACCTTAACTAGAAAATAGTTAATTTTAACAGAGTTAAATAATTTTTTATTTCTTTTATCTTTTGTCTTTTATCCGACAATTTCAGCAAGGTCCTTATAACGTTAAATCACAAACTAACAGCCTCAGCCTCGCAGATTCAGCCTAACACACCTCTACTCCAACTCGCATCAATCTTCACTCTAACTCTCACACTTCACAAAATGTTCTACCATCATCGACAGTCACTCTCATTCCTACTTATACTCCCAGTCAACTTTGTCCATTCGACCAAATTCCATGGAATGTTCCATCACCTTCCGTAATCACCCCTCATCAGCGATTCCTGAGAAAGTGTTAACCTGATCAAGTCGTAAAAATACAAAGTAATGTCTCTTAATTATTTCTCCGACTGGGAATATGTCCTTCATGGATTAGATAAACATCGTCAGGACCCTGGATACATATCCCTGACATTATACATTCAGTGTTGAACAGTTGATAGAGGAATATAATCAAGCAGAAGTCGGCGTTTAAAGACATTTTTTACATTATTGCATTCACAAGTTGGAATTTTTGAGGATTTGATGAATTTGATATCATTTCTGATCAGCATTTGTTACAAGGTTGAATGATTAACTTTTTTGAAGGATACTAACTACAACTTTTGTTGAATATTTTATCATAGAGATACACTTCACTTTGAGTTCGATGTATATCCTAATTGCAAGGATATGGAAAATAGATTAATTAAGTACTCTGACAAAATTAATTTAATCCAGATACTTTTTTGTTTATTAGGACATATTTTCGATAGTTAAAGTCAGGCTGATGCTGAACTGAAGTCAGGAGCAAGTCCTCAAACTATGCTTACAAAATCACTTGCTCCCGACTCCAACACGATCCAATGCGGGTGTTGATCCAGGAGATTTTTGTGGAGCAGAAATTTGGAGAAAGAGAAGATTTAACAACAAGAAGGACCAGAACCGAGTAAACTTTATGAAAATATTCAATTTAGAGGCTCAGGTGCCACCCCCGGCCTCCAGATCCACCACGGAGATCGAGAACCTTAAAATAAATATTTAAATATTTTAACGCTGCTTTTGTTATTCACATTATTGACATTCACGTTATCCTTAAAGGTCACAAAAGTTTAAGTTTGGGTTTATTGAAAATTCATCGCGGGAAAATTCATCGTGCTAGCATTGAACTCATCACATTGTGCGTTTGACAAATGCGAAAGAGAAATATAATTAATTACAACTTAGATTACTAATAAAATGTTTTATAAGTGTCCCATTTTATCCCATTTTGCCACAAGTCGAATCCAATTTCGTTAACTGAGTTGGTTATTCCAAAGGAGTTTCAAGAAAAAGGAAAAACTAAGTTTTTGATTTCCGACATTTCCGAAAGTTCCGAGAGAATGCTGATTTTCGCCACAGAGCAACATCTCCAAGTATTATCCAGCCCTTACTTTTGGTTTGCCGACGGGATTGGACGATCTCACCGGCGCGGGCGAAAACCACCCCGATTTCCACGTCATCTCTGAAATTGCTACGAGGACGGTTTGACTGCTTCGCCTAAAAGTAGCAATTCCCGTGACGGTTGGCACAGGGCCTTCAACGAGTCTGTTTTAGCAAACCATCCACCCTAATAATATATGGAAATATATCCAAGCCATAAGAAAAGAACAGGCTCTTATTGAGGGCAGGTTGGAACAACATGTAGCAGGCATCATCGTAACCATTCCGAAGAAATTCTATCGAGAGCCTCTCTCAGAGTACAAAATATAATAAAAGAGTATGATAAAAGGAACATCATTGACTATTTGAAGGGCTTGACTTGTAATTGTAATTATTAATTAAGTCATGTTTTAAATAAAATCTTTAAATATTTGTTTCATTCTATTCAAAATGATCTTCTTCGTTTAGTAACCCTTTAAAATTTTTCGGCGATGAATTTTCTGTTCGATGAATTTTCCGCGTTTTATTTTTACATAAAAAATGTTTTTGCCCAAATTTGCATTCATAATTGGATTAATTTGCTTTCATAAATTTTGACCTTAAAGCGAGGTGACCTTGATCATTGCTTAAGTTCCACTCGTAAACAGGTTGATTTCTTCTTGGCATTACTTTTCACTAATCATAACTTATCAGGAGACTATTTTACCAACTTTATTAAATTAAGTACTTACGTTATACAATCACATTCCTGTAGCAATATTTCTTTCCAAAAAACCGTTTCGGAATTTTTAAAATGTGATCGCCAGGTTTAAATACTGATTTGTTTCTCGATTTTAAATGTCACTCGTATATGGAGTTTCAAAGTATGTTGTCATGTGTGGATAGTAGATTGTCTTTTAAATTTTGCTTTCTATTTTTAAAGAAGAATTTGTTATTATTGAAACAAAAATGAAATGAACTGGCAGATTGTTGAGAACCAACTTACTAAAATCAAAATAGACGGTTTCATCATCGTCGTCGTCGTCGTTTTGCAACAAAAATGATCCAAAGCACCGTTAATTTCTTGGAGTTTGAATAGATTTAAACCTCAAGCTTTTAGCCTGTACAAAACTGTACATTGTGTTTTTATTTGATCCTTGGAAACGCTACTATTAATTGAGTCTAAAGTTACATGAATTTCATTGCAAGATCTTGCTGAGGATTAAAGCAATTTAGTGTGCATGTTATACATTCAGTGTTGCGTAGGCAATGGTATGGGATAGAGCAATATAAGTAAGCATAAGTCTACTGTTTAAAACATTATTAAACGACCGTGCTTGCAAGTTGGCATTTTTGAGGATCAAAAGATTTGGTGAATGATTTGAAATTATTTAGGATTATCATCCGCTACAAGGTTGAGTAAAAGCCATTTTAAAGTATACAAATCAAATACGGTCGAAAGAATTATATTGGAAAGAAACTTTAGATGTTCAGAATAATTGCAAGAGTAGGGAAAAACAGACTAATTAAGTACTCTGTGCCAATATTAATTTTATCCGGATTTATTGTTTATAACTTGAAAGACATTCATTTTGGTGTTTCAACCGTTGATGCACTCGTGGATAGGAAATTGGTATCAGATGTGCCTGAAAAGCGGCGACTACAACATCCGAACTATGCAATATTTGATAGAGTCTACGAAATGAATGCCAAGTTGGAAGACATCAGAAAATCAATAATAGAATTTTCTATTTTTTCTGGACCCGTCTTCAGCTTACCTAAAAGTTTACTCATTAGTGAAGGAAATCCTCACTATTTGGAATTAATACAAAATTTCAGTTGTATAACCAGTGTAAATCTTACTTGGAATTATAATAAATTTCAAGATACAGGACATTCCAACAAAACATTCAACAATCTTTTTAAGTTTTCGAATGATTCTCAGTTACAAATTCATCAGTGGTTGTTGAACAAAAATTACTATCGTTTTACTGGAAGCCAATTACTTTGCGAAGGGATAAAAAACGATGACATCAATTCCCATTACGGGTATGTCTACAATTACACCTGCAACACCGACATCAAATTGGCATCAACATCCACTCCAATCGAACCTCTATTTCTCAACTCAAGAACTCCAACGATTCACGACAAAGGTCTGAGTCCACCACTGCATCTGTTTGAGATGCCGACAGTTTATCGAGCCATGCAGATTTTTACCAAGAGTGTCATATCCGAGATGGGTGAACCATTTTGTGGAGAAGTACAAGTTAGACCACACGATTGCCTCCCAGCTCCTAGTTCAAAACCAAGCGATTTAAGTCTTTCTAAGTTTCCGTATTACCATGAAGTGTTCGTCATTTCACAAAGATGGGGAGAAGCATATTTTCATAGAATGATAGAAGATATTCCAAGGGCAGTGTTATTTCTCGTATTTCTTCGTAAACATCCGTCAATAAAAATACTTGCACGTGATAAATCTGAAAAACTTCTTGAAATTCTGGAAACTTTGGGTCTTAGTCGGGATCGAGTGATCACAGGATGGACAAGAGCGGATATTGCTTACGTACCAAAAACAACTTCTTGCGGTACACCGAACATGCTGGAATTACAGTTTTTTCAGCACTATAACTTCCATTTTAGTGTGAATAATCTTTTAGAGGAAAAGAGAAGAAAAAGTGACAGCCTTGTTTTGATAAAGAGATCGGGCTACAGGCGGTTCACAAATCAGTTTCTTATTGAGCAACTGTTAAATAAAACTTCATCGGAATTTGGTTTGAAATTCGTCATTTTCGGAGACAATCCTCCACCATCACTGAACGAAACAATGATAATATTTTCATTGGCATCCGTCGTCGTTGCTCCTCATGGTGGTGGTTTGTCGAACTTGGTTTTTTCTCGCCCTGGTACCCTCGTAATTGAGGGATTGTGTAACAAACCTCTTACCAACCTATGTTACCAACGAACAGCTTATGCTTTGGGCATGCGATGGTATGGAATACCTTCGGTCGCAGGTTGTGAAAACGTGATTGATGTGGACGGAAAAGAAATTGATTTCGTATTGAGAACTCACCTTCAATTGATTTCTGGAAAGGGTTAATCTGATATAAATCACAATTAATCTAATTCTTGGTTCTTAGTATTTAGTTCTGCTTGGTTCACAGAGGTTCTGATAGGTATATCAAATGTTTTAACATTTTCAAAGGACTACTTTTGGAGCAACATGACATTGGCCTCGTGCCCAATTTTCACGCCAACGGCCATGTGTACCACATCATTGAATCTTTGTTTACAGACAATAAATAGCAACCAAAATGATTGCAAATGTATTTCAATGGTGGCGAGTATCAAGAAGCGTAATAACGAGAATGATCTCTCGTAGAGATAGTGAATCGCGAAATTGTTGTGCGAATTCAAGATACTCTTTGCAATATTTGCATAGATTCAGAGATAGTGAATCAAATAATACGTGTTGACCAACACGAATGAATGAAGGATATTGCGAAGGATACGCATTTTTGCCGATATGCCAATGATCATAGCACCTAGTGTGTCTGAAAAATAATATCAGAGCTCAATAAAACGCAAGATCCTTAGCAATAGCCTTTGATTTTTCGGATTGAACAGTAATGATACAATGAATTGAATTCATGAGTAGGAACGGACCACAAACTTACGAAGAAAATCAAGTCGTTCATGTAATATTGAAGTTTGTTTGCCATGAAACACGAGTATATTTTGTGGAGAGGTATGGCAAACTTTAATTGAAAATGAGAATATTCAAAGGTATTTTTGATGAGGAGTTTGAACAAGATGTTGGCTTATTTTATATGTTATTAGTCAAATCGCTTCACAAACAGACGATAAGAACGGGAAATTATTTAAATCCATTATTCCAATTAAACTCACGGCTGGCACATCAATAACAAACATTAATAGCAATTTCCATTGACATTTTTTTTGACGAAATCCAAGCACTTATCTGACCCACTAAAATTCCGGCTAAACACAAGGCCATTAATAATGACTAATCCAATCTCAATACTTCCATAATTTTTGGGTCTCCTAATTATATTTAATGATAATTATCTTTTAATGGATAGGTCGGAACTAACTTGGAAGTTATCCATATTGCAAAATGAGATACTGGAATGCAATCCACAATGCAACAAATGGTTTAATTTCATATTCCAAAGGACTATTTCTGGACAAACACAACATTGGCTTCGCCATCGGAACTAATTAGGAATGAATGAATAATTTATTAGAGATTCAGCCAATCTTAATTCTATATGTTAAAAAATAAAATAACAAACAGCCATATTTATAAGTCAAGCAGTTTTACATTACGAAGCGAAAATTATCCACGACCCGCGGGATGATGAAATTATAATCAGATAATTAAAATTATAACTAAAAGTATAAAACGCAGGCCCCATCGGCCAGATATCGCCCTTTGAGAGCGGCGCTATATAAATGTTTGAAAGGTTACAGTGCCTTCGCTTCCAAGAGACACTCACCTCAATCAGAACGTAGACCAAAAGCCGTAAAAGCTAAGCAGCCGTGAGTCCAGGTATTGATCTAGTTCTCCTCGTTGGGTCACGATTTTCGGTATTTGGATAAGTGTCAAGTTTTAACGGGATGCCATGGATTTTCAGAGTCAGAGTTAGGCTAGGTTTGGGCAGATTTTTAGTGAAATGTGAGTAGACCAAGTATTAAAGACGCCCGCCTATGCGTTCTTTTATGCCATATCTTAGGCACTGACGGTGTAATATCCGGCTTCGAATAACGAATGTAACGTCTTTTATCGATTACTTTGGTTATGTTAAACCTTATGTTTAGTTATGCTAGACTTTAGTAAACGTCCAAAGGTTGTTCCGTAATTATCCAATTCGGCTGCTATCTAATTTGTTTTGATGTCGTGGGATCACATAGACACCTAAAAAATGTGACTTGTGAATTCATTTTTGACATTTTTACCTATCGCTTTTGTTATTGTTGTTGCTACTGGAATTTGTTATTGTTATTATTATTAATATTAATATTATTATTATTATTATCATCATTATTTCTGTTACATCAAAGTTATTATGGTTGTTGTTGCTGTCATTGTTTGCATATAATTTAGTATGAAGTAGTATATAATCCTCTGTAATGTCGTAAAAGAACTTCAAAAATTTCAAAGGGATGAGCGGGGCTGAACACATCACCATTGGCAACAATCCAAAAATTGACCGAAAGTCGTCTGACGATTTCAGACTTTAATTTCAGATGTTTTTTCTTAATAAAATATTTAAATATTTTAAAATATTTTAAAATTAGATTAACCCATATTAGTTATTCAACGAGGTGAACTCATTAACATTCAGATCATAAACTCATCGAAGTGGGGGGTCTACTTGTAGTTTGTTAATGAAATTGCGAATTATCGGTAATTTTATTCCAGGAGACCCCCAAATTATATTAAATTATTGCAACTCAAATATTAATTATTATATATTAAAGTTGTTTTATTATTATTATTGTTATTATTATTATTATTATTATTGTTATTTAATTAATTTTATTTTATAATTAAAGACATTTGCGAAAGGAAATCATTTATTTAATATAATAATAATTTAAATAAAATAAAATAATATTTTAGCCGCTCAAAGCTACTGCATAGCTTTATTCGTGAATTGTTTAAGTTTTCAAGCCAACAATATCTGAATAAATTTGAACATCTGCTTCAAAGGTCCGATTGATAATCCAAAGTAAAAAATGCTTATCAAATTTAAAAAACAAATTTACCCTTTTATATCGACCACCTATCCATTGGCTCTGGATATCGAACGATTTATGATTTAAAACCAAGGAAACGGCTGTGAAATCCGAAATTTATGATTTATAATTTCTAAACAATAATAATATTAATTATGAACCTGTGAAGAATCGCAGTCATCTCAATATAATCGCAGTAGGGGTCTTTTAGTTGTAGTTTGTTGGTGAAATTAACATTTCTTAATGAATAATGTAAATAAATTTATGTGTTTCTAAATAATAATGTAATTTATAAATAAATTTATACATTTTTAAATAATAATTATGAAAAATAGGAAGAAATAGCGCCATTTTTTATTGTTTCAATAAAAACCAAGATACATGCGTATCGATTAAATTTTTTTTAACGTCCTCGCCTGTCGAATTTAATATTTTAGAATTTTTTACCCTAAGAATTAACCACGCATGGTGGTAACATATGGACATAACCACGATGGTAACCACTTTGTGAACAATTGATGTTTATGTGTGTATGTAGCAGATACGGAAGCTCAGGTAACCAATGGTAACGTTTAACAATTGAAGTCGTGTTGTTTCTTTGTGTTGCATCTCGGAATCCTAACCTATAAAATCCCCCCGCCCAAAAAAAAACCTTTTTTGGTCTGTAATGGGATATTGATGGGGTTTCAACCTCCAGCGATTCAATAAACACGCCTCCAGGATCTACTGCAAGAACAAGAAATCCACGGCAATCATGTGGTTGATGGAGCTATCAAATAGGTAATTTTGAAGGGAACGGCCTTCGTCAAAGGATTACCTATGTTAGTAAGACTAAAATTGTTTACTTCAAGAAGGATCAGTTAATAATTGGTTAATAAAGTTAAAAGTGAACCCATTGTGAAAGGAGTTGTTGTCGTCGTCGTCGCTGTTGTTGTGTCGTTTTTGTTGCTGTTAGAGTGCATTTTATGAGCCGCATGGGCGTATATACCCGGCGTCAGTAGTTATTTTTGGATGCCTGGTTTATCTGTTGGTTCACTGAAGACGCGATGAGGAATAGTCCTTAATATGAGATTCCAGTGAACCTGAAATATTGAATGTCAAGTTGAAGTGGAAGGCAACTGGAACTGTAAATTGGTTTTAATAAATTGGTTTCAACTGACATCATAAGTTTAGTTTCTTAATTTAATGATTAATAGGCAACAGAGTGACAAATAATCTCAATTCATCCAAATTAATACTGCAAACATCTGAACAAAACAAAATAGCCAAGCAATCATTAGTAATTTGTTATTAATAAAATCAATATAATTTATTTGAAACTCATATAAAAGACACCAACTTCAGGGGAGCCATTATAATTTTATTTTGTTTGAATTTTCTTGCTTATTCATAAACCAGCTGCACCCCGCTTGGTTAAATTGAAAAGAAAGAAATGAAAAGGCAAGCAGGCGTTTTCTATATAAAAATCATCGTCTAATCGGTTTAAATTTAGTCTCAAAATATGATAACAATAAGTGAACAATAACAATAAGATACAAAAGCACAGTTAAATTTTTATTTATATGATTATATATTTCTTGATCGTTAAGATCACTTCTGAGTTTGTACAGGTTTGGGTTTTTCTGGGAATTCCATTCCATGTTATCCAAGGTTATTCAAGGTCAGCTAATTTTGGATTATCTTTTTTTACCGATCACTTAATGGAGACTTCATTCCATCACGGTGCCGACATTGTTTCCAAATAAAAACAATTTGTAACATTTTAAAAAATAATCGCCAGGTTTCTATTTTCGTTTGAACTTCAGTTTCACTTGGAATGGAACATCTGTCACATTTGGACATGCAGATGATTAACAATTAACAATTAATATTGCAGGTGATTTTAAGAACTTTAATCTATGAAAACTTTGTGTGGTTTGAAATGATTTTATATGGTCGCTAGATGGCGCACCAAATTTCATGACATATATCGCATATATCGAATATTTATCGTTCTTATTTCAAATATTTAATAACAATTGAAGATTATATTAGGTTTTTATTTAGAATAAATAAGTCTTTTGATCAATAATAATGAATAATAATTCTTAATTCAAAAACTGTTTAATTTTTATTTTTAAAAATTTTTCACCCAAACAAATGCTTATCAAAAGTAATTGATTACATAATGATGTTTGCGTACTAAATCAAGGAAAATCTTCTGAAATACAAAATAAATGATGTCATCATTGTCATCATCATCATCACAAATCATTTCTGCGAGTTCTTCCGGTGAAATCTCGAAATATTGATCTGGTTATATCAGTAAGCATATGTTAATATCTGATTGTATTTGTAAGAGGGTTGTGATGATGCTGGCGTTGCTGCTGCTGATGATGATGATGATGACGATGATGATAATAGGGATGATGATGACGACGACGATGATGGTAACATCAACGTGCATTCTTGCGCAGGCTGTTGTAACGTTTCAATGTCCTCTTATCGGACAATTAATGTTTGTCCTCCAATTGGCTGCGCGTTAAACAAACTGATTTATTACTATTATTAATATTATTGCCATTATTACTATCATCATCATCATAAAAATCACTATCATCATCGTCATCAGTGATAAAATTAAACTATTACATCGTTAATTTTCACCAGTTATTTTGTCATTGTTTTACAAGCTTACAATGGAACCTTCGCGGAAGGAAATCCATCGAATGGAAAACGAGATCGATGGAAGAGACGGATCAGGAAAGGAAGGAAACAGGAGAGATGCTGAAGAGGGGATAGGAGAGGGTCACCCACGGAGATAATAACTGAGTTGTCATCCGGTCCATTGTAAGGAGACAGCCGGCAAATTATACATTCGTCCTTCAAGGTTTATCCTCCGTGTTTGTTTATCTTTCCAGCCGCAAGCACGTTCACACGGACCTATAATAATGTGCGAGTGAATAAACTTTAATGTTTACTTTTTTTTTTTTAATAGTTTTCTTTTTTCAAATTCCTTTTAGGACTGATGTCAATTTTAAAGAGTGCCGCTGAACAAAAACGTGCGTGCGTCAATATACTGGTATGTATACATATTATACATATACCTGGTATGGTTGATATATTTCCGTATGTTGGCCATATATATATATATATCTGGTATATTTATACCACCAGGTATATGTATATACCTGTCATATACCTGGTGCCAGGTACCTGGTGCAAACTATTTTCCGGATATTTATCTGCATATCCACAGGTTTTAAAAGAATTCTGTTTAATTAACTTAAGTTATTCATGATTAATTAATTAATCCATATACATGCATTTCCATTAATTTCTGATTTCAATCATTTGTAGGACTCCTCGTTAAAAAAAAGTGAAGAAGATTTTGTAACCCTTGAAGGGATGTACTTGTAATGACCTGGTATTAGAATAAATATGCAAATTAATGATATCATATCGGTCCTGAATATCATTGGATGAATTATTTTTGTTCGTCATTGAATTGAAGTTAAAGGTTAATTCATGACCCAATTAGGGCACGGTTTGTCAACAATGGTGTTGATGATGATGACGATGAGATTGATATTAAATTATCAGTGCTGGGACTACTGGTCTGTTTTTATCTCCATGGCAACACGTGTTGATGTTGTTGTCGGAGCACGTAATAAATTATGCAAATTTCGAAACAACCTGACAGTCTTCTTCCCCGGGGCAAGGCGTGTGCTAATTAATTTCTTGACTTTCATTGATAGAAATCAATTCTCTGAATATTCATCGGTTCGGGTCTTCCAAAGCGACACATTAGTCTAAAAATAGACGGACTTTAAAAGTTTAAAATAAACACAGGGGAAAGTTTGCTTTATCTATTCTTAGATTCGGAATCGCAATCGTCGAAGCGTGTCAAATGAGGGGGAGGGGGTCAAGAACTCGACTTTGTAATTATTTTGAGGTCAATTTCAGCCAATCGGAGACAGGCATCAGGTAACCAGGTACCATCGTAACCGAGAATGTGGGTAATGATGACCAAGAGGATGAAGAATGTTGTTGTTATTATTATTATTATTATACCGATTATCCCGAGGATGATGATGATGGTGGTGGTGGTGACGATGACGACAATGATGAAAATGGTATTTAAAGAAGGCTATCAGTATCGTCAACACAAAAACAGCGAATGTGGACCAGCTTCTTACAATCAACATTCTCATAGATATCACAATCATCACCGACACCATAATCATAATCATCATCATCATCGTCACAGTTGACATCTCAGTCAACGTCGACATCATTGTCAGTTGGCTCCACCCATAAGAAGCAGTCGCATGCAAGACTGATTTTCATTGGAGGACCAAGTTCGTTGGACCCTCCCATGCCACTTGAAAGACTACTTACCGAACTACTATCAAAGCTGTTGTCGCACTGTTGACGTACCAACGACTATTTAACAAGTACAACAACAACAACAACATCAGCAGCATCTCAGGTACTCGAACCGAATCGTATTTTAGTTACGTATTAGTCGTATTTTGCTTGACGTCATCAATGAACTTTCTCAACCGATTGAAAACTGAACTTCGAATACTTCAATCGTTCCAAGTGGTTACTTCGAGTAATTGCTTCGATCTCAAGTCCTTAATTTCGTAGGTCTGGAAAGTGTTATTGTTATTGTAAATGTTACTTTAAGTTATATTATTACTGAAATTCACATCAACTCGAAATTTAAAAAGAAATATTCCCTATTTTTATTTAATTTGCAACAACAACACCAAGTGGAAAAAGTATTCGATCGTATAGCAGTATCTCTTATAAGTAACAGTGCCATTGGCAAAACATCGCTAAAGATCCTGTTGTTGCTCCTGTCGTTGTTGTGGACCTTCTTGAATCTCTTTCAAAAACCTCCCACAGGAACAAAAATCTTCCGTAAGATCGTCGAAATACACAAGTCGAGAGGGCCGCGACTGGGAATTGAAGACGAGACCTTTCAACCAGGGGAGAAAGAAGTAAATGAAGACTTCGATCGACGTTGTACTTTCTGCATTCCTTTGGAAAGTCCTTGTTGGCGTCATGACACTCGGACGATTTCTTGGCACTGGATTTCAATCCTTGGACTAAAAAAAATCACAGTCGGATCTTCGCTCGACATGTAAGACTAACTTGAAACGCTTTTTTTTTACCTGACGATGATTAATAAACGTTAATTATTTGATTTGGTTTTCGTTCAACATATTTGATAAACAACTTGTTGTTTTGTTAAGTCGGTAATTTGTTTAAATTATTTTTATTACGAATGTTAGCAGGCTTTGGATGGTAGTAGATTTACTTTTTGTTCCATGTTTCTATGTCATCGATATCATCTCCATCTCTTCATCACATTTCTACACGACATAGTTATAGGTAGATTCACGATTTGTTGCTTTTGTTGGCAATGATTTATAAATACATTTAAAATACATTATTGAACAAAAATTACGATCAATTACAAACATAATTTCATTTTCTACTCCAGCGCTGCTAGCAAATTTCAACCTCGAGGATGCTGAACATCGGAAGCGACGACTCGACTTCAACGACTTCCACGGCGACGTCGTCAGCCAAGCATTGGCCGACGCCAGCCTATAACGACAGCGACAGTCACAGCTCTCGCCAACCCAACGAGTACTCTGCTCAAAATCCAGCAACCTCCCCACTAGACCAATTCCAGGCAGGTTCAGCCTACCATGGGGGCCAGGGTCGGCCCAATGGGTCCGAATATTCGTCTTTTCCATTTCTGGCCGACATGGATCAACCCTTCTTTACTCCCGGTCTAATGAATTATCATTCCTATCCACCCTACTACGAGGCACATCACCAGCGAAGCATTTTCTCCAGCGATGGAACGCATTTTGCCACGCCGGACTTCATGAGAAATGGTAAATTATTACAATGTTATTCTCACAATTTGTTATTATTTCATAATATTAATAATAGATCATTTAATAATCATATCCTCTCTAATGTGTTAATATTAATCCAACTTAATGCCTGTTGAACGTTTATAAAGTTAAGTTTTAGTCTAGAATCGAAATGGCAATTACAAAATACAGCTTACAGTTTCTTAACAAAAAAGTATAATAGGGATTATTGCATCATCAACATCTGACGCGGTTGCAAATAAAATTAAAATTGAATTAATTTCATATTCTTCGCAAACGATGGAAATAAAACTTATTTATTTAAATTTTATTCCTACATTAAATTCATAGACGAATCTATTTCTCAGCTGATACCCTCGGATGTTTGCCCTTGGCATTTGCCAGTCTGCTTCTATCTTCCCGAGTATGTTCGTCTCCGTCTAAGTATTTGTCTGTGAGTTCCTCGGCATCATGTGATTAAACTCGATGCCGACAAAAGGACATCGGCCTGTTGAATGTTCTCTTCAATGAGATTGAAATCTTTTGTTGCTCTGACCAATCATAACTCTCTCCTCCTAGTCTCTCTATTGGTTATCCTTCACCGTTTCTTCGTATCTTTGAGTATTTCTCGATGTCTTCCTTCCTGTGCATCCTTCTGTATAAGGTCCGTGGTTTTTGTGTGAAAATTTATTACATAATTACAAGCTTCAGACGTTTTTTTTTTGGCTCCCCAATTCACCGCAAGGCAACGGAACATGTAATTTCGGCTCGGCACTAGTTTTAAGTTTGTATTTGCACTCCTTAAACCTTATTAATGCTATTATTATTATCAATCTGGTTGTTTTCATTAATTGATTGCTATTATTATTATTATTATTGTTATTATTATTATTACTATTACTATGTTACAAACACTTGCACCTCAGTTGAGTGCGCGCAGATTAATATTCATGACTTCCAAAAAGTAAAACATTAATAAGGACTCGA
The DNA here is from genome assembly GCA_034509925.1 of Hirudinaria manillensis. NCBI lineage: Eukaryota > Metazoa > Annelida > Clitellata > Hirudinida > Hirudinidae > Hirudinaria > Hirudinaria manillensis. The sequence goes on from CM067537.1 coordinate 5,508,869, forward strand.
AGCATCAATTCAAAGTCATACACTCTTCGAAATCTGTCAAATTCATTGTGAATCGGGCTTCAGAAGAAAGACTTCCAATCCAATTGAATCTATTTTCGGTCGTTAAATGCCGATGGAAAGAAGGCACTTTCAATAAGGAATCAAACACTTGCCTAAAATAATCCCTTTGATTTCGACCGACAACAATAAGTTTACCTCTCTGTGCTTGTGCGGGTGTTTACAAACAAACAATTTCAATGCATAAACAATTAAACAAATAAATATGTTTACACATACGAACGAACAAGCCAATTCATATTCACGCTTTCTTTCGTTTAAAGGTGAACTTAAATATGGAAATCATTTAGAAATTTATGTAGAAATAAATTGTTTATTTGTAACTAAATCAATAAAAGATTTGCATTACAATGTAACGGGTTTATCTTTGTAAGTCATGCCGAACTCTAAACATGTAGAGTTTTCAGACACAAGTTGTTTGACAAAGACATACAACCGTTATGTAAACATGCAGCTATTTTCGCCGACTAAAAGGTTAATTTCTTTCACTAGAGTACATGTCTTTACAGAAAAAATGTGCTCATAACGCTAGTTATTTCGTGCAATTGAGACATCAAATGCTACAAAAAAAACTGACAACATTGTAACATTCATACATAACAACGTATTGAAAAGAAATGCAACAAGTAAACATGACATCATTATGCGAGTGCCACCTGGCATAATCTTTTGCATTCCAATGCCAGCGAATACCTTGAAATCGCATCAAACCGGCAGCGCATTTTACATTGTAATACCCGTCGTAAAGACTCCCATTCACGTAAAGAAAGAATTAGTTTACTAATACCCGAAGATTCGCTGCAAACAATGGCATGCAGACCTCGGCAAATGGCCAAAGAGGCGCCGGCTACGCGCATCAGTTGCGACGCTCATAAAGGGACAAGTATGCAGGAGTACATTTCGTTCGAATTGCAATACAAAGTAGTACAACTCGACGAACTAGTACAACAACGGAAGAGATTAAAGACGAGTCGCCATCTTAATCCACAAACTTTCCAGGCGACCGTCTGTTGATTTTAAAGCTGTCATTGTAAGACGATCTGCTGTTTTTCTTTATGACTCGTATATTCTTTTCAGCAGGGATTAGGAATGTCTTACGATTCTCGTGTTTTGTTGTGAGGAAATGATGGACTGAGACAAAGTGGAAGACACGAAAGGACATGAAGGTGAAGGTGAAGGGAATGAGTGGAAGGAATTGAAATGAACTCTGATGAGATTGTTGTTTAAGTAGCAGCCGTTGCCTGGAACTCATGCAACAAGTTGAAAGTTTTTATGTGAGTCGATTTTATGCAAAATTGAGGTTGCTAAAAGAAAAGGCCAGAGAAGTGGTATTATATTGATTTAACTTAATATATTTATACTAACAATATCTTATATTAATAATAATTATCCTTGTTGCTGTCGATTGCCAGTGGTCTTTGTAAGTTGTTACAGTAACAATTTTGAATTATTCGACCATTAATGACTTTGCACCGAATATGCAAAAGGCTGAGGATTTTCAAATATATCCCTGACAAATATGAGATCCCATAATGAATTCATTGATTTAATTCAAGCAAAGAATTTACTTCACGGATGATGTATTAGTCAGTATAAATAAGAATTATAAGTAAAGAAAATTATAACTCGTCTCGAGAGTCGATAGGAAATCTTAGGGGAAGCAGTCCCTTTGCGATCTCTTCTACCCTTGAAACTTCTGGCCTTCTTCGGGCCCGACCTCACCCGCTGGTGAGTCACCAGACTGGTATCCCTGTGGCATAATATTCTGTATATCTTCTTTACGTATCAACTCTGCGAAAGTATTCATTCGCTAGATTATTCTTAAGAAGTCCTTAGAGTAATAGAAGCACACTTTTGATGGAACGATTTTAGCTAACAAAAATGTAAAAGAAAAAAAATAACGATTGTACTGCAAATCCAGTACAGAGGAAGTACTGTTGGTACGTCGGGAAGTTGTCAAAGAGATCTCGGCACCAGCTGATACACGTTTGATAGGACAATGGACAGTCTGACAGCCTCGCAATTCGTGTGATGTATTCATATCTTCACAGCTTCTACCAGTCGTATCAAACCTTATCGGGTCTATCCAATCTATAACCTGTGTCCTAGGGTAGCAATTTTGAATGTCTATGTTTTTAAAGAGCGGTAAATTTGTTTGACAAATCACATATGGTTAAACTTTTACTTCCAGAACTAGAATAACTAAATATTCAGCCAAAAATTTACAACTTTAATGATAAAATATGATTTAAATATAATTTATGAAGAAAATCTCGTCAGTATAATAAAGTCAAATAAACGCCTAAAGTTGAAGAAATGGCTTCGATAACTCAACAAAAACAAAAACGAGCGAAACACGAAAGCACATGATCTGCAATACCGAATACGTCTGCGCAGCCGAGTAAGCGGTAATCAGAGAGAATTGAGCCCCGATTGAGAGGCACCTGGTTGTCTTTTTGTTCGATTCTTCGTTCTCATTCACGTGTCCTCTGCTTCTCGTTATTATTCATCAACATTCCTTGAAAACCTTCCTTTGCAGATAAACATCATCACAATCAACAACAGCAACTTCGTCATCACCACTCCCAGCATCAACAACAAGCGCTGTTATCCGACGACGGCAACGACGACAGCAGCGAGACGCCCGCTACTCCAGCGACAATCGCGACACCGACGAGTTCCAGTCTCTTCTCGTCCTCGACCGCAGAAACTATGTCGTCTCCTCGCGCCAACAACAACAACAACCTGCTGAATCTCCACAACACCATCATACATACCCTCAGCAACAGCACCAACGATAACAGCAGCGCGGGGGCTCACTACCCCCAACGACAGCGTGGCACCCTGAACAAGAAACGCATGAGGAAACCGAGGACAATTTATTCGAGTCTGCAACTTCAACAACTCAACAAAAGGTTTCAGAGGACCCAATACTTGGCCCTACCTGAGAGGGCAGAGTTGGCAGCATCCTTGGGTCTCACCCAAACTCAGGTGAGTAAACGTTGAAAAAAAAAGAAATCGAGGGAGTGCCACTGTTATGGAGTTAAACAGTTTTTGGTTTTGCAAGTTCCTCAAATCAATTTCGCGAACGAACGAGCTAATGAATCGTTCGATATGTATAGTTATAAATTCCCGACTTACTAGGTAGCAGTTAATAGCACTTAATAGTTTAATCGAATGAATAAAAATTTCAGTTTAAACAGTTTACTCGATAGAGATGATGAAATCAATGTGGATTAACACATTATTATTGCATTGCATTGCGGATTTCATTTAATCTGGCTATAATACAGCTGGTATTATCGCTGTAAATCGTTGATTTTTTTGCCCATAAAAGTCATTATTCAGGTCATCTGTAGCAAAAAGGTCGTAACAATAAATCACTTAATTATTCATATATGCAAATTAATGACTCCCTCGTTCGACCAATCCTGGCAAACCTCTCGGTGCGATGAGATTTGACCGGTGTTTCCTCGGCGGGTTGTTGACGCCACGGACTGTCAACGTTCACGGATAACCTTTTGAGTTGAAAAAAAAACATCTGCTGTGTCACTGGAGCAGCTGTACTTAATTGAGGGATGGGTGGACGGACGGACGGATGGATGGATGGATGGATGGATGGACGGATGAACGGATAGATGGCTGGACGGGTGGACGGACAGATGGATGAAAAGATGGATGGGTGAAAATTTGAAATTTATTTTTTCAAAAGTGCAAATATCCTGACGAAAGATAAAACAAACCAAGTGAACATTAAGTTGAAGTTTATTGACCCAAGTCAAATTTAAGTTATTAAATATAATATTACATAATATTATTAAATTATTATTATTATTTTAGATTACAATTTAAGGTCCCACAAAAGACTCAATCGAATCGTAATTAATGCAGGCGTTTGTCTTAAGTCTGCCATGTTCTCACCGCCCACATTACAACACCCCGCCTGTGAAAGCAATTTGTTTCACTTGTGCCACCATCTTGTTTCTCGTTGTGTCACGTGGAACCCCTGACGTCACCAATACGTCATCAATCACGAACCAATGACGTTCGGACACGTTTCTCTTCTTCATTTAATGTCCATTGAGTCCGTGAATTGTCTTTGTGGACGACATTGATATTTTCATAGCCCACATCTCATCCGTGTTCCAGGTGTTGTTGTGATGTTGTGCGTTCGTTGCTGGAATAATTATTTCGACGATTGTTTCCTTCGTTCGGTGTCGCTATCAATCGATATCACTCAGAAGTTGTTAGGATTATTATCAACTTCATCAAACATCTCCTTCATCATGATCATTATCAGTGTTCTCAGAAAAGAAAGTAGGGTACGTCATCACAATGTTTTGAGCTCCCTTGTTGACTGGACTTCATTACAAATGCCCCATCATCACCATCATCGTCGTAGACATTGCCATCCTTATCATTATCATCATAAGTCGACATCATCATCATCATCATTGTCATCATCATCAACAACAATAACCACGTCACCGTCGTATAGGACGTCATGTTGAGTTGTTTTGCTTCTGGAGGCTGACACCTTTTACTTTTTACGACTTTCAACGTATCTGGGTCTCCGTTGGTGCGAAATTTATTTTCGATTTTTCGATTCTCGTTCAAAAATTTAATTTATCTTAAGAATTAAATCCAAATAAACAGTTGAATTTAATGAAATAATTTTATATTTGGACTTCCTACGATGAAAGGTGATGACCTCCATTTCTTTGACCCAAAATTAGAAATAAAATATCCATTAAAAAATTTTATTTTTCAATAATTATGTACGAAACATTATAAACAAATAAACCTTTTAAATGTTAATTAACTATTTTTAAAAGTCATGTTAATTAATTTGAGTCTTTAAACTTATGAACCAATCATATTAAGTTGCCATCATTAGCATTTACTACACAACTTCTAACAATGGGTTAGGGTTAGGGTTCTGAACTCAGCAATAATACCGACTATAATCTAAACGTAATTATGTAATCTAGTTAATATGGACGGGTAGATGGACGGACGGATGGATGGATAGGTGGATGGATGGATGGATGGACGGACGGACGGATGGATGGATTGATTGACGGATGGAGGAATGAATCCAGACTGGGAAAGAGAAGCGGACACCTTACGTTTGTTCATTGAAGCGTGACGATGCTCGTACACCTGGTCGTGGAAAAGGTGTGCTGTTGTGATTTTGTGAGATCGTCGTTCGTAAAATTCTAAGTGGGCCGGGGTTGGCGTTATTTATTTTATTAAATTTAACTTTTTTTTTTAATTTATACGGTTGCAAATTCCTCAAGTTTGTCTAAGTTTGATAATAATATTATGTGATAACAAAAATATTAATGCATACTTACATACATTCAAACAATGTAATTATATGCAAAATAATATACATACTATATCTTACAAGTTTACGCAGGTTTACTAAATACATGTACAATGTATATGCACAATATAATTGCTGTTCTTTGAAATAAATATTTATATATTTTAATTTCAATGCAACTTCATCATTTAAATATATAAATAAGATATTTTTAAATTTACGACTTCATTTTGTATAAAATAAACTAAGTGAATTAAAAATAAATCTTCTTGTTCATTATTTTGGGGATAGGAATGATTCACCGACAGGCAAGTGATTATCACGTGACTAGAAACATTTACGAACACTAAATGTATAAATGCCAAATTTATTCACCGACTGCGATATTTATTTTCTAAAATAAGTTTATTATTTGCTCAAAATCTGGTTAAAAACAAACCAAAGGAATGAATTCGCTCTTTGATTTGTCATCAGGTGAAAATCTGGTTCCAGAATCGACGCAGTAAGGTCAAGAAACTCATGAAACAAGATCCGAACGGCGAAAGTCGTGATTGCGACGAAGAATCTGACGATCAGAACGAAGCAGATGCCGACGAAGAGGAGATGGAATCGTCAGAAGTGGACTTAAAGACGGTCAAAGAGAAGAAGACGAAGCGAGCTTCGAGTAGCGATTCATCCCTGACTCTGGCTGGTCGATGCAACAGCACCTCGGCCACGTCGGTCACTGGGGACTTTTACCCACCAGAGGAGACCAAGCATCAAATCGTTGGCGATGAAATTAATCATAAGCTGGAATGCGAAGAGACTGAAGTCAAACTGGGAGAAGAAGAAGAGGAGACAGAGAAAGCGGACGGTAACTTGTACGTCACTCAACCGCTCCACCATCAATTCGAACGAAGATGCCTTAACGAATCTGTTCAGGATTACAACTTGGGTCATTTTCTCAGTTCCAGCAACCATAGGTACAAGAACGGATGCAACCCGGATCTTACCGGAATGTCGGAGTCTCACATACCAGGGTCCGGTTTTTCTTCCTTGGTTCACCATCCTCACTATCCTCATCATTTCGGCAGTTTCGATACTCAAGGATTCTATCAAAAGTCCCAAGAATACTCTCGTTTCAATACATCACACGGTCCACTGTACCCCCACCACTTCAGTCAGTACCAGTCAAATCTCTTCAACCCTCTGACTTCGAGAGCGAAGATCCACGGTCTTGTTCCTTCGTCCAACGATCAGTTTTATTTCGGCAGTGATTTCCACGAGTCAAAGGAATCCTTCAACGCGTCTCCTGGTCCGGGTAGAATCTCGCGGCCCCCTCTCACCCCAAACCAGTCTCCCCAATCTGCCAACTTCCAGCCCTGTTTTCAAGGTCAGCAGCATTTTGACTACAATCAAACGACCAGCAACGTGCCTTCCGTTAGGGACTGCGAATCAAGCCAAGCAGTCCAAGGTTCGAATCTCGTCTCGGGTGGTTATGCACCTCATGTCGGGGGGGAAATCCAACCGCCCTCTGCGTACCCTCTCTACAATCCGTGGGCCTACGCACCCCAATCGGGACTATTTCCACCTTCACAGTCTACAGTTCTTACTTGATATAATTTTTAAATAATAATAATATCTAATTTAATTTTAAGTTTAAATTATTATTTCCCTCAAAATAAGTTGCTGTTTCTCACGTGAACTTGAAAGATGAAAGTATTTCGTGTTTTACGTTTTATTAAGAAATTTCAATTATTTAAAAATAAAATCATTTTTATTCTCATGAAACTAAACCGAAATCATAAATCATAATTAACTTTATAATTTATAATTAATAATGGCAATTTAAATAATAAATTTAGAACATTTTGCAATGATAACCAATATTTGATATTATTTGTTAACCCAAAAAACATTCCGTCCCCGTCTCTAACATTCCACGGCAGTTTTAAAAATAAGATTTTTGTTTCGATGAATCATAATCAACATAATTTATTCATTATTCGTAATATTTAATTAATCTATGCAAATTTTGCGTCTGAAGTGCCTAAGTATTATTGGTGTTTTTGAAACTTTTAAGAAATATTTTCTTGGAGCGGATTTTTTTTTTAAACATGAAAATAAAATTATTGAAAAACTTTCAGAATTTCTGTTAAAAATGATTTTAAGAAATTAGTTGACATTAATGATAGCAATTCAATCATTTATGAGGACCCGATCTTGGTAATGTCTGATTGATTTAAAAAATGGGTCAAATGCTGTTCAACCCTCAATGTACATCTCTTTACAATATCATCCTTTCATCCATCCATCCATCAATCTTCCATCCATCCATCCGTCCTTCATCCACCCACCCTTCCCCATTGACCCATCTGATCCTCCACCCATTGACAAAGACCCCATCGAGTCCTCACAAATCACTGAGAACACAATACTCCCGGTAACGTGATATTCTGCTTTCATTCTGTGACACGGGTCTTCCAGCCACCCAGGTGACAACCACACGCGAGTCTACGTGGGTGGCGTCCCCCGACGAACAATGGGTTTGGAAAGTGAAAGAGGAATGAAAACATTTCGATGGATGAACGAAACTCGTGCCAAAAGGAAATAATTGCTTTCGACTCAGTATGACAACTCACGGCAGGTTTTTATTTTTTTGGTTGGGTGTGAAGCTCATTTGTGCTCATTTAAAAATTAATTATTTATTATTAGAACGTTAATGAATTATGTGAAATATGAGTTAATGATATTGTAAATTACATGACCTTTTTTAAAGAATATGAGGTAAGTGTTGCCACAAATAATGTTATCATGTATCATTAAATGTTCTGTCAAATGCTTCTATCATAACCTGATTTGAGAACAACTAACAAAAATTAAATAAATTCATCGGAAAAAATAAATAAAACATCGAAAATAACAGCGTAATTGATTAACAAAATAAAATAATATAATAATAATTAAATAATAATCATTAAAATCGAAGAAATGTCCAACGCAACACGAGTCACAACAGGATGAACATGAATGTGCATCACAAAGCACAAATTCTTCAAAAGACCAGTAGAGAGGTCGTATTACAGAGGAAGGATTGTCTTTTAAGTCTGTAATTTGGATCAGTTGGAAGAGTATTTCTGCCCTTTGCTGAGCGGGGGTCTCGGATGAAAGTTAAGCCAGCAATTCCTACCCAAGTGCCACCCGACGTGGGTGAGTGGAATGCAAACCTGCAAACCTGGGCATCTTGGTTTAATAATAACCATAATAATATGTTTACTAGTAATACTATTAACATAAATATTATAGAATTACTATTATAATTTTGATTAATTAAGATAAATGTAATTATTGGGTACTTACAAAGCGAGGGTAGATTGGTTTTATAAATCATAAATGAAGAGATAAATATAGATTTTATGATTGCAAAATTTTCTACTGTCAAACTGCTATATTATGATGTAGGTGAAAAATATGAATCAATTATTCAATATTATCATTACGCAACATTATACTTATGCAATAATTATCATCGGGCAATTTCAATTTGAGCTTCAAAAAGTATCCAGGGACGGTCACTTCCTGACCTTTTGAACTTTCGTGTAACTGGCCGGAGGTTAAAGTGAAGGTCACTTCATTTGGGGTTCAATGCTTAAAAGTATTTTTAATAAAGAAACTTAATTATTCGTAAATTGTGGGCAAATTAATTAATAAATAAAGAAATATTTGTAAATTATAAATGAATAAATGAATGAATTCATTATTTCATTTTAATGAATTTTGGACAAGTAATACTCTTACAGTTGAAAATAAAAGATTTTAATGCGAAGGAATTTGTGGTTCAACTGTATGGCACCTGGATAAGTGACGGGCTTTTTCATATTTATCGGAAATTTTATAGTTTTTTTCCATGGATTTCCAGAGTCAGGAAGTATTGTAGGGTTGGGTTAGGATACCCTAACTGTATTTTCCAACCCATTTTCAGGAAAAGTTCAATGCTATTTCTTGTTGTTGGACATTCTATTGTGTTTCAGTTTGTATCTGCTGATGTATCGGTTTATGCAAACGTTAACATATCTGTTATATGTTATATGCTCCTTCTTAATGTATCTGCTGGCATTTTTGTAGCAATGGGAAGAGGGAAAGGCGTGTGAAAGTTCAAGGAAAGTGAAGGCATCATAAATCACTCAGCATCGTCATCATCGTCTAAAATGATCTTTAGAATGATTCTTATCAAGTCTCCAAGGACCATCTTATCACATCTGACATCTTGCTAATGATCTCCTTTTAGCTCTCAATGCGTCGTGGAACTCCAGCCTACGATAGTATGTAGAACAACAACAACAACCACCTTTTATTTTGGTCTTGAAGTCATTATAAATGAAATTTTCATTGAGATTGTTTCACTCGGTGTTAAATACCTGTTTGAATTTTTGGTAAACCCCGTTCCTTGCGCGACCATGTTGCAAATATATGTATTGAGGCTCATGCGAACGGCGCTATATAAATGACACATTATTATTATTTTTGTTGGGAGAGCATATGAATATGACGTATGTGGTAAATTGTATTGGTTTATAAAATAATAATAATAATAATAATAATAATAATAATAATAATATTTCAAATAACAAATATTTCGGCATTAATAATATTAATGATATTATTATTATTATTAAAACATAATAATAGTAATAATATTATTATTATTATTTTAAAAAATAATACAAATATTTCGGCATTACAAGAACCACAACGTCACAAAAAAGGACGCGACACACGCCAAATGTCCACTGAGTTCACAGTTGGTGAGGTGGGCTGTAATTATTTCTTTGCCATCGCATGCCGACTTCGGGAAGGAAGGACGGACAGGTGGATGAGTGGGTTGGGCCCGATGGCAAAAATATTATTGGTAATAATAATAACCTAATAATTAATATTTATAACAATAACAATCGTAATATTCATCATCATCATCATCACTTTAATCTCAACAGCCTTCTTTATTAATTAAGATCAACTTAATTGGTTTCAAAATACGTAGATAACATCGTCATCGTCATCATCGTTGTTATCATCTTCTTCTTCATCATCATCACCTCACGGCAAGCATGACGCTCGTCGTCATCGACGTCATTTTTTAAAATAAACACATCATCATAACGACGACGACGACAACGACGATGAATCATCATTATCATCACCAGCGAAGTTTCCGAAAAATGCACAGCGCCAAAGCACACCGGGCCTCCTAACTTCACGCTGTCTCAAAGTGCGGCTTATTAAAATAACTCTCAGGACAATGGACGACCTGTCCCGAACAGGCAACCCTAAGGCAAGAAGAGACGAAGAAAGAGTGAAACGAAGGAAGGAATGAATAAACGATTGATTGACTAAGTGAATGATGTGTGAATAGATTAATAAATGAATATTTAAGCAAGAAAGAAGGAATGGATGGATAAATAAATGAATTAATGAATGGGTAAGTAAGTGAATGAATGGATGAATGAGTGAACGATTGAAGGATTGGGTCCAGTCGGTAATATGCGTGTTAATGTTGAAATCATTCACCTCATTCCGACTCGCTGGTGACGGCATTCATAGGAGTGATCCATTAGTGAATCCATTATCATGGAATGACTTCATTCATCCATTCATTCATTCATTCGTTCATTCATTGGCCTGATTACTTCTTTAATGAACTTCCGCTTTCACTTTCCAAGCCAGAGACCTTCGAAGGGGTGGGTTGTGATTTGATTTCTTTCTGAATCTCAGTTGAAGTCGACATTTTTATTAGTGAAAATAATAATAATAATAAATATGAAAGGCTGAGAAAGTACTAAATAATAATAATTATTATTATAATTTATAGTAATGTTTATAATTCTGTCCTTTAGTCTTTTCCAGGAAATAGCTTTCCATTATCATAATTCCTGTGTTGTTCTCACAAACCTTTGCAGAATGTAGTTCACAAGATTCAAAATATCGTCTCAAATACTACACCGAGACAAACATATCAACAACAGCAACAACATTCAACGACAACAACACACAAGACAACAACTACTTAGCAACGTCATGCTGCTGGGCGTCCAATCACATCAAAGAGGGAGTTAATTATAAGCGGCCCCATGAAAAAATGACTTCCTCATTATTATTCCCATTCTTGGCTCCTCCCCATTCGGGTTTCCCCGAGGGTGATTGGATGGTCGTGGCGACAAACTTTAAAGCCCCCAAAAAATTGAGGTGAACTAATTAAAATATTTATCAGCAAAGTCTAATAACAAATACCTCTGTGCATGTGAATCATTTTCTTCTAAGTGAATGCCAAGAGTTTTAAATTCGTTTTACAATTCTTATTCAGCCACAAGGCAGATACCAGGGATGCATTCTTTGAATAAAATTGTAAATCTTCAGTAATTCCACGAGTTACTGGATCGCACGATCCACCAATACATCCACCCCTCCACATATCCATCCATTCATCCATGACCACTCGTCACACACAAACGCACAAGGTCACGGTTAAGTTCGGCACGACGTCCAAAAGTGAACTCGGATTTCCAAATCTTCGCGGAAGCGGCACGTCACTTCAGAAGAACATCCGGGCTTCAATGGAAAAGGGGGAAGATGATGACCACTACGATGAAGACGACGACGATGCATATTATGATGGTGATGATGCTGATGACGGTGGTGATGTTGATAGTGATGATAACGAAGAGGCTGATTGCACTGGCGATCATCATGGTGATCACGTGGGCGTACGACTTCGTGGGAGTTTGCTTGACTTTGCTCTTCTGGCTATTTTTAGTGACGCGCACGGTGACGTCACTTAATGTATGACCTGCTTGACATGGAGTTGGTGATGATGATGATGATGATGATGAGGAGGAGGACGCACATCCGATTATTATTGCAGTGGATCCTAGCACTGAAGAGATTTTGGTGCTGGGATGCTTCAATCACTTGTAACTGATTGAATTGATTGAAAAAATTCCGCCTTGAAATTCCCATCTCTACTTTTGATAGGCCTAAATCGTAGATAAAATCAACTCTCCACTATAGATTGGATGACGTCAGTACTTTGGTGTTTATTATTTTGTGACAATTACTACGATTATTATATCGTAATAGCGATAAAAATTATGGCCATAGATTTAATATTGTGGTCCATAAATATCCGAGAAAGAATTTCTGGTATAAAAATAAGTTGGAAATCAAGTCACGGATGGAATGCTTCCTTTGCCATCTTCGCAAGTTGCCGGTGCCTCCAGGAAAAGGTTGACCGGTGGTCTCCAATTACCACCTGCGCTTTGTGCCCATGTATTACTTCTGAAGAAATAAATGCTATTTTAATAAAAAAATATTAAAAATTGCTTAAGATATGCTTAAGATTTATCTTGTAAGTAAATAGTTTTAATCAGACATTTTAATAATAATAATAATAATAATCGATTAAAAAAATAATAATTGAAATTGCTGTTGATTATTATTATGTAATTATTATAACGTTATGGAATGCATCTTATAAATATGTCCAATAAGGCATAGGACGATAAATCATTTTAATAATTTTAATTCATTTGTTATGTTATCGATGTAATACAAAACAAAAAGGCCCCACCTAGCGAACATTATCAGCCCCACGAAACTCAGTGATCATACTTTTGAACTACATGTAACAATTATAATTTGTAATAAAAATAATAAATTAGGGCTTGGAATTTCGACGGGGTTGACGAAAGTAACTTTGATTAAGGTTTACAAACTAAATTAAACTAACACACCTCCCCGACCAATTTTTCTAGAACAGGGTGGAGAACCAGTGGGTAGAACATTTAGGATAGTCCAAATTTTCCAAATATTTTACAAATATAATTAATGGAAAATTGCATCAAGTTTGCGAGACTTTGAAATATTGACAAATTGATCATCGAGGTGAGGTGCTTAAATATTAGAATTTATTAAAACGTCAATTAATGACATTTTGTTTTCAAGAATGAGAAAACAGAGTTTATGGCGTTTAATGCGCATTTGATTGAAATGGAAAAATATATTTAATGAAATAATAATAATAATAACAATAATCTTTATGAATAATATTTAATGAAATAATAATAATAATAATAATAATAATAATAATAATAATAATAATAATAATAATAATAATAACAATAATAATAATGATAATGATAATAATGAAACCAACAAATAAAAACACGTTCGTGGTGAAATTAATAAAATGTAAAACAGCGAATCATTTGGATCGTCTAATTATTTCCGAAATTAAAAATAAATTTTCGAAATTAAAATCGTTAAATTGAAATCTTTTCGATTCATTTAATTCTCAAAAGAATTCCCTAGGCGAATTGGAAAAAAACTGCACCGATATGAATACAAAACAAAAAGGCCCCACCTAGCGAATGAAAAAAGAAAGTAAATTATCAGTTGGATATTTATCAAACAATTTATCAAACAGCCGTAAATATATTTATAACTTAATCGATTAAACAATTAATTATGCAATCATTTTGAATACATTAAATTCTAGTACAACACCGAACAGGATCACTTTTACAAGCAACGACATCCAACGTTGTTTACGAATCTAATTTTGTCTGTCTATAGGTTAATGGCCATCGAGCTATTCGTAGAAGTGTTCCCATTATGCTCATCGATTGTTGTGAAATCTGGGTCAGTTTATTAAGTAGGTCAGAACTTGCAACAAATATTTTCAGAATTTATGCGATTTCGCCGTTAATGAGATCAGCAAAGATTGTAAACGATTGAAACATTTAAAAAAATATGAAAATAAAAGTTGTTAATTGCCGTTAATTTGTTATTTTTTCTGATATTTCGTAAAAATGAGCTCCGGATGTGTTTACAATCCTAGACTTCTTCAGGTCGTTTGGAAGCGTTGGAGAAATGACGAGGTGTCTCCGTTGGACTCGGTGCTATGACCGTGTAAGAGGTCACGGAGTTTCCACTTTGAGGGGAATGAACGGCGCCTGGAATAGGATTCGAACCTTCAGACCACGGTATGTCGATGGTGTACATGCCATCGGTCACGTCTTCTTCTTCTCCCTCTCTCGCCACAGCTTTCCCGTAGTCACCAATCGAAAGCTGGGATTCCGTTAGCGGATCGATGCCTTCAGCCGATTGGTGACTATTTTTGTTCTCTGAAATGGTGTCCAATTTTCTGTCAACCTCTGTATTCTTGATGACGGCGTAAGTGATTCCTTCTTTCGGCCTGTGGTCGTTGTTGTTGGCGAGGAGTCTCATTATGAGGTCGGTCTGATCTTTCGTCTGGACTTTGTCCACTCTCGACTTGTCGTTCGGCAGCTTAGACCTGCTGTAATTCTTTCCGTGTGCGTTGGAAAAGCTAAAGTGGTGAGGGTCCGAGTTGAGCAATGGAGCTGTGGAGTTGGCCGTCGATGGAGTGGCAACGCTGCTCATCCAACTGTCTCTCCAGTTTGACTCCAGAGTTTCGATGTCGGACTCGTAATAATGCTGACTGTTTTGTGTGTCCTTTGTGTCTTCCAGTTGCTGTTTGAGAAATATGTGAGGCTTAACGTATATGTAAGAAACATTGAGATCGACTTAATTGTTAATTGGTAATCATTTTGACATTAAAAGAACTGAATTTTAAAAAAATGTACTGATAATGGTTTGTAATAATAACATTTTAAACCACAATTAAGTATCTTAAAAGGTTGATGTTGGAATGAATGCAACTGCAGGCTTTTATTTTTATTTTCTTTAACTCATAAGTAATCACCGAACGCATAAACTGAGAAATAAACAAGTGATAGCTTGCAATAAAACCACCAATGTTGTTGTGAACCACAGACTAATATTAGTTCGACAAAATCCCTAAAAGAGCATTCTAACTGAATAGTTACCTAATTGACTAAATAAAGTACCTACCTATCCATCACAAAAAATACCCCCCTAAAACATTCAGTAGGAAACTGCACAACACCGTTCATAAATATTTTTTTATATCGTTTTACATCAAAATGTAGCATTTCTTTGTTGATCCACAAAATATCATCACCCAGGATTTGTGTTTCAGATGTTTACGTGCTTTTAAACCGCTTTTCAGAATCACATGCGAGGAATTTTATGACAAAATCAATCGCTCTGAACTTATGAATGTGATTTCAATAGGAGAGTCAGATATTAGCTATGATGATGATGACGATGCCACGACGACGATGATGATGATGGTGATAATTGCGATGATGGTTTGATAAGGTAGCAATTGAAATTGTTTAAAACTCATTGCTTCTCCAAACCTGTTGCTTAATTTTTAATATTTTCAAAGTTTTGTGGACCTAAAGCGACACTGACAAAGTGTTTTGAAAATATGGCTAATAATTTATCAAGGATAAACTAAATATTGGATTTAATAAATTGTTATTTTTCATGAAATTGTTTTGAAAATATTCTCACAATTTCAAGGCCTTTTGGTATTTCAATCTTCAAACTTTTCGATTTCTTCTGTTTCCTATAATTAATAAAACATTAAAAGATTATTAAAATATTAATTAAATGTCTCAAATTATTATTATTATTATTATACCTTATTATAATATTATATTATAATTGTCATGCAAGTATTTAACCTATAAAACAGAATGGCCCCCACAATCAAAAGCACGGTGAAAACAACTCCCAAAGTTATTCCAGCTACGGCACCGGGAGGCAAACCTTGAATATTAACGACATTCATTAATCAATCATTAGAATTAGAATAAATTAAATAGGTCGCATAAATTAGCATTATTATTAATAAATTATGATAATCGATCAAACTGCTCCATGGCAACCTGGCGCTTGTTCGGCCGTCATGGCGAAGCAATAGGGATCGGAGGTGTGATTCTTCATGACCAAACTCTCGGAATCGATCTTGTTGTGAGCAACGACGACGACGCAATTCTCCCATCCTTCCGTCGAGCCGTCGTCGTCTGAGAAGAACGTTTGACTGGAGTTACTCGTAGAAGACCAGGTGCACGAACCCTCCGCTTGGTCGGGGCACGCCCTCCAATCGTTCGGACTGGTGGAAGAGTAGATGGACGACGATCACGGATGGATTGAAGGGTTTAAGAGAAAAAAGGAGTGAACAACGTTTAATGAATGACTGAAGACGGACGTTTGATGTGTTACGAAGTTCCACCAAGTTAATGAGTTCGTTGTGATTTTAGTTGCTTTTTTTGGGTTTTTTTTTGGTCGTTGTCAGATTATTTTTCCCCTTAAATTGTGTAACTAATTTTTTTAATGTTATTCTTCATTAGGTCTTTACATAACAAGAGACGAGATGTTTGGTGATTACTCTCTCTCGATGTACTCAAACAATCACTCGTTACAACCTCAACGTTTTTTCAGTCATCAACATCACAACCAAATTCATTATCATCATCATCGTCGTCGTTGTCGTCATCATCAACAGTCACTAGCCTCTTTTCTTCGTTCAAGTACATCCTCTTCCAGAAGAGTTGGTGAACAACTGGATTTTTGTGCGTCGAATCTTTGGGTTGAAGTTGGGGCTTCCAGTGGCACTGAAAGGATTCCTCTGACTCCCTATGGTCGTTGATCTTTACCCTTTGACACGAGACAACCTCTGGTATGGTAGGCTTTGCTGCACGTTACGATGTAAACAAATAGAATTTGTAAACAATTAAAATGTAAACAACACGAGACAAAAATAAGAGAGACGGGGCAAACTACTAGAAATGTGAACTCGTGCCTGCAACTGGTAAACAATTCAAATGCATGTATGTATGTACCTAAGAGTAAAATCTTTTATAAATAAATGCTCTTTGGAAAGAAATCATTGCAAAGTAAAAGTTAAATTAAAACAAATAAATAAATACATAAATTCGAGTAAAATAAAAGTTAAAATCATCAGGTAAATGAGGATGGAGCAGGAAACCTGGGGATCAAAAGTTAATCTTCATTTCGTCAGATTAATGGGCTCAGTATTTAAATAAAAAGGGTGCTAATGACAAACGCTGAAGGTTGGACGAGTATCGTCATCATCACCATCAGAGACATCACAACAACCACAATCACAACAGTCATCATCACCGTCTTCATCGTTATCAACACAACTACCAACAATGACATCACCACAATCACAATCACAGCCATCATCGTCGTCGCCGCCGCCACCACCGCTGCCACCACCACCACCGTCATCACTATCAGCAATGTCTGAAATGTCTCATCAATACCTTACCTAGAACATGGATCGTAGCTCTCTGAGAAGTCCAATTCTCGTGTTTGCAGGTGGCAAAGTTGTAACTCGTTTCTGCCACAAACGAGGCTTGAACTTCTGACCCGCTGATCCGCTTCAACGACGTTGCCTTGGCTTCCACGTTGTTTATGGAAAACGTCACGTGGCTGGCGTCCATGGAGTTACTATGGTGACAGATCAATTCCATGACGTCACCATCTTCGAAGATGCAAGAGTTTCCAAGGCATCTTATCACTGGAATATTATTATTAATTTATTAAAGTTAATATTAATTATTTAAAAATAATAATAAGAAAACAATTTAAATTATCTTAAATCGGGATGTTTATTATTTAAAACGTTAATAAAGATTAATTATTGCTATTTATAATAAAAAAAGTAATATAATAATAATATCATTATTTGTATTTAAGTTTATTAAGATTGTCGATAACAATGGCACTAATAACAGTGATGTTTATTATATTGCAATCGCCATATATAATGTTGTTGTTGTCATTATTATTATTATTATTACTATTATTATTTTTATTATCATTATTATCATTATTATTATCATCATCATCATCATCATCATCATTATTATTATTTATAACCTACCTGGCTTGGCAGTCTGACAACTTGTTATGAATAACTTTAAAGAGACACAAAACAATAAGAAACGTCTGTAAATCTTCATTTCCTAATCTTCCAGAAAGACGTAAATCTCTGCGAAATAATTATAAAAATTATAATTATAAATAAATTATAACCTGTGAGTGAAACAGCACTAATGGTGGATGCATCTATGCTGCTGCTGTAACTAACTGCCATCCATTTGTCCTGATTACGTTGGTAAAGTACTATTAATTATTTATAGTTAATATTGCTGCTTTGAAAACAGTCATTCCCGTCTTCGAAATGTCGTATTTTTTTGAAAAATGAATAAAATATATATAAAAATAAATAAAAATATAAAATTGAACAATAATGTAGAATGACCGACTCATTCTTATCAACAACTCGAAGCATTATCAACCGAAGTGCTTGCAATAATCGCGACCACCACCACCACCACCGTCATTGACGACGTTACAAGTTGACGAGACGACGATGATGACGACGACAACGACGACGAAGATGATGATGATGAGAACGACGATGGCACTCATTATCATCAGCAGCAGCATCTGATACCACAGACGCGTGGGCGAGAACCTTTTGTTTGGCAAACAAACAAAACCGAATTGGCGAAGCGAATGAATGATTATGAATCCAAAGAACACAACAGTCAACCATCGCCACCAAGCATCACTATCACCACTGATGCCAGTACCAACATCATCATCATCATGATCATCATCATCGTCGTCGTCATCGTCGTCGCGATTATCATCATCATCATCATCACAGCATTCTGTAAAGTCCAATAAATCCATTGCTATCATCCTGGTGGCTTATAAATCTCGGAGGCATCTGTTCTTTATTTCATTCTCATCAGCTATGTTCACTTTTAAAAACAATTTTGGTTTTAAAATAAATTATTACAATTAGAAAATAAATTATAATTTTAAAGTTATTATAATTACAAGAGAAATAATAATAATAATAATAATAGTAATAATAGTAATAATAATAATAATAATAATAATTAGTTTGAATATATGACAACGGAATATATTAGAATTATTTGCAAATATTTTTTAATGAAAGGAAACTGCATTTATATTTAAATTTATTTTTACAGTATCGATTTTCAAGTCGCAACATGAAAAAAAAACAAGCCATAACACCACGATATGTTGCATTCAATCAGAATTTTCTCAATAATTATTAAATTATTTCTAGAATATTAATCGTGATAGTTATAGCAATGACATCGATTGAATTAGCACACGTTTTTTATTTATTATTTTTATTATTACATTTAAATTACACGAATTTCTTATTTAATAACAAATGTTTAATATCCTCTTAATTTCGTTATTTTGTATTGCCAAAAAGCCACCAATAGCAATCTATTTTCGCATTCACTGACCTTGACCACGCTAATTTATGTTAATCGCCGTTTGAATCGTCGTTAGACCTTCCAATTTGCTTTGATAAATACTTAATTAATTGCGAGAACTTTTTGGAATAATATGCAAATGAATAATGAATAAGCTAATATATAATAATAATAATAATAATAATAATAATAAATAATTAATAAATAATCATTTATAATAATAAATAAGCTAAAGAAATCATTGCGTTCGCAATCACACGAAAACCTTTGGATTCTCACAACCAAAATGAACAATGGAATTCAAGTTCTGTGCCAAGTTTTTGAACAACTTCTGTCGAACTGAAGTGATCATGAAATTCACAGGAAATAATGCATTCATTCATTCATCCTTCACCTATCCAGTCCATCAATCCATCAATCCATCCATTCATTCACTCACTCTATCTTTTGCTTAACTCTCTCATTCTTTACGAGTTTCAATTGGTTTGTATGTTCACAAAGAAACCGAAAACAAGAAATACTTGCATAATGTAAACTGCTGCTTGTTCTAAAAATAATAATAATAATAAATAATAACAATAATAATAATAACAAGATCTACAGCACCATAAAATCAACTTCGTTTTGCGTAATTAATTAATTAGCCGATCAGATTAGTTAATAAAAATTCAAGACCAAGAAACAGCAGAAGTGGCCCCAGGTTATGTGTTCTAATAAATTGCTGTTAAGAACTGCTGATATGAATTGCTGATGTAAGATAGCATGAACTTGTGGCGCTCAGGATTCTTGTTTTACCGACTAAGAAGCCGAAAGAGAGAAATAAAAGAAAACAACAACCACAACAACAAACAACAACAGCATTT
The DNA here is from genome assembly GCA_034509925.1 of Hirudinaria manillensis. NCBI lineage: Eukaryota > Metazoa > Annelida > Clitellata > Hirudinida > Hirudinidae > Hirudinaria > Hirudinaria manillensis. The sequence goes on from CM067537.1 coordinate 5,529,343, forward strand.
CAATTCTCTTCAACTCGGAAGGATGGAAAACAGGAGGAATGCGTGAAAGACAGGAATGAAGGAGTCATGCGATGACGTCACGCAGATTTTCATGGAAGCTTCTCAGGTGAAGCAGACGACTCCCCATCAATGACTGAAATCATTATTAAGTCATCACCACCATCATCATTATCATCATCACCGCCGTCACCATTATGGATGGATGGATGGATGGATGGATGGATGGATGGATGGATGGATGGATGGATGGATGGATGGATGGATGGATGGATGGATGGATGGACGGACGGACGGACGGATGGATGGATGGATGGATGGATGGATGGAAGGAAGTTTGAAAGGTTTACAACTTGATAACGTGGACATGTCTTACCAGGATATATGTTCGTATGGTTGCAATTCAAAAAGTGATGGAATAAATGAATGATTGAATGAATGAAGAAAAAGAATGAGATCGAAGAATGGATGAATTGATAAACGGACAGATGAAGAATTGGCGGATAACTGAATGGATTGTAGATGTGTGGAAGTATGGAGGTCCTGGTCTATGAAAGGACGGACAGACGAACGGATGGAAAGATGGATGGATGGACGTTAAGCGATGTTTAACTGGTAAATAGAAGCAATGAATACAAACTATGAGTAATTACTGATAAGTAATTATTATTTACAAGTCGTGGTTTTTCAAATGATTGACTGAATCTAAATTTGGAGTTGCCACGTGTTTCATGATTTTCGCCGTCGAAAATGATTTTTGTCGCATACCAAACAGCCATCCATTCCACAATCTCTCCATCCATTGATCAATCTGTATATCTGTCTGTCCCGCACAACAGCGGGACCAAAACAATGACAACATTAAAAAAGAATTTACGCATTAAAATTCAACACGTCTCGTCGTGTAAAATACTGCGCGATTCATATTACAAGCAAACAATTCTCCAAACGTACTAAACTTCAATTGAGTAATTTTGGACAAATTATGATATTGGTAATATTACAATTACATGTATTGATATAAGAATTAACTTATATTACAATAATTATATTCAATAACATGATAATTTTTATTCTTGGTATAAATATAATCTTATAGCTTTAATATTTATAACATTATAATAAGCATTTATTGTTATTATAGTACTATTGTTTTTATTAAGGTCTTTATAAGGTTTCAATTTTCTATTTTATTCAAATTGGAAGACCTTCATGAATTGATCAGCATCGCTCGTCCAGTCTTGAGACTCATAAGTACTTTTTCACAATTATAAAAATAATAATAACAAAATTAAATATAATAATAATAATAATCACATAAAGTATATTTCATAGCATGCGATTATGTTAATTTTACATGAAATTTTATTAACGTTTATCTGATTTTATTGTTAATTCATAATCAATATAATGAATTATTTGTAGACCTAACAAATCGCATAATATCTGATTCGTCATTGTCATCGTCATCGTCATCGTCATCATCATCATCATCATCATCAGTGACTCAAGCAATTAAAAGCTGATCTACATCAACGCGAATTATATGATCTGATTATGAATGAGATTACAATTATTATGAAGGCATTACCCAATTACAATGAAATGTAATCATCATCAAATATAATTATCATTGCAAATTCCTTGACATTCCCGAGTTATGTTTTTACTTTTAAGTTAATATCTAAGATAATATTTAACAAAATAATTTCATAATAATAATAACAATAATATCATCTAGTAATACTACTATCATCAGTAATCTTATTCAACAATATATAAAATAATATCATAATAGTAACGTTAAATATGAAGGATAATAAATGTTGATATTAGTAAATAATGAATTTACCTCAGAGTTGTGTATGTCAATTCCTGGTGTTTGGTATGGGAAAATCTTTGTATGTCCTATTGTTTATCTCGTCGTATGTCCCGTTGTATGTTCCCTTTGTAAGTCCTATTGTAAGTCCTGCTGTAAGTCCTATTGTAAGTCCTGCTGTAAGTCCTATTGTAAGTCCTGCTGTAAGTCTTATTGTATGTCCTGTTGTAAGTCCTGCTATGTGTATGTAAGCGAGTCCAAAACAGTCCAAAACGAATGCTTACAAGTTTGCTTTCGGGAAAAACTCTGCAGCAAAAACAGTTCATGAACGTGTTATTCCATGCAATTCTTTGTCTTTTAGACGTGTTTATCAGTCGAAGTTATGATATGTTATTATGAAAATAAAATACGATTGTTTTTTGTTATTTTATAAGTTCATAATTATTCATTATAATAATAATTATTATTATTATTGTTATTGTTACTTGACCTTATTATTAGCTTCTATTATTCTTTTTAGTCTTATTTGACTGTATTATTATTATTATTACCATTGTTGTTTTTACTATTATTATTTTTATTATTATTATTATTATTATTACTACTATTTTAGTTATTACGAATACTTTACGGGTAGCAACAGCAACAACAACAACAACAACTACAGCAAGAACTATTATGCCTGCTAAACGTCCAGACGTAGACTGCTTACCAATTTATTAACATTAACATTCACGAGAAATACGAAACGTAACTTGACTTTAAAATTTGACAACTGCCAGCCTTTCTATACCCTTCCAATGATACAACCGAACTCGTTCATTCGTTCATTCAATCACTTAATCGCTCACTCACTCACTCAATCACTATCTCACTCGCTACCTCACTCACCTTGTAGTGACTGTGTGGGTTTGTTGTAAAGGTGCAACGCTTGACGAGGTAAACAATTTTAACTCGTCTTCAGAACTTTTGTAAACAAATTTAATTTTTTAATATAAAATAATATTTAACCATTAAACTAGGGTTAACCACTTAACTATTAATAATTATTATTATATTAGCTATTCTTTTGTTCTGTTGTATTTTGTCGATCGGTTCTAGACGATTATGGGATGATGATGATGATGATAATGATGATGATGATGATGATGACAATGATGCTGGTGGTGAGAGTGAAACAGCTGATAACGATCCCGATACAGTTCAGCTTAGTACTTTCACTTGAGAGGAGAGTGTAGATCCCTAGGAATTCGAAGAGCTATCGATAAAAGCCAGGATGACCTTAGCGATAACAAGGACGATGACGACGACGACGATGATGATAATGATGATGACGACGATGAAGACGGAGTCGACGAAGAGTATGATTGCTCTAAATATTATAAAGATAAACGTCCAATTAAACTAATGCCATTAATTCCAGGATTTAATTAAATTAATTAATTAAATTAAATTAAAATAATTCCTCCGACGTCACGTTTGCAGTTGAAACACGTCTTGAATGCCTTTGAAATGTCTCAAGTTTCGTTCGTTCTTTTTTTTTGAGCGTTTCTTTGAGTTTTTTGGTGATTTTAAAATAAATGTGCGACTTAATTTGAGAATTTGTTTGACTTCCAATTCACTTCCTCGCCGGTCTGCTATTGATCTCGTGCCCTTTCATCCCTTGATTGAACCCGATCGATTACCCCTTTGTCTCCCCCCTTCCCCAGTCCTACCCTGACTTACCCCCGCATGGAAATATCTCCCTTGGATTACAGACATTGCCATCTTTATCAGGTCACGAATAACGCATTTGAAAGCATCACCTTCATCAACACCATTCTCGTATCGTCATCGTCACCATCGTCACCATCATCACCACCATCATCATCGGCTTAACATAATCGTCAACAACTCCGAAGTCATCCTCCATCACGTGTTTATCTTTCCTCCCGCGGGTCCACCACTCATTCCATCCATTCATCGCTGGAAACAGAATGTTAAGAGGCCAATACGACGACGACGCCCTATTGGCTCGTGTTTGGAATTGAGACCAAAGTAAACAATTACCAACCAAAAGCTCACGTGACGTCCAAGTTATACGAATCACCGCGTCCGACATCATCATCGTCTTCATCATCATCATCGTAATCACCACCATCCCTCAATAGTGGAACTAGAGGTCGGGGTCATGTTTTTGTGCGTGACTCAGAAAAAAAATTCGATATGCCTGATGACCGGTGATGGGGATAAAATTTAATTTGATCATTTTTAACACATGTTCACGGACTCCAACGAAAATTCTCGAAATATTACATTTAAAAATTCAATATGATCACATCCTTGTCACAGTCATAGCTTTGTTTTTATTTTCGAATCACGGATCATCGGATTCGATAGCGTGGGAAGCAGTCAGGTCATAAAAGTGATGGTGGACGTTAAATAACTGTGTGCATATCATCGCCGTGGTTGTTATCGTATTCCACTTCCATAGCTCCGTTCCTCTCTTTTCTTTGCCTTGCATTTTTCTTGCCTCTTTGCATCAACTCGAGTGTTAATAACGTTCGCCTCATTTCCAGACGATTTGTCGAGACGTCTGCGTTATCTGATCAGTGGAAAATTTCCATAATACATTCCCTTTACCCTTTTTCGGAATAAAACATTTCGTTATAAAAATTTTATTGTTTCCAAGAATGTACAAATGTTGATGGCAAGAATAAAACATTTAATGAAAAGGAACCTAAACAATGATTTTGACATTCAGTCAATGTCAAAAACAAAATACTTGATTTTGGGTGATTCCACAAGTGATTCAATGACGAAAATATAAAATATTGTACTCTTTGTAATTTTCATAATTTTGACCTAATTGAGATGTCAGTAATTGATCAATATACTTATGTAATTTAAATGTTTTTAAAATGTAATACATAATTAAATATAGCATTGCAGCTAAATTTTCTTTTAGGTGTTTATTAAATCAAAACAATAACTCGTCCACTTCGTACAGACTCTGCAAATTTGCATTAAAAATTGCGGAAATTAATCATTTATACTGTTGCTACCGGCAGACTAATTAATTGCGATGTCTGACGGTTATTTTAACCATTACAGCAATGGATTTCAGTCCTCCAGAAAAAGGATTCCCAATTTTAACTCCGATGAAAATTACGATAGCAAAATCAATATGCCTCTTCCAGAACTCGATTTCAACGATCCAGATTTTTTAAAGCTCTTAAAGGTTTTCGCTTGAAATGTTTCTATGAAACGCCTTAACTGGAATAAACTTTGTGGAAGCCATATTAAAAATGTCTAAAATTAAAGCGAAATCACATTCTTAATCACGAAATTCTTAAAATAGGTATGAGTTTAGGTAGGCATAATTCTAACGTTTATCCTGACTTATGGATGGCATTGTTACATTTTAATATATAATGCCAAATATCCATGCCAATTGATTTCAATGCTTGATGCTCGTTGCTCACTTCATGCATATTACTTTTAAAGTAACTTTATTTCTATAATTAAAGGTATTTCTGTTAATTTCAACGAGACAGCTGTCATTTTAAGCTAATTCTTACGATCGGAATTATTCCATATTCTAGGAATACGAGAGAGAAGAAGACGACCGCCCTTCCGATTCCACCGAAAGAGAGAAAGAACTTCGTGCCCTCAGATCGAGGGCAAGGGTTCGACCCCTGTTGGATCAGGGCTCAACTTACATCTGCCTCCTCCTGGCTTTTGGTCTGTTTGTACTGCTCATCAACTGGTGCAACACGAAGGAGCTTCAGAGACTGAAGCAGGAGTTTGGACACGAGGCACGGAGGGAAGTGCCTGAGTTCTGGTGGAAGAAGGCCGTCATTTACAAACTCCACGTTCCGACTTTCAGTGATTCAAACAGAGATGGAGTCGGAGACTTCCAAGGTATTTCCGATTGATGGATCGTTGGTGTTAGCAATGGATTGATATTGAGTGTTGTAATATATTTGTTGTAGATTTCTGGATATGTATTTTTATATTATTATTATTATTGTTATTATTATTAATATTATTATTATTGTTATTATTATTATTACAATGTTATATTATTCCGCATGCAAGGTCTAGCTTTTTTAAATTGTTGCTTATCCACAACTTAAGCTTTTATTTGCTATTTAAAAGATGGATTTATAAATCTTTTTAAACATTTAGGCGTTCTTGATAACCTGGATTACTTGACTTACCTGGGAATTGATGCAGTTGTTTTGAGGTCAATCATGGAATATTCCTCAGAAGAGGGTCATGTGGGTGTGACCAATTTCACCAACGTTGACCCCAAGGTTAGGGATCAAGTGATGATGATGATGATGTTGATGATAATCTGAGTTATCATTTTAATGGTTTATAAGTAATACTAACATACTTTTGAATCATTGTTTTCTATTTCATTGGCAGTATTGAAATGTCATGAACTTGGCGCCATTAATATTTGTTTACAAAGTATTTAAAATTTATTAAATAATTTAAATATAAATTAAATTGCATAAATAGTAATTTAATTAATCAGTAATTGTTTTTGCATTAACTAATGAAATAAGTAAATTAATTAATTAATTAATTAATTAATTAATTAACGTTTGCCTTTATCCCAGGTTGGTGATTTTCATCTCCTTCAAATGCTGGTGAAGGAACTCAAAAGAAGAGGTTGGTGAAGTTCACTAGAATGACATTTTTGAGCATTTATTTTATTATTTCACAATTCATGAATATTCATTGACAGTTTGTGGAGTTGATTGATGCTGATATATGTTTACGTCAATACTTGATAAACAAAAGTGTCAACATTTGATAAACAAAACAAAGTTTTTGTTTGCAACTTTTTTGTATCGATCCATTGCTATGAAATGTTGATCATGCTGTAGCAAGGCTTTAAATGGAACATGTGGCTGCTTAACATCTGAAAAGTGAATGCCAAACTAAGTTTATAAAATTATACAGAAGATTATGCACAAAATATGAATAATTTGCATATGTGATGGACAGGGATAAAAGTGGTCATTGAAGTCATCCCAAATCACACCAGTCGCAGACATCCCTGGTTCCAAAAGAGTCGCTTGTCAAAGCAGCAGATCAAGTTCAAAGGTTATGCCCTCGAGGAGGTCGAAAAGTTTGGGGATTACTACGTCTGGAATGAGGGGAAAGTGGGAGAAGATGGGTCAAAGGTTGCACCAAATAATTGGGTCAGTTCACAAGATTTTTAGGTTTTATGGATTCATGTGGGGTTATGCTTTTATTATAAAGTGTCTTTATAAAATAATTTTTATTTTGGATTTCAAATAATAATTTTATAATACAAATCAAAGATCAAAATTTTCCTGTTGCTTGTCTTTTATTATGATTTAAATATAATAATAATAATAACAATAATAATTATTATATGTTGAAAAAGTCAAACAAAGTATTAAGTTAGTTTCGTGTTTGGTCATTCTACCAAATTGTTAAATCTAATCAATATTTTGTGATCATCATTTACACATCATGAATATATTATTACAAGATAATTATTATTAATTTATAATCTATTTCATAACAAATATTTTACCACGACTTGGGTTAGCTGGGTGTGGACGACAGACCGGCTTGGACTTGCGAGAGGAGTTCCGGCTGCTTCTACCACCACTTCCATTCCACCCTTCCAGACCTCAACCATAGGAACTTCGAGGTTCAGAGGGAGATGCTGGTAGGTTGGAATTTGCTTTGAATGTTGTTGTTGAACTTGCATTTCAATGTTCAACTCGGCCAAGAGATTCAATTTTTGACTTCTAAAGAGCTTTGAGTTCGAAGCTTTGAGAGAAATACTTAATATATTGTACTTTTGGATATTTTTTATCTTATCAATATTTAAGCATTTATGCTTATAAGGTGCTGTTGCTATCATGTAAAAAAAGATCAGTTGATTAATAATATGCAATTAACTAACAACAGAACAATCAACCATCCACCGATAAACAATTCACTTTACCAACTGCTTCCAGGCGACCTTCAAGTTTTGGTTGGACAGAGGCTTTGATGCCATTTTCCTGGACCACGTTGGTCCCCTCTTCGAGTCTTCGGACGTCGGGCAAGACGAGCCCGTGTCCCTGAGGGTGGCCAAGTTGGTCAAGCAGGGTGCACTCAAGAAGGAGGCGGTATGTATTCACTAGTTTATTTAGTACCTAATTTAATGAATTTATCGATTTAATTCACCGATTCAAATCTAAATTAATGCACCTAACGTCTTATGGAGTTCACGACTTTGGTCAGCATTGATGCAGTCCCGAGATTTTAGTTGTAGTTGTGATTTAGTTACAAATGATTGTCATCACGTTATCTAATTTAATTCTTAATAAGTGCTTATGCATCGTCGAGTTTACGATTTTAAGCGACCAATCAACGTCGATGCGGTCCTGAGATTTTCGTTGTGGTTGTGATTTAGTTATAAATGATTGTCGTGCTCTAAATTAATTTATTCCTTGACGTTTCCTTCTGAATTCGAATGACCATTTGTTTTTTTTTTACTTTCTTCCTCGGAATTAGTATTTTGCGATTGCACGAACTTATTAAATTATCATTAAGGCCAACAATGCAAATATAATCCGACATGGCATCATCATCATCACCAGGTGTCAACACACGAGGGCTGCAGTCACATTTTCACCCTCGACCAACCAGAACTTCACGACTACCTCGGGTCGTGGAACGAATTCATCCAGAGCTACTCGCTCAAGCGGAACCAGAGACTGTGAGTTACTGGATAGTTAATTGTGTTGTGACGACGATGATGATGATGGCGATTATTGTCTCATAGGACAGAATGCCTTGGCAGATGAACATGAAAGAAAAGGATGCAATGGATATCATGTTTGAAAATTAGAATATAATTCCAATAGTTTCAATGATGATACAGAATGCTGGTCTAATAAATTGCTGAAGTGATGATGATGATGATCCTGCCAGGTCTCTCCTGATTGACATTCCATCCGACGAAGCGAATCCAGAGACGGGAGGCATTGCCAAGAACTTCATGTCGTGGGCGGACGTGCCGATCATGCGCTCCCTCATGAATATTGATAAGCTCTGCAGAGGTGCCTGTCTTCAGGAGACCATCGAGGCATCGATGGCCAAGCTGCCCCCCGGCCGAGACCCCATGTGGATGGTGATTAGCATAATTTATGTGGCGTTGATGATGTTTCATAATTGATTGCAAAGTGCATCCTTTGCAGTTTAAAACTAATAAGAATTTATTTTTTTAATTTTTAATGTTTCGTTTTAAGACACCTATTTGAGTTATTGCTTGTTCAAACATTAATCAATATTAATAATTGTGTGTTAGTCACATCATTGAAACTAATATTATTTATGTTATTTAATAATTTTTATTTTGCGATTTACATCAACATACATTAACAACATATTTATTCAATGATTTATGATAACCAATCAATGACTCTCAAACTAGGTCGGTCCCAAAGAAGGAGGTCAGACCATGGCAGCAACCTTCCACAATGTTTACAATGCTCTCCTGTTGCTTCTACCTGGTGGAGTGCTTATGAGGACTGGATCTGAAATGGGAGATTTTGAGGTTAAAATCTGATTGGTCGATTGCATCCAATAGCATTCTTATAAAGCATGTCATTGCATTGGTCGAGTGCAGCCAATAGCATTCTTATAAAGCGTGTCATTGTATTGGGTTGATATAAATGTTTGCTTACATGTATAAAATCTTAATCGTTAACCACTTAATTATTTATAAAGGAGCTGCAGAATTTTCAAGGATACCGACATCCATATCACAATTACATGGTTTGATTAAATGCATTTTAAATTTAATTTAATTTCTTGTTATTTATAAATTATTTACTGAAAAGTTTAGATTTTTAAATTTGTTGAAAATGTTTTCACATTACAATGCCTTTTTCTTTGGTCTGAGTCTGGTGAAAGCAGACAAACATTTAATCGTTATTTAAGGTTATTTTTATTACAATTAAAAGTTGTCATTATTATTATTGTAATTATTCTCTTTATGGCTGTAATTATTATCAATTAATTAAAAAAATTAATGTGGAAAAATAAAGTTACTAGTCGCTACTTCGATCCTCAGTACGACCAGCTGGTTAAAAACCTGACGTTTTCGTCGTCGACGGAAGTTGTGTTCCTGCCTCCTACGTCCAATCAGGCGTCTGCTTCTCCGTCGTCCGCCTCCCTGAAAGTCGTTCATTCTCTGACGAGGCTGCGAAAGGAGCCTCCGTTCCTGTTCGGGCAGATTCAGTACGCGGTCGTGAACGAGTACGTGCTGTCTTTCGTCAGGTGGGTCGGCTTTTGATTGGTTCCAACGTGCGATGGATTTGATGCAGTCGTTATGTTGTTATGCTGTGCCAGTTGTGTATTCTGCCTGTAATGTTTATGTTTTAATGTGTATTTGTAATTTGGAATATAATTATGTAAGATATTTATATGTTTATTAATCAATATTTTTATAGATTCATATCCTTATTTTTTAAACCAATTTCAGGTTTGCCAGGGACGAACAGCCTTACCTCGTGTCCTTGAACTTTGGCGAGTCAAAGTCGACAGATGACTACAGCGTTTCGTCGGGAGTTGCCAGCGGCAAAGTAGTCGCTCACATTCCTCCTCATCGGAGGGACGTCATTGGCAGAGAGCGCGGTGACGTCATGGACGATCTAGCCAATAAGGAATTGGCAGAGGACAAAGTTCTTGACCTTTCGAAGGTGACCTTGCGTCCCGGGGAGGGATTGGTGGTCTCTCTGCTGCTAGGAGGCGAGGGTCGCAAGTCGGAATTCAAGAACGTCAAAGACGGTCCGAGGAATGCTGATGACGAAAATGAAAACATCGATAACGACGTTAATGCGGGCGGTGATGAGATTGAGGTGCTATTTTGAAAATTGATTTAGAAATTAGATTTTTCATTTGTGGCATACTCTCGTTTGAATAAATTATGCAAATGTAGTTCTGTACTTTTGTCTTGTCATGGTAGATGCCAGTTTGTTGGATCTCAGCCACAATTTTGTGTCACATGAATATTCATTGGTTTCATTAACATAATTCATTCTCTTATAATTCATTTAATTTAAGTTTATTGATTATCTTGTAATTTTCTAATCGTGACCTCACTAGTCTTTTTATTACTTTTAGGTCTGGCATCAACATGTATGTGAATTAATGATGATTTTAAGCCAATATTATTATTATTATTTTTATTATTATTATTATTATTATCACTATTTGTACTAAATTATTATTTCTATTTTTCCTATGCTTTCAGTCTTTTCACTGTTTCATTTTGATAACACTGGTATCAATTATGTGGAGGGCTTTCTCTTATTTTTCTAATTTTTCTCCTAAGTTTTATGATTTATTTTTTTATTCTTTGGAAATATTTTGTATTACAGCATTATAATGCTGTGGTATTTCCATTAACCACCATTTGCCAAACTGCAGCTGAAATCTGAAATATTTGATAAAATGAATAATTTGAAGTTGTGGAGTTGAGTTTATTACAATATTTATAATAAGGAAGTACAATTGGATGTAATACCAAAAATTGGTAACAACAGCGTGACAACTTGATATTTTTGTTTTGTTTTTTTTTTTATTAATATTAAATTCTATTTATTATTACTTATTATTATTAGTTATTAATATTCAAATGTATTTATTATTACTTATTATTTATTACTTTAGGTCTAAAAAGAACAGTAAGCACTAATTTTAACTCATAAGCTTTGCTTTTGTTATCATAAGATCAATATTTTGAAATCATGTATTTTTATTGGAGATTTTTAAGATGGTAGCCTGTCTTATGGATTTACAAGGTGGTTACATAAAATATCCCTGCTCTAATTGTTAAGTTGTAGGTCGCCAAGTGCATTGCGTCAGCGTCTTCGCGTGACGCTCACAACATCTGACGTGCAAAAACTAAAGCTGTAATACTATACAATATTGTGGGGTCACGTCTGAATTTTTAAGTCACAGATGTTGAGGTATGATAGTGATTGATAATGGTTGACGTTGTTAAGAATGATTAACTGATGGATTGAAGAGTGATGAATGAATCCGTTGCGATGCAGCAACCACATCAATAGCAACAGAGGGTCGACCCGCTTATTGTTCAGAACAATGCAGGTGTGTCTTTGAAATCGTTTTGCCGACTCCTCGGGCTTGTTATTTATTTTTTTGTTAAAGTTGTATTAGGCCAAATCAATTGAGAATTGATCGTTTAAACGTAAAGCAGGTATTACTTAAATAATATTTAAATAATTTAATAATATTTAAGTAATAATAATATTTAAGTAATAATAATATTTAAGTAATAATAATAATAATAATTTTTAAGTAATTAAACTAGTAGTTAGGAATTACATTAGTATTTATCCTTGCAAGGATTCTGTCCTGTATTGAAACCCTCGGAATATGACTGCTTAAGCGTGACTGGGAATTAGAGTTTAACATTGAAAACATTTAATAATTATAGTGATAATATCCTATGACGTCTGCTGAACTCTGCAGAACAGTCATACAGGTACGGTTATTTGATAATTGAGATGTTGACAGTCAAGAATTAACCTTCAACTATAATCTTTCTGGAAATATTGAGACATCTTGGGTAAAGCTCAATTACTACATAGTAAATAATACGATTATCATGTTATTCTTAAATATTTTAGTTTGCATTTTTTTAAAAATTGTCTTTTGTTCTCATTATTTCATTATGTTGTGCTCGGTCGTGTCCATGCTAATGTGTGTCGGCAGTGCCTTGACATCCTAGGACTTGGATAAAAAAGGCACTTAAAATATTGGAGGAATTGAATACGTACAGTAAATAGTATAAATCCTGGGCAGCTATAAATTTTAAACTTAATTATTTGGATTTTGGCGTATTTTATTCATTAGCTTTTATTATTTATTAACTTTTATTATTATGGCTAAATGCTAGAATGTTCGTTAAAAACCCTTCCACACTAATACATTATCTAAATCAACATAATTACAAATTTTTCAATGATATCCTATGATGCGATATCTGTTATGTCATAATTATTATCGCCAAGTAACGATTACCTAAACCACGTATAAAAGCTGAATGATAACGATTTGCAGTATCTGTGAAAGATAGCGTTACTCTTTATGTAGGAGTAGATTAGATATAAAGATGCCAGAACTGGTAAATACCCAATAGGCAATTAACACATGTTAAATAATACGGACAGTAAACAATATAGACTGAAATAATTTTCCAGTTCAATAAGTAATTTCTATTTCTTTTGACGCTAACTAAATATTGAACTTGATATAGCTCAGTTTGGACAACTTCAGACCAGACAACCTCTTGGATTCAAGGATATTAAAATCAATTTAATTTTCGACGGGACTTTATGATTCATGCGATCACTCATGCAACCATTTTTTTCATTACATTCGTCATCTTCCAATGCAAATGATCTGATGTATTAAATTAAATTAACAAATAATTACCACAAATAATGTCCAATTCGCCTTCTCAACAACTTTTTATGGCGAGAGATACATATTGATAAAAGACTGGCCTCCCAATGCAAATGAAATTTACGATCTCAAGATCATCATTTAACTAAACGATTAATTTTATTCTGATAAGTTTAGATGACATTTTCTAATTACTTTTTCGGGCTCGACAAATTTAGCTGTAACCGTAAAACAATAATCTTAGTCTCAGCAAATTACTTCTAATTGATATTTTGCATAAAAATTTCTTAGTCTCATTCAACTGGCATTCATTAACAGTATTTTTTATCCGAGCGAATCAATTAAAATCATAACAGTGGTGTTGCTTTGCCGAGCACGAACTAATCGCACTTATAAATGGGCAGGTATGATTATTTACCAATCTTTCTAAGTTATGCGGCTTATCGCTTGAGTGGATCGTGCCGGCATGCTAGGACACATTAGGAAATAATCTTGACTTATTTCTGGTGAGATTGATTTTTGTTATGGATTGATTAATATCCAAGTAAATTTTCGCTCGAATGACACCCATTTTACTGGGACAATTCTTTTTTTTTGTAAATTCGAAGGATTTCAAATTAGTGATGTTTGCTGGTTTTATTTTATTTTGTCAGAACACTGTTTATACATTCACTGTACATTGGTATTGGGATTGATAGTTAGTTGTTTTAACGAAAATTGCTTTTCTAAGTTATTACTTAGGTTTTCAAACTAGGTTCGTAAAATTATCTGGATTTCTTTTCCATACAGCAGTATAAATCAACTTTGAAGCAAGAAAGTTTGGAGTCAGAAATAGCTGCTTTCTCTTCTCATGGTAAATGGTAAATAAAAATACATCAGCATAAGCAATGTCTGCCCCCACAAATTACCCCTTACAAAACCCCTTAAACTCAACTTAATTGCAATTTATAAATTATTGGCAAATTATAAAATAAGTGGCTTAAGGAGACTAAAGTCAGCATGTGATGAACCACTACTTCTCACTTCAGTAGTTAAATTTTGAAGGTGTTATTTTGAACTTATCCACTAAGGCATTTCCTTGTTTATGGCTTGCTGAGATAAAGATTTGCAGACAAGAATTAATGCACTTTACCCTAGAATTCATTAAAATATTCGAGAAAAATCATTAAGAATGTTATAAATCTAGTTATAATATTATAAATCAAGAAAAAGTGTTGAATCATAAAGTACAATTACATTATTAAACATCACAAGCATGACAGTTGTTCTCATATTGTCTAGCTTTCTCACTAGTGAATAAAAGCATCTCAGCCCAGCTCATCATTTAATTTATTCAAGGCTCTGCAGGCAAATTTGAGAAAAATTCAAAATCCAAAGGTCATTTTGATGCTAATGGAATTTTTTATGGATAAATTTGAATATATCAATTAAGTTGAGCTTTAAAGGAATATGTATAATAATAATAATAATAATAACAATAATAATAATAATAATAATAACTATATAATGTGGATTTTATAATAAAAATTGCCTAGTAATGCAACACTTTCTATAAGGTAATCCTGGTTTTTAAAAGCTTAGTTATTGCCAGACATCAGCAGTTAATGAAATTGGTTCTGTTAAACATGCATCCTTCCTTTTGTTTATCTTTTTCTGCTCAAATTCTGCTCAGAGGAAGGTGATGTAGAAACTGCTCAAAACTTTCTTGTTTGTTTGCACATTAAATTGCAATATCAAATGTTAGGATTACCTTACAGTAAGTATTGCATTACTAAGTAATTTTATTATTTTCGTATTTATTTATATATAGTATTTATATATATAAGGATATTTTTTATGGATAAATTTGAATATATCAATTAAGTTGAGCTTTAAAGGAATATAATGTTAATATAATATTTAAAGCTTTAATATATATATATAACTTTTTATAATAATTTATGTGAGTAATTCTTGAGGGAAAACTCTAACGTCACGCAGCAGCCTCTCGAGATTCTTTTGAAAACCAAGTAGCTGGCAGAAGAACTTGAATTGAATTGATATTTATTTCGGATGGAAGGATTTCACAGAATATGCAGAAGCATTATGGAAAAGGACTTTCTGGGCTGGAAAAGAATATGTAGTCTTTAGAAGTACTAAGGAGCTAGGACTGTAATAGTCTTGGATATCTTTGAGTTTAATTGGTATAGATTTAAGCATGTCATTAATGAGTTGAATTGAGTAAGGCAGTGCCTTGATGAAGATGAATGCAACACAATTTGTACCTTCTCTATATCCATCAATAGCTGCAATTACAGGAAAGTCAACATTGTTATGTGACCATTGAAGTTACATCTGTTGCATTGTTATATCTTGTTTGTTGTTTTTTTTTTCATGATGGCAATTATGATGTTAGACAAATTTATAATAAAATTTATAATAAAATAAATTTATAATAATAATATTATTTTATTAATCATATATATTATTTTATTTTATTATAATATTAAAATTATAATAATAATAATTATTATTGTTATAATAATTTTTTTAATGGTGATTCTTACTATGACATTGATAATTATTGTGATAATTCGAAAAATCCATCAATTAATTATTAATTATTGCAACATAGCTTTGATAACTGATAATATGAATTTGGAACCTTCAGGAATTTACTAGTTTGACATCAGAGTTCTAATAGAGCTTTGATTGTTCCTCTTTGTTGACATGCCAATCATTTCAATAGGACTAAGCTAGCGTGGTCGCCATTAGCAATGTAAATATTCAACCACCTGTAAAATAGAGATAGCAGTTGTTGTTAAGGTAGTTGTGCTAGACAAGCCTAAACCTGTTTTTGGAAGCTTCGAGATGAATTCTATGATGAGGACTGTACAGGTAGCGCATTATGGCGATGATTATGATGATATTGTTGATGATAATGATGATGTTGATGATGATGATGATAGATCTGGTGTTGCCATGTCAGAGTCATTTTAATCAAATGTTATGGACACAAGAATGCTTATTTGGGAGAGACACAAGCAGTTTCTATTGGCTGGTTTCGAAAGCAAGTTATCACTTGAAAGGTCATGATTACATAATTTGAATTCATTGTAGACAATCAGCTCACTACTGCCATTCATTGAGTATCTTTGAAGCAGAGGCTTTCTCACACTTATAGAGACTGAATAGCCCTTCTTTAGACCTGCTTTAGGCTTATAGCAAGCTATGATGGCAGTGGTAAATGACAATAATTGCCTGAAAGTGTTTTTTTTATGTTTTGTTGTTGCCATTATTATTATTATTGTTATTATTATTATTATTATTCTAAAGACAAATTAAATCACATTTGTTTGCTTTACAAATGTTTACATTATGCTTTTACGTTATTAAAATTATTATTATTATTATTATTATTTATTGTTGTTCTTTTTTTGTGAATTATGAAGATAATCATAAATCCTTCATTTATGAATGTAAACAAGTTGTCTAAAACATCCTTTTTTGGAAAGTAGCATGCACTTGGAGTACAATTTTAATTTTTGCTATTTGCATTTATTTGTTCTTGTGAGACTAATTGAAAAGCTAACTTCTTGTTCATTTGTACTGAATGTTTGCTGTTCTTGTATGTGTTACTTGGTTTTTGATGTACTGGTTAAGACCAGCAGATATTAGGAATCAAATTAAATTTATATTGTAATTAAATATATATAGCATTCATATATAAATATTTAAACTGCCACTCATGTATTTCATGTGCATTCATCCTGTACAAATGGCCAGCTTAGTCACCTTGGCAGACATATACAATATAGCAAGAAGACCAAAATTAAGATTAAGTATTTGTTTTCCAAATTAATAACCACCTTATTCCTGCTTGTCTTTACAGAATGTAACTCCTCTTCCTTAATTCATTGCTTTAGAGTTCACAAAGATTGTGACATCTTCTCAAAGTAAGTTAATCAAAAATTAACATCTTCATCGTCACCATTCTTCACCATGGCTCAAGTGAAACGACTCAAGATCTTCCAAGTCCTACTCGAACAAAAAAGATATTTCTTCCTGGCTCTCTTAATATTCCTCGGCATCCAATTCTATTGGACGTACCTCGGCAAGAGGGCCTTCAGATTCGCCCGACCGACGGTGGAAACTTGGACTTTGGAGCGCATAAAACAAAAAGACTTCAAGGAATCTGGAAGTTTCTCCTGGGTCGGCGCCAATTTGGATGACGTGTCCGACTGGAAGCAGGTTTTCAATCCACAAGCTCAAGATTATGACATCCACAGAGAACATGGAGGTGATGGCATTCACGTTAACGGAACGACCGCCTCCCGCAACGACTCTGCCGTTCGCTCGACGCCTTTGCCGGATGCCGAGAAATTGCATTTGAAAAGCGATGGGAGGGACGTGGCCGGCCTGCTGATCGACGAAACTTCGAACACGGCCACACCGGGTGTCGTCAACGTGGCCATAGGCAGCGGACTGACGACCGCCAAAGTCCTCGAGCTCAAAGAATGGAACCTCCACGAGAAGATGCAGATTTTCAAGTCGTTCCTTCCCTCCTTCTGCCAGACGGTCGGCATCCGGAATACCGGCAAATCCGACTTCAACTTTCACTTCTACTTCGCCTACGACTATACGGACAAGGTCCTAGACGGCCTGGTGCGAGACGGAGGCTTCTACAGGGTCTTCAGGGCAGTCGTGGACATGCACTGCCCCAAGTTCCTGCCCACCCACCTGCACTTCGTTCAGTGCGATCACATGCACAGACCTGCCTGGGCCCAGA
The DNA here is from genome assembly GCA_034509925.1 of Hirudinaria manillensis. NCBI lineage: Eukaryota > Metazoa > Annelida > Clitellata > Hirudinida > Hirudinidae > Hirudinaria > Hirudinaria manillensis. Next base: position 5,547,387 of record CM067537.1, read on the forward strand.
ACGATGCCATGATAGAGGCCTACCTGGACAATGTCGACTACTTTTACAGGATCAACGACGACACCGTCATGAAGAGCAACAATTGGACCGAAATCTTTGTCAACGTCCTGAGAAGGTTGGTGATGTTTTTTGCTGGTGCCCCTATTAACATGACCACTGTTGTTGCCATCATCTCAGTGGTCTTTTCCCCTGGGCTAAAAGCCTTTTATAATTTGTGGTGTTATGATTAATAAACTAAATAAATAAATAATTAATTAATTAAATAATTGCATGTTTGGTCAAGTGCAAGTAGCTATGAAGCCTTGTTTGTTGTTGTTGTTTCTTTATTAATCCTGCTTGTTTAGAAATAAATTCTTTGTTAATGAGAAAATGTTTTTAGTTACAGCTTTACATTCTGATAAGTTTTATGCGTAATAATTTACAATTACAAATAACTTCTCTACTTAACTGTCAGTATTGTTATTTTAATGCCTTTGTAATTATCTTTTGACTAAAGCCCAACAAATTGATATCAGCATCTCATATTAGCATAAAGCTACTATCCTGTTAGATCTAATAACTCGCGGCCTCCTAAGCTTTGCCTCGACCTCGGTAGTTGTCGTCGTCGTCATCGTCCCCGCCGTCACATTCATCGCCATCGTCATCATCACCATCTTCCTCTTCGTGCAGGTACGACCCTCCGAACGTGGGGGTGGTCGGCCCGAGCCACTCTGGCGGAAACGTGGCCATCCTCACGTATGACTTCGTCCACAAGACCCACGTCGACGTCTTCGGATTCTACTACCCGCGACTCTTCACCGATTGGTGGGGCGACGACTGGGTCACCAAGGTCTACTTGCCTGACAGGATGACCAAAGTCAAGGACATCATCCTGCAGCACACGCTCGCCCTGGGACAGAGATACAGCGTTAGTGGTTTTTTTTTATTTAATGGATTTGGATTCTGGTGTATGTTTTTTTTTGGTTAAGTGATGAGCTTGGGTTTTGATTCGGGGTGGTAAAGTTGCATTTACTTGGGATTAACCTGATTTGTCTATAATAGTTTTAACTGTTAACTTTAACTATTAGATTTTTATTGACAACAATTACTTTCACAATTCATTTTTAAATAGCATTTAAAACATTTACGATTTTTTTTATACATCCGAGACAAAAAAATAACCCGAGCTTAACTTCACTACCAATTGCTTATTAATACTAGTTATTATTATTATTATTGATTTTTTTAGGAATATCTAATTTTACTCATTCACTATTAGATTGATTAGCTTACTGCTATTGCCACGTGTTATCCTTAGCACTTAAATTATTCTTTTACTATGGAAACTTATTAATTCTATATGTCACTAAATAATAATATTTAAAAGTGTAAAAACGTAACAAAAACATTCTTTTTTTGTTTTTTTTATGTGATACCCGATCGATGGACAACATCTGCTGTGGTTGCTATTGAAAAATATTGATATGCAAAAATTATCGACGTGCAGAAGTTTTACTGAAGATGCTGTATTAATCAAATCTCCGCAAGCACTTGATATTATGCAATAAACAATACAATACAATTCCTATGCCACTCCCACGTGCTTAATTCATAATAAGATGCGACATTGTTAACCTTTTTCTTTGTTATTCAAAGCTCTGATAAAGTTAGACAAAGTTAGTGACTTTGTGGGTGCATTAATTTTCCAATTGTTTATTAATAATTTCATCATTGTTTAGTGATGTGTGGAAGTTTTAGTGAGGAGGCGGCATTAATCGAATCTCCGCACGCACTTAACATTATGGAATACGCAATACAATACGTATCCCAATCCCACGTGCTTAATCTATATAAATAAAAATGCAATGTGTGTTTATATCATGTAAATGATATGTTCATGTTCAATGAAATCATGTTCAATGAAAGTACTTAACCAATTGCTTTGAAATTTTGACACAACATAGTGCTCGATTAGAGGAGTGTTTGTATATAGGTTTCATATATATGCCACAACTATATCGTGTGAAAATACGCTTTTTCGAAAATCCTGCCATCTTGCCATGGATGTGAAAATGCTTAAAATATCATAACCCTCAAGCATTGTGAAATTGTTAAAATTTAAATGTTTGCCTTTTTTCATGGCATATTAGAAAATGTCTTTCTTATGACATTAATCGGATTGAGCCACAGCAACTCGTGGCCGAGCAACTCTAGTTCACAATAAACTGCGGCATTGTTGACCTTTTTTTGTTAATCAAAGTTCCGATAAAGTTAGACAAAGGCGACTTTGTGGGCGCATTTTTTCCAATTGTTTGTTAATAATTTCATCATTGTTTAGCATTGCACTCGATATAATGCTTGCCACTTTGGATTTCAGTTGTTATGGAATATTTATAACTCATAAATTCATAATTTATAAATTTATAAAAACCATTTGAATCGCATTTAATAATTTTCACTTTCTCGTCAACTCGGCAACGATGTCGACAAGACGGATGGACGGACGGACGGATGAAAGGACACGATTAATCTTCCTGGAAAATTACGGAAGACTTTTTTCCCCTGCAAATCTTTAATTAATTCTGAGTTGATCGATCAAAATGATTGTTCCGGTTTGTCTCCCGTGTTTGATCGCTTTCCGATCTTTCTTTCGGCTTTTGACAGCTTTTCTGCGGACGAGTGATTTCGTTATAAAAATAACAAAATAACAAGAATTAAATAACAAAATAAATTTTCAAAAGCCTTGATATTGATCTATATTGGAAACGAATGGGTTTTGTTTTTTTAGTTGCGTTATTAAACGTGCATTGATGACAACTGGAAAGAAATGTGCTGCAATAAATCATTTAGTAGATGTGAGAATGGTTATTGTTAAAAGCAGGTTATATAGAAATAATAATAATAATAATAATAATGATAATGGTATTAATAATAATAATGATGATGACGACGACAAAGCAGCAATAATAAAAATATTATGTCATTATCAATTGATATATTGTAACTAATTGCTAATGCAACCAAAATGGCAGTCATTTTGAAGTAAACTTATTTGTATGTATTTCAATTTCATTCGCCAGGTGAAAGACTGGGGAGTAGCCAAGAAATTACAAAAGCAGTTGGAGAGGGACATGATAACATTGAAAAGGTTTTTTAAATGTTTTGCTTGCCATAAGATTTACAAGTGTAAAAGTTGTACTAATGAATTAAATGGTATTAAATAGCAAATAGGTGTAAATTTATAAAACAGTATGAAAACGATAAGAAATCTATGATTTATAATAACTAAAATATTCGTAAGAAATTATATATATATATAAGTAATGCTTTTATTCTTTTGGCAGATATGTAAGATTGTCGAAGAAAATATCGCAGCAGCGAATCTCTCCCGATCCGTCCCGCGTCATCTCCATGTCCCTGTACAGTTCCAAGCCGAGGCACACCTGGGGAGCCATCCGGAATGCTCAGCTAGCGCGCGTCGTCTTCCCCGGCTGGAAGCTCCGCTTCTACGTGAGCAGACACGCCCTCGATCCCTCGAAGACGACGTCTGTCGACGACAACTTCGACCTGCACGACCACGTCGCGAACGTCTCTTCGACGAGAGTCTCGCGACGACTCCTCAAGCGTCTGCAGCTGCTGGGCGCCGAGGTCAAAGTCGTGAACGATCGAGCCATGCCGGAAGTAAAACCGATAAACTGGCGCAACCTCGCGATCATGGACGACGGCGTGGAGTGGGTCCTGGCGAGGAACGTGGACGCCCGCCTCACGGAGTCCGAGGCCCGAGGAGTCGAGCGATGGATCGAAAACTTCCGCAGTCGCCTAGACATAGATGCCGAGACCCCGTCGCTGGCCTCCGTCGCGGACTTCCTCGGTTCGTTCGTCGGAATCTACGAGCCGAACTCCAAGAAGCCGGCGGCACTTCACGTCCTCCGCGACCTTCCAAAGTCCGTGCTCGAGGCGTTCCCGGGGGGCACGTGGGGAGGAAACGCTCGCCTGCTGAGGCTTCTTTTGGACGACTCCCTCCAGTCCGTCGTCGGGAAGAACCGAAGCGTCGGAATCGACGCGGGGAAGTCGGCCAATATCCGGCAGAAGTTCGAATCCTTGAAAGTCGGCAATCCCTATCTGAGTCCGGGCGTGGAAGAGCTGGTGAGGGTCTGGTCGACGAAGGACCCCGACCGGTCGGGGACCGACTCGTCCTCCTCCGCTCTGATGCAGCACCTGGCGAGTCGTCTGACGGTGGAGCGCTTGGATCACGTCACCTGCCTGCAGGAAGACGACCCGAGCTTCGAGCACTCGTTCGCGGGTCAGCGATTCGACGAGCACGAAATGCCCTACCCCGACAACGACGTCTCCAAGGAACCGGTCTTCGAGGACATGGAAAGGGTCTCCCCTTCGTTTCTCTGCAAGACCATCGACAACATAGTGCTCAGGCCGTCCACTGGAAATCCCACTAAAGCGACGACGACGACTGCCAAGAAAACTGTCGCCACAACTCGGACGACGACGTCGACAACCACCACCACGACTACGAAGTCGTTAGCGACTACGAATGCTACCAAACCGTCGAGTCCGAAATAGTTTAAGTGCTGTGATAAGAACGAGTAGGAATGGCGTTTGCGATGCCGCTAACGTTTTATAAAGTTGTCCGTAGATGGCATCGAACGAGATGTTTAGTCGACGCCAGTTTAGAGATCCGAGCCTCTCCTCGACAAATCATGTTCACCGATATTTACTTTGATTATTAATAAGCAATTCGAATCCAAGGAGTTACGAATCCAAGAATTCGCCGAATGCATTGGATGGACGTGCATTGGTCGGACGTGCATTTTGCTTGAGTTGATTGTAAAGGATTTCATAATCAATTACTTAGGGTCTAATTAATGCTTTCATGAAAAATCTTTACAACTGTACATCATTGAGAAAAATATCAAATTATGTCAATCAACTGTGATGACAATGTTATTTATTGTTGTCATCATCATAATTATTATTATATTATTATTATTATTAATATTATTATTATCATTATTAATATTAGAGAATAAATTAAATTTATTTTCGAGATTGCGATTCTTAATACCTTTGTTGATTTTTCTGATTCTGCAAACCTCATGAACGTCTACGACACTGAATGCTTGCCATCATCACCAGGATTATCATCATTATTATTCTTATCATCGTCGTCGTCATTGTAGACTGCAGAGGTCATTAGGTCAATTGCTTGATTAATTTATGATTAAACATCAATCCTCATGTGAATATGTAAACAATTTTAACATTTTTTGGCCTTGTGATTACAAGGTTCGTAGTGGAGATAGCAGCACTTAACGGGAGTCATCGTCGTCGTCAATCCTATCATCATCGCCATCATCATCTTCATCCTCACCCCCTCTATCACCTGGGTCGTCATGGACATGGCTTTTATCAATTTCCTCTGGTATTGCATTTGTTTTGGTCTTTCTCATATTTCTCTTGTTGCTGTGATAAAAGGCCAAACAGAATCTTTATTAAAATTAGTCGGTTTGATCATCGTGAGTAGCGCCGTCGTTGTCATCATCGTCATCGCTGGCATTATCGTTTTCATTGGTACCGTCATCATTATCATCATCAGCGTCATCATCATCAGCAGCAGTTTAGAATTAAAAAGAACTCAGATTCAAATGGAACGAAGTCTTGTTTCATATATTAAGGAAGAAGTGAGCTGTTGGTAAACAGGTTTTTTCGCGTAATTAATTGAAAGTTATATAATTTAATTAATTAAATCAATTAATAAATAAATAAATATAATTAATTTTAAAATAATTAATTTTATTGCCCAAAACGGTCTTGCTAAACATACTTCGATTAATCCTGATTACGGAGGAAGCTTTGAGTCTCCCACAAAGATGACGATAAAAGCTCTTCAAAAATTTATAGATTCACTTTCTAGGCGCTCATTTCTAGTTTTGTGGAATAAAATATTTAAAAGGATATTTAATGTTTCAGCCCATGGTAATTTAAAAATCATTTTTAGCATTAAAACTCTAATATCGTTGAAATGTTGATTTAATATTGATAAGGCAAGCCACGATCTTATAAGTTAGGAACTGTGTGGAAGGAAGCAAAATTCCAGTTTTTTTTCTCACAACTTTTAAAATTATATTTATGATGAAATCTGAATTTAAAATTTATATTAAAATTCAAATGTAGGCTTTAATATTGATGAGCGTAGGATTTTAATATTAATGAGCGTAGGAGGTTTTAATGTTAATGTGAAGAATTTTTTTTTGTTCAATATGTTATTCGACGATTTAAAAATAAAAGACAAAATTCGATGAAATTCAAGTTTAATCTCTTTAAGCATTCGTAATTTTACAAGACGAGAGTCAGGTTGAAATATTTACCAACGATTAATTGCGTATTTGTTGAAATATACGATTGTTGAAATATTTATGAATGGATTCGTGTGTCATCACGTGACCGGACTGTTCATTCATAAGTTTAATTCCCAAGAGTTGCATTTGCCTCGGCACTTGGAACAGCTCTTTGGAGTCATAAGGACCTCTACGGCACAATGTCTACGCTCTTTGAATATAAAGAAGACGAAGACGACGACGTCGTTGATGGTGATGATAATGATGATGATGGCGATGGTGCTGGTAATGATAGTATTGGAAATAATGAAGATAAACGAGATTGTGCCGATGGTAACGATGACAGCCGTGTTGTCAGTAACCTATGCCAAGTCAGTGATGATGACGATGACGCGGACGACGAAATCTGTGACGAAGATGATGGTGACGACGACGACGATGATGGTGACGACCGCGACGATGATGATGTCGAAGACGATAATGATGATCGGGAGGAGCAAACTCCTATAAGCGTCAATCCTATCAAGTTACGGAATCCCTTCTTCTCAATTGTGGATTTGAAAACGTGTCTCCTAATCGCAGTGAAAGTGATTATCAGTGATCATCAGAATCTTCATCCGTGAAGACGTACAAAATGGAAGGAATTATAAAGTCCACTTTCTAATGATGGCTGCCATTTTGGAGAGGATTTTTGTGGAAATTCGTAAATATTTTCTTTTGTTTTATGGTTTTGTTTTGAAATCGTTTCGATGATGATGATGATGATGATGACGACGACGACGACGACGATGATGATGATGACGACGACGACGATGGTGTTTAACAGTCACGAATGGTCTTTCACGTTTACGTTTACACGTAAATTTACGACTACTACACGTTTAAGTTTACAATTTACAATTACATTTGTTCTACGTTGACGGAATAATAATAATAATAATAATAAATAATAATAATAATAATAACAATATTAATAAATAATAATAATAACATTAATAAATAATAATAATAACATTAATAAATAATAATAATAACATTAATAAATAATAGTAATAATAATAATAATAAATAAAAACAGGCGAAGAAAATACTGCAAAAATGGCTTCTTCTGAATTCACGGAGAAAGAAATGTATTCGATGGAAAACAACGTGAGGCTTGTCATTGCTTGTAAGGAATTACTTCCAGAGGAGAATTTCAGGAATAAATAAATAAATAAATAAATAAATAAATAAATAAATAAATAGATAAATAAATAAATAAATAATAATTAAAAGAGCTTAAGCTGCTGGTCTGGAAAAATCCATCTCAGTAACGATGACGTCCATCACCTTAATAGCGATTTAAATAATAATAATAATAATAATAATAATAATAATAATAATAATAATAATAATAATAATAATAATAATAATAATAATAATAATAATAATAATAATAATATTAATACGAATAATATAAAATAAATAACATTAACAATAATAACAAAGATAATAAATAATAATAATAATAATAATAATAATAACAAATAATAATATTAATAACAACAACAACAACAACAATAATAATAATAATAATAATAATAATAATAATAATAATAATAATAATAATAATAATAATAATAATAATAATAAAAATAATAATAACAATAACAATAAATAATAATAATAATAATAATAATAAATAATAATAATAAATAATAATAACAATAATAAATAAATAATAATAACTAGCGCAACGAAAGCTTAGGTTTGAAATAAAAACGGACGGGTGACAAAAAGAAGTTGCTAATAGAATGTTTGTGCCTTAAGATGGATGGCTTTCTTAACAACGACGTAATGCTTTTTTGCATGCCGTCGTCATACTGTTTGAGGTCGAGGAAGTCGGTGTGGTGAGTGTAGTCGCTGCAGCTGTAGTCGGTGTCGTCACAGTTGGTTGAACTTTGTCGCTCGTGTATCAGTCTCGTCTGATCCTCCACCCTTGTAACTGAAGTCCTATTAATCCCCGTTGTACGCAAACAACGCCGTCATTGCTATCGTGAATTTGCTGTTGTCGACGACGACGATGATGATTATGATGACGATGATGACGATGACGACGACGCTGCTGCTGCTGATGATGATGATGACGATGATGATGATGACGACGACGATGATGATGATGATGACGATGATGACGATGCAATGATGATTATGATTGGTGTTGTTGTAACTGGTACTATTAGTATATAATATTTTTATTGAGTTTTTTATTTAAATTGCAATTGTAATTTAACTTTTTCCAAATGCCTCCTCTTCACTGAAGTTCAGATTTGATCTGCAAGCTTCAATTAACTACTGGTTACTGCATCGTTATCACCATAGTCGTCGTTATAGTCACCACGGTCACCGTCATCATCATCATAATCATCATCATCATCATCATAATCATAATCATCATCATCATCATCGTCTTCATCATTATCACTTCCACAGAGCTCGACCGTTTTGGCTCCTGTGCGATAGCGTCTTCCGGCAGCAAATTAGGGTCAAAGCGTAAGGAGATGATTGGTTGTGACCAAAATAGAGACGATGACGTCATCAATTATAATTTATGTTTCAATCCAAAGTGTCGAGCGTGGATTGCTCAGCAGTTGGCAGGATGGAGAGATAAGGATGCAGTCAGGAGAGAGGGAGAAAGCAGCACGATTGTGATGACGATGACGAAGAAGATGATGATGACGACGACGACGACGATGATTATGATGATTATGATACCACCATGGCTTGAATGGTGTTGTATCGATGACGTTGCAAGTCATTCGACCGAGAAAGCAATAAACAACACAACAACAACACAACAGCAGCAACAACAACACAACAACAACAACAACAACAACAACAACAACAACCAGGAAATAAGTACAACATCCAGCAATTGCAACCGTGAATAATCACCTATCCCCTGGAAAACTTTTCCTATCCTGTGGACGATGACGACGAAGACGACGGCGATGGCGGTGGTGGTGATGATGATGATGATGGTGGTGATGATGATGATGATTCTGACGACAATAATGATATTGACAATAATGATATTGGCAACGATTATAAATAAATACTCTCACATACACACATATTTTGTTATATTTATAATAATTAAATAAATATTTATCGTAATTATTTTGATTCATGCATGGTGGTGGTTGTCATCATCATCATCATCATCTCCTCTTGGAAGGAACCGATAGAACGAACGAAAAACAGAAACACAGGATGGAATGGGAGAAATAAACCAGATTTACTAAAACGTTTTGGGTTTAAAAAGTAAAATTAGAATCAAAAATTGAAATAAATAAATAAATAAATAAATAAATAAATAAAATGGAATAAAATTAAAAATTGAGTGAAAAAATGCCGAGCAAAATGTGGATATAAATTCGAATTGGAGTTTTTTTGGGGGGTTTTAGAATCCAGATTCTTGAAAGCTATCACGTGACTCGTGTGTCGTGATCACGTCTTCTTTTATTCATCTATTTCTATCAATCCATCCATCCATCCATCCGTCCGACCACCCGTTCGTCCGTCCATCTGTCCATCTGACCGTCCGTCCGTCCGTCCAAGTGTCCGTCTGTCCACCCGTCCGTTCGTCAGTCCAACAATCGAACCAAAGTAAAAATTGTCATTTTGATTAGACATGTTGTTAATATAAGTTTTGTGAATTCATTTTCAAAGATTTATGCGGCTTTATTTTTCAATATGTTTGTGATTTATGATTAATAAAATTAATATTTATGTTTTGATTCATCGTCTTTACTTCCGTTAATAATCCGTTCCGTCACGTGTTAATTTATTCGCTCATTAATATTAATGAGCTGGTATTTATGCAATCTCAGAATTTGGTGTGAGGATGTGTAGATGTTTAACAGATACATTTATACATTTGTATCTATTTGCGTTTATATTTGTCTTTATTTCATGGTTTATTTTAAAAATTTAAAAAAAAATAAATAAATTCAAGTCATTTTAGAAAACATATTTATTAACGCAAATCACTTTTTAATGTCAAAGGAACGACCATGGAGTACAATTATATTTGAATATATCCATATCTCTTGAATATATTTCCATATCTCACATGTTTATTGCAAATAATAAAATAATAATAAAACCATTTTCCGTTAAAATAATCGTTAAAATGATTTTATGGAAATCATAGAAATGGTGACGTCGATGATGAAAATAAACATGGCGACGTCGACGACGATGATGATGATGATGATGATGAAGAAGAAGAAGATGATGGTGGTGATGATGACGACGACGACGACGACGGTGTTGAATTTGGTGAATTGGTAACATGTTCTATCGACTGCAATGTAAAAGTGAAATTTGATTAATGATTGAAGTTATTTCGAAATTATTTCAAATTACCCTGAATATAATCAAATAATCGATTGAAATGATTGTAAAAAATAGATTGCGAATTTCTAATTTCGACACGTAAACGATGCGAAACGAAACATTTGGCGGGGATTTTTTGAATGCAGACGGTATAACATGGATTCAAATCCTTGCAAATGAACTATTTTTCTTAACTTGATACTTGCACAGACAGACAGACAAGTCGCTCTTTTGAACTCAGTGAAACCATTTCAAAGGTGTTGTGAAAGCCATCCCACGGCTCAAACCGGGGGATTGGGAGGTATGGGGTCCAGTGGCAGAGGGTGAGAGGGTGGTCATCATACGCGCGCTTCTTAATTACTCCGGATAATTACTAACGAGTTTAAGCTAACACAAGAAAAACAAATCAACTGCTTCAATCGACGTTGTCGTATGCTAAATATCTACGTCAGTTGATGACAACTTTAGGGCGAGTTAAGGCCGGTTAAGGGTATTTGGCCCAGCGATGGAACACCTGTAGCAGATTCCCTGACAGGACTAAACGTACCACTCCTTGACGTCCTTTTTGCGAGGCGTCGAAGATGACTGCAAGTTATGTGGATGTTGTTGCTGTTGTTGTTGTTGTTGTTGTTGTTGAGTCAAGTTGAGAGACACGTCAACTTTTAAGGGTTGCTGCAGGGTACGAGAGCCCGTGTTCTGAGCCTGAATTTTGCACGGCTCAAAGACCAGCGGAACGTTCTTGGACGTCTGGTAATCGACCAGTTTCTCTCCGATCGCTCCGTTACCGAACTGGTTGCGATACTTGAAGAGGGCGAACGCCAAGACTAGCAGCAGGACGGCTATTCCGAAAGCAATGCCGAGTATGAGACCGATGTTGATCGTCAGCTTCTCGAGCGATCTGCCGACGCTGCCGCCGTAGTAGTTGTTGTAGTTGTTGACGTCGTGCAGTTGGTTCCTGTTGGCTCCGAGGTGATTGACGTCGGAACGGCTCTGAGACAAAGAGGTGTTGGGAGTCGGAACTTGTCTCTGGGGAATGAACACTTTCGACGATAATCTCAGGTTCTTCTCTTCCGTCGGCAGATCAACGATCGCGGCTTCAGACGCCAGGAGAGCTTTTGTCGAGGTGGCCGCGAGAGCCGTCGTCTGACTCGTGCGACCGGTCGTCGGTGTGGTCTCGACCGCCGGGGCGACTGCGGTCGCCTCGCTGGTCGGAAAGAAAAGCTCGTCTGCTCCGGAGAAGGTCAGGCAGTCCTCGTCGTCGCTCGAACACGGCGTCGTTTCTTCTTCCGCCGTCATAGAACGTCCGGAAGACTCGTAAACATCCGGTCCCTTGTTCATCTTGATCTTCGGCGAAGAGGACCACATTCTGCGGCGCACGTCGCTGGTCGGAGATCATCGTAATTACCACGTCGTCGTCTTCGTCGTCATCATCATCATCATCATCGTCATCAACGTCATCATCATCAACGTCATCATCATCGTCATCAACGTCATCATCACCGTCATCAATGTCATCATCATCATCGTCGTCGTCGTGGCGTCATCGTCAGCTTAGTCACCATCATCGTCACGACTTACTCATCCGTTAAAGATCTACTCCTGGTTGTCGGAACTAGGAGGTCGTCGGTGTCCTTGAACTCGGGACAGTCGAGGTCATCCGAGGTCAAACAGGCTGACCTCGTGACCTCGATGAGGTCATCGCTTGATGAATGACGGAAGCCTGGCAGTCGGTTCAATTTCTGCATATACACGTAGGATCAGCAGCAAGTATTGAAATTATTATCATTATTGATTATAATTATTATTATTGTTGTTATTATTATTGTTATTTTTGTTATTATTATTATTATAATTATTATTATTATTATCATCATCATCGTTGTTGTTGTTGTTATTCATATAATTTATTATTGCAAGCGTTTGACACAATGCAATATCAACACTGGGAATTTATCAAGTCGCTCAAATTATTTCCGATAATTATTATAAATAATTTTATTGAATAATAAACAATAATATATAAATTGTAATGGTTTCTCACTGGTGTTATGACGCCTCTTTGATTGAATTAAAATATTTAAGTGAATTTAATCGGATTTAATTAGATTTAATTATTTAAATGAATTAAATTGAATTTATAATTGATTGATTATTTATTTAATAAACTCTTTTTATTGGCACGGCAAAAGCCGAACGTGTACTTACAATTTCACGACTATTTTATTGTATAATATAATATAATATAATATAATATAATATAATATAATATAATATAATATAATATAATATAATATAATATAATATAATATAATATAATATAATATAATATAATATAATATAATATAATATAATATAATATAATATAATATAATATAATATAATATAATATAATATAATATAATATAATATAATATAATATAATATAATATAATATAATATAATATAATATAATATAATATAATATAATATAATATAATATAATATAATATAATAATAAATAAAATAATTTATAAATATTTTGTCGTTTGCCTTCAACTTTCACTTGCACCTTCAGTCGTTCCAAGAAAGAATGGTGGAAGCAATGAATGAAGGAATGAAACGAGGAGGAGGAGTAAAACATTTACAATTGATGACGTCATCCAACACGCGAATTGCATCGTTTCTTTCTTTCAATTTACTTTCAAGCTATCAAAGAGATTTTATTATTTTATTATTTAATTATTTTTATTATTTTTATGGCTTTATTAATTTTTATTGGAAATCATTTATCATCAATCATTTGGCATCAATCTGTTTGCACGACGTTGGTGCTTGTCATCAACGGTTGTTGATGCAACTCATGTGCAACATGAGTTAATAATATTATCAGATTTTAAAATATTATCAGAATTAATAATATTATCAGATTTAATAAAATTATCAGATTTAAAAATATCATCAGAGTTAATCATGTTATCAGAGTGAATGATGATAACGGAAGTCGTTGAAAGATTTCAAAGCGATTACAAACAAAAACCAATATTTTTTACGATAAATTTGGAAAGCGACATTGAGATATCAGATCAGGAAAGGGTTGAACCAGTACAAAGCATTCATGTCCTGGACACTCTTTATTCTCCATGCAATTAACTCATTTACTGCACCGAAGAAATAACAATTACTTGCAGAAACAACAACAACTACAACAACAACAACAACAACAACAATAACTGAATGTCATCACGATGCTCCTAATTATGTCCTTCTAATTATTTCCATCCTCGTCTTCATTATTTTCGTTCCACTTCCACCCCTTCCTGACATTCATCATCATCATGACCATGATCATCATCATCATCATCATCAAGGCAATCGTGGTCATGATGACGATTATCTTCTTTACCACCGTCATCACTATCACCACCTCCATCATATTAATTGATAAAATAATAATGAAAATAATAGTAATAGTTAATAATGATATCGACCATCATCATCATCATCACCACCAACAATAACAACATCTTCGACATCATCATCATCATCATCATCATTATTATAATTATAATTAAGATCAATTCCATCATCTTCTTCGTCATCATCATCATCGTCCATTAAAGGGATGCAATCGTGCAAAAGACATCGCATGCTTAGCAAAAAATATGACAGTTGTTAAATTCGGATGCATAAATATATTATTATATATTATCATATTATTAATACTATTAGTCAAAATAAAAACATTAAAAATGAAACAAAAATATAAAATAAAATGAAATAAATTTAAATTCAACAATATTTCCAAACGAGACCTTGAAGCATCGTGGCAAATGAGCAATTTTAGAGTCTTGGTCGTTCTTGTCGTTTTGGGATTTTCGCGGCAAATTCAAGGAAAAGGAATTTATATTTTTATTTATTTTGTTTATTTTTTGAACGGAAAAAGTATTTTCTTTTTCGGTGCAAAAATATCACGTGTTAAACAAAAACTATTTGCAAAACTATCCAACCACTCGCTGATCTAACCACATATCCATACGCAGATCCATCTAGTCCATCCATCCATCCATCCGTCCATCCATCCGTCCATCCATCCATCCATACGTCCGTCTATCCGTCCATCCCTCCGTCCGTCCGTCCATCCGTCCATCCATCCATCCGCCCACCCGTCCACCATTAGAACTTCAATTCCTACTTGCAGGTGAGTCTCAAGTGCATCTTTTTATTCGTTACGAGGTTCGTTAACAATTTGTTTGTTTGTTTGTCGCCTTGAATTGTTTTGTCGCAACTCGTTATTTTTTGAGTGCACCTCTCCTCGGTGATGCCTTTCTGAGTCGGGTGGGTTTTTTTTCCAAGTTTCTATTTCCAGTTTCAAAGTTTTTGCATTTTCATCAATTCGCCTATCTTCCAATCATCCATCCCTCCGTCCATCCACCCATCCGTCCGTCCGTCCGTCCATCCGTCCATGTGCACATCCATCCGTCAGTCCATCAATCCAACCGATGGGCAAATTTGTTACTTTGATTATATATGCTTTTACTATATTATAATGTTTTGTAATGTCCGTCCATCCATCCATCCATCCATCCATCCATCCATGCTTTCAAGTGCTGCTAAAACAATAATGCACAAAATTCCATTTCACATTAAGAGGTTTCAATGTAATCAAGCAATTCATGGCAACCGACCATGGACGATGAATTGATCGATGAAATAAATGTTTAACGTTGATATTTTTATATAATTTATGTTGATGAATTTGAGAATAAAAACTCAAATTAAAATATATCTTCTTCATAACAAACAATGATTACGAAATGATTTTTTCCAGCACAAAAAAGTCATGGAAATCGACAAACACCTTTCTCCAGGGAGGTGTCTGATCCACCGTCAATCAAAACAAAAAAACGATGGAATGGAAAATATGGAAACATAGGAGCAGGCAGACAATTAGACATACAAAAGGAAGTAAACAGAACAAACCAGACGAACAAACAAAGGACGTCCATCCATCCATCCATCCATCCATCCATCCATCCATCCAAGAATGAAAGGCAGTGATGGAGAGAAGGAAAGGATAAGTGGACGAGTTAAATTAATGGATGGATGGATGAAGAAGAAAACGGATGGATGGATTGGCGGAAGGATAAATGAATGGACGGACGGACGGATGGCAAAAAGAATGTGGATGAGGGTGCAGACAGGTTCGAATAATTTTCACATCAGCAATTGCAATCCTGGGCTTTAAGAACGCTGACCGCTGGCGATAAGGATTTGTTGTTGTCGCTGTTGTGTTGTTTGTTTGTCGTGTCGTTCTGCCTGTCTGTCCACGTCATCACTAATGCTCGTGTCATTGTCAACACCGATATCGACAGTATCGATGTCGTCCCAAACTGCTCTTTCATTTATTTATTTATTTTATAAATTCAGATATTTTTCCTGTTAATGTCAATCGAATAAACTGGAATAATATTTAAAAAGAAATTGAGCTGCTTTATTATTAAATTGCATTTAATGCTTTCGTAAAGCGACGACGCTTGCAAATAATTTTGGGGATGAATTTTTAAAGTTTCAAAATGAGTAGTGATTCATTAACCACATCAACCACATCAACCACACCAACCACACCTTTCCACACCTTTCCACACCTTTCCACACCTTTCCACACCTTTCCACACCAACCACACCAACCACACCCTTCCACACCAACCACATCAACCACATCAACCACACCAACCACACCTTTCCACACCAACCACACCAACCACACCCTTCCACACCAACCACACCAACCACACCAACCACACCAACCACACCAACCACATCAACCACATCAACCACATCAACCACACCAACCACACCAACCACACCTTTCCACACCTTTCCACACCAACCACACCAACCACACCCTTCCACACCAACCACACCAACCACATCAACCACACCAACCACATCAACCAAAGCAGCAACATGAAAAGTACAGGTTTCAATTACCTCAAGCATCTGCTTGTCAGCTGCTGAATAATTAAATGGAACACTTTTTTGACATTTGCTTAGAATCGTCATCATCGTCGTCGTCGTCATCATCATCATCATCATCAGGGATATAAGGAAGGAAGCAATTATACCGGCTATAATTAAGCTCTGAAACGAGAATATTATATCAATGTTGCAATATTTTACTTCAATCGATTTCATGCAAAACAGAACGTTGAAGTTGTTGATAGTTGTGTTGATACATGTATGCGACAATACAATCTAATGTTGCATACATATTTTTTGGTATTCTTTTAATGTTCATCCATCCGATACGTCCGTCCGTCCGTCCGTCCATCTACTTTGAAAATATTTTTAATTACCTTGAAAGATCTTGAACTGATGTATTTCAGTTAAATAAAATCGAATTTAAATTATTTAAAAAAAAATATATATTAAAGTTCACCCCTCCCTCCATCTATCCATCCATCCATCCATCCATCCATCCATCCATCCATCCATCCATCCGTAATAACAGTAATAATAATTATTGTTATTATAATAATTATTTTTATTAGCATCATCATGGAAACTTCAAAAGAAAGAAATTTGAGACTGAAACTTGAGAGATAACTTTTTCTTGAGAACTTCATTTTTAGATCCAGAATGATGATGATGATGATGGTGATGATGATGATGATGATGGTGGTGGTGATGATGATGATGATGATGATGATGATGATGATGATGATGATGATGATGATGATGATGTTGATGATGATGATGATGATGATGATGGTGGTGGTGATGATGATGATGATGATGGCGGTGACGACAACGACGATGATGATGATGATGGCATTGATGTTGGTTTGATGACAACGTGATAATGGGCTTTGGTGACGATGATGATGATGATGATGATGATGATGACGACGACGACGATGTTGTTGATGATAATGATGATGATGACGACGACTCCAGTATTGATGATGACGTCTATGAGAGCAGTGACAAATATCTTGCTGGTCGCCGTGTTAGAATAAAAAATTTTTTTTCTCCGTTTTTACAGAAATAAATTATTAAATAATAAAATTCGAATTAATTCAATTCACTTTAATTATTTCACAGTTCAAGGTTAAATTCTTTTTATAAACATTTTCCAGGGAAATACATTTTTGGCTGCAACAATTTCTTTTTAATGAATAAAAGAAATAAATTAGCATTTTTAATTAGCATTTAATAAAAAATAATTATTAGCATTTAAATTAAAATTTATTAAAAAAAATTTTTTTTATAAGTAAATGAACAACTGACATTAATATTAAATTATTAAATTATTATTAATCATAGTCACGATATTAGGAATTCTGATTAAAATTTCCCCTCCCCCAAAAATAAATACGCAAATAAATTTGGATAAAGTTAAAAGTAAACAATTATAAATATGGTTATAAATATTGACAATTATCAAATTGAGATCTGAAATTTATTTTCAATCTTAATAGATTCCATTCGTTCAACGGCCACCATGAATTTTATGACAATGATGACGACGACGATGACGTTGACGACGATGATGACGAAGAGGAAGATGACGACGACGCAGACGGTGATCTCATGACTCCCAGAATTAGACTCCTTATTTTGCATAATTACCTGATACAACGGACCGTATTCATCATTGTAGCCGGTCACTTCCGGTTTGCACAGAATCAAGATGGCCGCTGCCGCCGTTCGTACGAAGGACTGCAAATTAATACCGGACGTGAAAGTCACATGACTGGCGGTTAGAAACGCCATTTTGATTTTCCAGGGTTTTATCAGGTCGTTATCGGATTTAATTCTTCCGTCATGGTGGCGATGATGATGATCATGAAGAAGAAGACGATGATGATGATGGTGATGATAACGCTTGTGATATCTTTACTCGACCACGTCAACTTCCTCTTGTCTTTTGGAGAGAGAGAGATTTTCGACCGATGTCCACGCTTGGTGCCACGGTTAAACCGTAAATTTATATAATTTATTATTATTAATGAACTTAAATTAATTAATTAATTGATAATATATAATAAAAATATAATATCAAAGGCAATATTATCCGAGGATGTCTATGGACCTACTAATAAGCGCTTGATTTCCTAAATTTAAAAAAAAATTATTCTTAAATCATGACATGAAAATGGATAACATTTCTAAGTTATTTTTAAATTAACCTATTTTAAAAAATAAATCCTTTTAATTCACCGTTAAATTTTAATTTAATTATTTCAAATCACATATTTCTTTCTACATTTGATTATTTATTTCGATCGTTCGTTCTTGAAAGGTCTTTTACTTGAATTTACGTGCATAATTAAGTCATAATTTATCGTCGTCGCGTACGAACGGCAGAAATTATTTCTTAATTGTTCGAAGCAAATGACGCCAAACAAACAACGAGCATCGAGTGCGAAAATGCGGAGCATCCAAGTTTTAATAAAAGGAGGAGCACGAGGGGAGATGCTGAGCTGCGGGAGAGAGGAAAATGATGCGGTTATGATGGACGAATGGCTGGTCGGATGGACGGACGGACAGATGGTTGGATATATGGATGGACGGACGGACGGACGGACGGACGTATGGATGGATGGATGCACGGATGGATGGACGGATGGATGGATGGATGGATGGTTGGACGGATGGATGGATTGATGCACGGATGGATGGACGGATGGACAGATGGATGGATGGATGGATGGATAGATGGATGGATAGATGGATGGATGAATGAGTGAACAAACGAATGAATGAATGATGACGATGGAGATGAGGATTATCGACCAAAAAAACACGGATGGTCCGGAAAAAGACGAAGATTATGATGTTGTTATGGAGGCGTTATGACGTCACACTGGGATTTATCACGTTGACGATGTAGATTGAGAACATGCTCCCCATGACATGAACGACGACGACAATGATGACGACGACAACGACGATGGTGGTGGCGATGATGACGACGACGACAACGACGATGGTGGTGGCGATGATGACGACGACGACAACGACGATGGTCGTGGCGATGATGACGACGACGACGATAATAATAATAGCCGCAATATTAATTTATGATTGGAAGAATGTTGCGAATATATTGTAAATAATATTACATATTTATTAATAATTATTGTTATTGTAATAATAATTATTATTATTATTACATTTATTATAGTCACTCACTCAAAATTTTATTTCATAATAATAATAATTATTATTATTTATAATAATAAGTATTATTCATAATAATATTATTATTTATAATAATAAGTATTATTAATAATAATATTATTATTTTAATTATTATTATTACAACACGATGACTCCCACTTCAAGATGGCAGGTGATGTTTCCGATTTTGTGGACGAAAAAAATATGGAAAATAAATTGTTGAAAATTAAATCACAACGAACATGAAATCTCGCATCAGAAACCTTTGGTCGGAATAAATATTATGAATGAAAATAATAACAAATTAATAAATATAAATTAATGCTAAATAATATTTATATTCCAGTAAAATATATTTAAATGGTAATTATTCGCTAATTGTTTTTCATTCTTCTTTGGATTGCAATACAGAACGTGTCGATCTGGAATAATAATAATAATAATAATAATAATAATAATGATAATAATAATAATAATAATAATAATAATGATAATAATAATAATAATAATAATAATAATAATAATAATAATAATAATAATAATGCTTAAGATAGAAATATTAATAACATGTCATCATTTTATATGCAATAATTTTACGATTAAAACTTTAACAATTGCTATTAAATTTTACGTCATTGTTTTTTGCGACAAATTGATTGCTCTGAAAACTATATTTCCCGTCCGGACATAAAACCTTTTCATGGAATCATAAAAGGTCAGCTATGTATGGATGGACGGACGGATGGATGGATGGATGGACGGACGGACGGACGGACGGATGGATGGATGGATGGATGGATGGATGGATGGATGGATGGATGGATGGATGGATGGATGGATGGATGGATGGATGGATGGATGGATGGATGGATGGATGGATGGATGGATGGATGGATGGATGGATGGATGGATGGATGGATGGATGGATGGATGGATGGATGGATGGATGGATGGATGGATGGATGGATGGATGGATGGATGGATGGATGGATGGATGGATGGATGGATGGATGGATGGATGGATGGATGGATGGATGGATGGATGGATGGATGGATGGATGGATGGATGGATGGATGGATGGATGGATGGATGGATGGATGGATGGATGGATGGATGGATGGATGGATGGATGGATGGATGGATGGATGGATGGATGGATGGATGGATGGATGGATGGATGGATGGATGGATGGATGGATGGATGGATGGATGGATGGATGGATGGATGGATGGATGGATGGATGGATGGATGGATGGATGGATGGATGGATGGATGGATGGATGGATGGATGGATGGATGGATGGATGGATGGATGGATGGATGGATGGATGGATGGATGGATGGATGGATGGAAGGATGGATGGATGGATGGATGGATGGATGGATGGATGGATGGATGGATGGATGGATGGATGGATGGATGGATGGATGGATGGATGGATGGATGGATGGATGGATGGATGGATGGATGGATGGATGGATGGATGGATGGACGGACGGACGGACGGACGGATGGATGGATGGATGGATGGATGGATGGACAGGTGCCTGATTATAAGATTGAACGGAAAAATAAATTATTTCGTTCCTTGATTTGTTTATGGTTGTTAGTTGCCTAACCATCGGATACAGAGACACGGAGGACACTCGCAAGCAGCGAATGCAGAATTCATGGCATCTCATTTGAATAAGTATCGACAGTAAACGATAAGGACATCAAATCCCTCTTCCATCACTCGTTTTCCAACTCACTCACTCACTCACTCATCCATGCGCTCACTCACTCACCCACGCACTCTTTCACACACCCACTCACTCACCTACTCAGTACACACACTAACCCACCCAGGTACGGGCAAAGATCCGTCCAACAGTTCAGAAGAACGGTCACGATAAAATGAACAAATGGTGCTAATTCCTATTTCATTAAAAATCAAATCCCCTGGATTCTAGAAACAAGCGGAGTGGAGCCAACGTAATGGCCATTCCACGCCGCGGCTCAAACCTCAATTTCTTTCCACAGGTCCCTCTCCACCGACGTCTGTCGCACGTGTGTGGTCCTATTGCGTCATACTCTGTCCTACTCTGTCCCTCTACGTCTTGCTCTGTGTACTTCTACGTCCTGTTGCCTGTTCAGTCATTCCGGTGGCGTCTTCGCCTGAGCTGGGTTTTCCCCGAGCACGTGATGTTGTGGAATATTTAGTGGAAAAGGTTCTCTCATTATTTATCTTCTGCTTCGCATTCGCTTAAAGTTTTTTAAGTTTATCATTTTGACTGGATTCTATCATTAAGGTTTATCATCGTTCGACTGCCGAGTTACGCACACCGTGCTTTTTAATTACCTTGTGTAAAATAAAATAAATTAACGCATAAAAATAATAAAATTGACAAAAATCTGTATGTATACTAAAACATTCATCGACAGACACATTCAGATTCATGAATTGAGATCGAAGATGCTTCCACAATCCCGGTTTAGCATAGGGAATCTTGGATGCTCCCAGGGAGGGTCTTGAACTCGACACCTACGGACGGGTTATTCTCTCCTGATTTCCTGTCACCTCCACCTTATGAATTCAGCGGAAAAGCGAGATGGAAAGAGAGCAAATGTCAGCATCATTCAAGATCTTCTGGAAAGGATCCGGCATTTTTTTTCTGCTCGATGAAATGCTTATTTATTCATAATTTTCACGTATATTTACATCGTAATTTATTTATTTATTTGTTTATTTATTCGTTCTTAATGCATTTATTGTGGATATTTTCCCCAACCAATTTATCGGAATTGAACAGTCATTCCGTGAGACATAATTTCTGTTCTCTCTAAGCGAGATATTTCATGTCGTCGTCGTCATCATCTTCACAATCCATTTATCATTCGTTGTATAATCATTGCTTTAATTTCCTCTCCCGTGCGATAGATGGCATTCACCACTCCACAGGCACTTCAAATATTGCTCTCATATTTTTCAATAAATTTCTCCTCTGATATAAACAGAAACAATTAGAAATAATCGCTGATCAAATTTGATTTTTAACGATATTTCGACCCAAAAACAACATTTCTCTATTTATTTATTTATGATGAATTGGAATTTGAAAATAAACTCTCCTGGTGTTTTCTTGTACTTCGAGATCAATCACCTATTTGTCAAGAGGAGGTTCAAATCCTGTCGACGGACAGATTGTGTGACTTTGGCAGGAGATGTCAAATGTAATCACGTCGACTTGGAAAACCGATACTTTTGGCACTAGGTCGTGACTACATCATAGTCGTCGTCATCGTCGTCGTCGTCATCGGCATCGTCATAGTCGTTATCGTCATCTTCTGAGCAAGACTCTGATTTATCGATTGATACATCCTCCAAATTTAGCTTCGAATGCCTTACGGTAGCAAGTATTTCATCTGTGACCTCTGCCACCAGGACACGAAGGACGCTTGGTTGCAATCAAACTTCAACTGTTCAGGCCTCCGCTCGGAGAACCGTGCGGGCACAAAATCTTGCTTCGATTTATTGCGGGTCGTTTGGTCTCGCCGGGTTCAAAGGTCAACCATGAAATTGTGTCTGGGGGTAGGACTGAGATAAGGAGCGAGACTGCTGAGTAAATGATGACGACGACGACGACGATGATGATGATGATGTCATTATTGAGTAAACTATGACGCTGATGATGATGACGACGATGATGATGATGGTATTGAGGTAAGGATGATGATACTCATGGCGACAACATTGACCACGAACGATGAGAACGAATCGAAATGATGAACTGCAAATTACAGTTTTAAAAGTGATCATTATCATAACCGAGGATTATTTTGGAATTTTATTTTCGAAATTGTGAACATTTAATTAAACGTGATAAAATCAATTTTGAAAAGTTTGCTTCGAAAAGACATTTAAAAATATTTATAATGAAACGCTTTATTTCTTTAATGAGACAGAAAAACGTACTCAAAATAATTATAATAATATAATTATAATAATTATAATAACTGTCGATTAATATTAAAAACAGTAATTTATTAATTTAAACAAATGATATTCAATTATTCTTCTGAATAATAATAATATATAATATTTATGCAAAATGTAATATTTTATATAAAAAATAAATTTAAATTATTCAATTTAAACGAATGTAATATTTATTTATTATAATTTATTACATTATATTATTAATTAAATTATAATAAATATTATTCAATTCACAGTAATTATTAATTTGAAATTACGATTTATTCCAATCTCAGAGCTGGTCTTCAGGGTGATGTTCTTGTGTTTTACTTTGTAAATTTGGAAATGGCTTTTTAGAGGAGAACGTAGGTTACAATGTTTCACGGATCTACGTTTTGGTCAATCACTTACCAATACTCAAGCCACGTCAACCATAAATTTACATTAAATTGCATTAAAATTGTGCAAATAATTTTTTTAATATAAATTTATTCGTCTAGGAAATCTCACCGAAAATGTTTTGATTAGATATTATATTTAATATATTTTTTTAAATTTATTTTTTATATTTAATATTTATTTTTTTAAAAATAGATTGACGTTTTAAATAAAAATTCTGGACAAGTTTTTTTACAGAAAATTTGACATGGTACGTGAAATGAATATGAATAACGGGACCAATTTACGGAAGAATTGGGAATTTTAATTTTTAAAATTAAATTTATGAATTATTTAATTTCAAAATAAATTAAATTGGGTTTGAAATTTCCATTAATAAAGCTCTCATCAGCAAATAAATCGCTCTATAAATGACAAAAACCACACGTTCGTGCTGTGTGGTAATGTAGTAATTCTTTAAATATTAAATTATATTACGATTTGAACTACTGTATTATGCCCATATATTGTTCATATTTTCAGAAAACCTGAAACTTTGAGTTAAATTGATTGCATTTTCAGTAAATATTTCCAACAAATGTTTTAGTGTACTGACATATCAATCGTTTCCAATTTATTCCATAGATGTCTAATGTTTCACGCTTTAATTTCATTCGATAGATGGCTCTAAGATCGTCGAAATAAATATATTAAATAACGTAGAAAGGATTTACGAATAACCAAGAATTATTTATTTCCGAACATTTAAAAGGCTAAAAGAATATTTATTTATTCATTTTTCGATGGACAGACAAATATTTTAATTAGCTAATGTAATGAAAATAATGTTAACTCTGGCGAATGAAATGAAAATAAATGTCACCTTTGGCTAATGAGTTAGATATGTATTACATAGTTTTAGTTTTTAGGAGGACATGAAAAAGACCAGTGAATGTTGAATTTATTTACTCGACAAGGAAGCAAAATAATATAAAAATCATTAAGTAATAGAAAAAAATATATTCCATATCGTTGAGTCACCGTTGTATGAAGTACTTTAGTTTTCTTACAGTTGTTTTTTAAGGGAATTGTTAATTTGAATTGTAAAACATCTGCTTTGTATCTGTTGTAGCATCTTAAGCAAGATTGGTTCAATTTGAAATCTTACAGCAAATATTACTACAAACATAAACACTAGTTATAGTCGTTAATATCATTGAGGCCTTTTTTTAACTTTTATTTCAAGAAATTCATCAGATTGAAGGACGTACCTTTTTGCGATTACTTTTCGTCTTATTTTTACGCCTTGATACTTTGTCGGCATCCAAAAGATGTTCTTGCTTGTAGGATTTCATCGTAGTGTGATGATGATGACGATGACGATGGTGATGATGATGATGATGATGATGAGCAAGGAGGGTGTCAGCATTTGGAGACAGTTTTCTGCTTTGAACTTTATTTCCACTGCAGAGAGAATTTATCATTTAACATCAATAACATGAACAAATAAATGTCATGATTAAGCATTTATGTTATTATAAGATACTAATCTAATGTTATTAAGTAATATTATGTACCGATGACTACATAATAAATAATTATCAACAATTATATTTTAATTATGCAACCGTCAGGTTATTTCCTTTTTATGAACTTTGTTAAGAGAACAGTTCTTCAACTATTCTCGTGCGACGCCATGTTGGTTGGATTTTACAATTCCTTTGCGTCTCAATGTCTTGAAACATTAGTTTCATTTCTGCTTTTATTAACTCCGTTGATATTCTTTTCATGTTCGTCCATAATCTTTTATTTCCCTTGTTATTATTATTTACGGTATTATTAATATTTGTGAGAAAAAGTAATGTTTACGGTCAATCGTTGAAGTTTGATTAATGTGAAGTTACTGAAGCAAATAACATAAATTGTACGAAATATAAAATCATTAACAAAAAATATCTATAAATGACTTGGTAAATACAATTTAATCACTTTAGGAATTTAACTTCACAAAGGGCCTAGTTTAAAATTATAATTAATTAATCATTGAATAATGGTTGTGGTTTAATTTTGTATAATAATAATAATAATAATAATAATAATAATAATAATAATAATAATAATAATAATAATAATAATAATAATAATAATAATAATAATAATAATAATAATAATAATAATAATAATAATAATAATAATAATAATAATAATAATAATAAATAATAATAATAATAATAATTCTTAAATGAATTATGAATTGCATATTCATGTTGTAATCGTAATTGTTGTATTGCGTCTCGAGCGAGTGGTCGTGCGGCTGTTTTTCGCGAATTCTCGATAATTTTACGGTTTTTGCGGCAGTTTTGCTTTTTTTCTGACCATTTCGTGTCCCCTACATTCCGTTTAGGATTGTGAGACCATTCTCAAGTTTTAAGGGGAAAAACTGAAGTTGAACAGCGTAAATTTATCTGTCGACGTCTTGCATTGTTCTAGACTTCACAACTTCAGGAAAACAGAAGAGAAAGAAGTCATTTTAAGCCTGTTTGCTTCCGAGAGCGTCTGCTAGTCGATGTTTTTGTGAATTTTTGGATTTAATTCAACTTGAAGAATCGTCGGAAAGAACAAGAAGTAAACAATGCAAACCCGCGCGCGCACCTTGTTGGCTCTCACAAAGGTGAAAGACTGTTCTGGCCCTTCTGAGACAAGTGACTGTACAGCCAAAGTGCGAATATTGTGATGCGGAATTCAAAACATCCAAAGGAGCAAGAATTCACGAAAGTCGCGTCCATCCAGTTCAGTGTCACGCAAAAAGGTCAGGAAAAAGCTACGGAAAATGTAGATGGGATAAAGAGGAATCCCATGTGATGGCAATGTTGGAGATAGAACTGAAGCAACAAGGAGTTAGATTCATCAACATTGAACTCCACAAACATTTCCCTCACCGAACCTTGGCCTCCATTCGAGGACATAGAAGACAGACAGAATACAGAACTATTCTCCAACAATGCATCAGTAAAACCAGGTCCTCAGAAAATTTTCAGACGTCAGTAGCCGAGAGTCCAACTGAGCTGACTGCAAGTAGAAATTCTGTGTGCGAAGAATCATATGAGGAAGTTCACTCGGGACATTCAAAAGAACTATGGAGGAATATGTCGAGAGCTGAAGCTGGACTTAATAACCAGGAAAGAAAGAGAATCAATATCGCCCTCTCCAGGCACTTCCCGGATATGAGTGTTAGGCGCATAAAGAGAATCAGAAACAAGCCTGGTTATAAGAGCCTTCTAAGCAATGCCTTTCAGGATTCTGTGGCCTCGGTACAGACTGAAAACCAGATTTTAGGAATGCCGCCTACGAATGGGGAGCAAGAGAAAATAGTCAGTAACTCAATTGCAATAGACAATCAGTTAAAGTTGAAACAGTTTGTGATTGAAAGATACCAAATGATCCATCTAGATGGTGAAGAGTTCTCCAACCTCATAAACGAGAAGCTCCCGAGAACAGAGATAATCTTGCTGATTAATAAGGAATATGAAAAGTGGATCTCAATTCAAGTTCCACAGAAGATCAATAGCAGTGAGCCCAAACAACCTGCCAATCGTGCTGAGAGTGCCCATAGAAATAACGATCGTGTCCAAAGCAAATCAGAAAACCAATGCAGAACTTTCCGGAAGACAAAAATCAGGGTGTCAAAGAAGGAACAAAAAAAGTTAGAGCGACAGAAGTGCTATGCTAGTCTGCAAAAACTTTTCCGAAAAAGTCCAACATCTGCAGCGCACTCGGTTTTGAAAGGAGAATATGAAGTCCAGACAGGCGCTTTCCCTGCGGGGTTGGCGGATTATTGGAGCGAGATCTTTGGGGAGACATCGGTGGAGGATGACAGGCCTCTGGTGACGATCAGAGACATCGCAACAGAAATGCAAGATCCGATCACCAGATGGGATGTAGAGATCGCATTCCGGGGACTAAAGGACAGCAGCCCTGGACAGGATGGTATTCGAAAAAGGCATCTTGCAAAATTCGGTTATGACGATCTGGCTGCTCACATGTCTCTCTGGTTGCTAACAGGAGTACCTCCCGCATCATTCAAATCGGGAATCGTCACATTCATTCCGAAGAATAAAGAGCCCTCGACTCCGAGCGATTATCGACCAATCACTGTTGGTCCGATTATGGCGCGTCTCTTCCATCGCATCCTTGGAGGTAGAATGTTGGGGAATTGGCCCCTCTCATCGAGACAAAAAGCTTTCTGTCCGGGGGATGGCATTGCACAAAATCTCTTTCTCATCAAATCAATAATTCAAAAAAAGAAAGAACAGATCCAAAAACTTAACCTGACATTTGTCGACGTCACCAAAGCTTTCGACTCAGTATCCCATAAATCTATCCTCAGGGCTGCTGCCAGACTCGGTACTCCACCTCTCCTCCTAAACTACTTAGAGGAACTGTACAAAGAAAGTGAGGTTCACTTTAAAGTCGAGGGAGTACTTACTAGAGGGGTACAGGTGAAAAGGGGAGTTCGTCAAGGAGACCCGATGACCCCAACTTATTCAATGCGGTCATGGATATGATAACCAGCGAACTGGATCAATCAATTGGTGTCACGGCTGGCAGAAATTCAGCGATCAGATGCAATTATATTGCATTCGCTGATGATCTGGTGGTGATGTCAACAACTGACATCGGAATGAAGAAGTTGATGGAGCAACTTGAAACTGCAATGGGCAGCGCAGGACTTAAGATCAATCCAAACAAGTGCGCTACACTCAGAACGGAAACCCATTGCAAGGAAAAACGCTGGATAATCAATCCTACGCCCTACATTAAATTTGAATCACAGTATATCAAAGCAATAGACGTCTCACAGACTTACAAATACCTGGGGATACAGATTGGAGTTCGAAAGCAGCCAGTGTCGATCGGCTATGAAATTCAAAAGTCTCTCAACTCCATTTCAAAGGCACCAATTAAGCCTTGCCAACGCCTATATATTTTAAAAGTCCATCTGATACCAAGCCTCGTTCACAAACTTACCTTTGGCGAGGTCAACCTCGGTTCTCTGAGTTCCTCAGATACCGCGATTAGGAAAGCAACAAGACATTGGCTTCATCTTCCAAAGGATGTCCCAAAGCCATTTTACCATGCTCCCGTCAAATCCGGTGGTCTGAGAATATTTCCACTTAAACAATGGGTTCCCCGGCTCAGAATAAATAGATTGACAGATATCTTCTCTGAGACAGGTGGTCGTAAAGATGAATTCCCGTTGGATGTTCTTAGGAACAACACCCTGATCATGAGAGAATTCCGGAAATTTGGAACGTCGGAGGCAAAACAAGCAAAACTGGATTGGAAAGTGGCGGCCTCAGAGAGCCTATACAAAACTGTAGACGGTTATGGATTAAGATCATTCACCAGAGGAATTGGAATGAGTGATTGGATTTCAGCAGCGGTTCCAAGAGTTCCATCTGGCCAATACATCAAATGCATAAAAGTCCGAGCGGCCGCCCTTCACTGCAGACTCCGAGCATCGAGATGGAATCCTCTGGCTTCAAGGAGATGCGGGGAGGGCTGCAATTCTTTCGAATCGCTGGCCCACATGATCCAGAGATGCCCGAGAACGGATGGCCCAAGGCATGAAAGACACAACGCTGTCGTCAGGGAATTAGAACGGGAATTACGAAAAAGGGGTTATACTACGGTAATAGAGCCCCGTATTCCCACAGAAAAGGGACTCAAAATTCCTGATTTGTGTGCCTGGACACGTGACCTCTACATAGTGACTGATGTTGCCGTGACATCCGATGATTATGATTTAGACAAGTGTCATAAGAGCAAGGTTTCAAAGTATGACGTTAAAGATGTTCATGAGTGGATGTTGAGGAATGCCCCATTGGCAGTTGACGT